>CM069864.1:2670088-3127588 GCA_036172795.1 Pelodytes ibericus
TTTTATCTTCATGTTTTGTAGTAAAACGTATGGTGCAGATAAATATTTTGGGGTTTTCTTTTGTACCAAGCACACTTGCACACTTTCACCACTAGTTACTGCTACTAATCCCAGTATTGGTCTGGGGCAAAGTTCTAATAGTGAAGCAATCAGCACGGACATTCCACTGGTTTCCATGGTGACTGCAGAACATTCCACTGGTTTCCATGGTGACTGTGGAACATTCCATTGGTTTCCATGGTGACTGCGGAACATTCCACTGGTTTCCATGGTGACTTCAGAACATTCCATTGGTTTCCATGGTGACTGCGGAACATTCCATTGGTTTCCATGGTGACTGCAGAACATTCCATTGGTTTCCATGGTGACTGCAGAACATTCCATTGGTTTCCATGGTGACTGTAGAACATTCCATTGGTTTCCATGGTGACTGCTCCACTTTTAGAACTTTGCCTTAGATAGGATCTTTATAATTTTCCCTCGTGTCCAAGTTACCACTGACAGATCTCTATCATGTACCTTTCCGTTCTGTCACTGCTTTTTATCATATCTAATGGTATAATATATTGAGCATCCAAAGCCAAGACTTGTTAATAGACACTGATTTGTGTCACTGTTGAGACTTTGTTATGCTCATCCTGTTCACTTACAGATGAATATTTCACTTGCAACTTCAGAAGATAGTCATACATTCACTGACATTAGATACAAGGTCAGACGCAGGAAGATATACGATTTAATCTGACACTCGAAATGCATAGATTAGAAGATCTACTTACCTGACGTTTGTAAGAACCGATTAGATCACAATGCTGAGAAGGACACTCCAGACACCAAACGTACTTTAATGCAATGAACAGTGTTGGAATGGGCTGTATGAAAATAGATTTTGACCTATACTGTTACCCAGTAGTAGAGTGAACTCCACCTATTGACTGTTCTTATTTAAAGGGAATCTATCAGCTAAACATCGCTCATATGGCGAATGTAGAGAATATAATTATCTATACATTGGGGTCATGTATCAATGTGGAGCATCAAATAATGCAGACTTCTGAGTCCGTGCTGCTTCCGCTGGATGGATACTTTTTGGTTGAGCCGGTGCTCATTGTGCAGCCAATGTGGAAAAGCAGGCCTGATTAGTGTGGGGGGCACACTGTCTGACGGAGGTCGCTCTCCCCCACTGAAAAGTGTTGGGATTTATAAAAAGGCGTAATCGCCGAGATACGGAAAATGATGAAACAATGCCGATTGTGCCTTGTTATCCTTCTCCAGACACTGGGAGTTTTTATACATTGTGTCAGCAGAATTGCATGAAATGCACAAGATTTAAATATGTCTGTGATGTCCCCTAATTATGATCAGGGGGATGTTATAAGCCAGAGACAGCAAAGACACTATTCAAACATATATTTCTCTCATTTTATGCATTTGCTGCAATTCTGATAACACAGTGATAATATTTCATATTTTTTTTATCTCTGCATTCTTAGTATATAACATGTTTAGGTGCTACAGTCCCTTTAACATTAATTTGGTACCAGTTGTGGTATTTAAAGTAACTCTGGAATTGATTTGAGTGAATCCAGCATTCTTAGGAAGTCACAGTTGGCTGCTCTTCTGGCAGAATTGACAATCCATTATTACTACTAGCTTTTCTCTGAAAGTCTGCTTTTTGATATTGGGGGATTATGTTTTAATATATGTGCATGAGCTATACTTATTATCAGGAAGGGGTTTATTCAATGTTTGTGTTTTTTTCTTTAAGTGCTGAAACAGTGGAGGGATTTATGATGTTTATATTTTTCAGGCAGGACAGGTGACAACCTTAAAGAATTTTCATTTGAAGATGCATTTGATTCAGAATTCACTTACAAGTTATACTATCACCAGTGGATTTCAGGTAATGAGAATTATTTAAAACCGATTTAGAAATTGCTGTAAAGAACAGCTTTAGAGAAAACTGGGAAAAAAAGGATAGTCAGAGGTCATGGAAAGAAAAATAATTAAATTAAATGTTTGGTGGGGAAAAAAGCTAGATTAAAAGCTGTTTCATTAGATTTGGATTATATCCAATCATATTTTTACAGGTATTTGACAAAAACAGATGTTCTATTTGAATAACTAAGAACTAATAGCCAGGCAAATCTTCACCTATTTCATTTTCAGTCTCTTTAAAGTTAATACTTTCTGAATTCCATAACAGATCCATATGTTTTAATAAGCAAAACACATGTAGTATTATAGCTGCCAACAGACCAGAGGGAGAACTTACATCTGTTCCTTGGACAACAGATAAATATTGGGTTATTAGTACAAAATGTTTCAAACATAGTGTAAATCCTCTGAGATAAAAGAAATGCAGCAGCCACACATTCTTTAGGGAAATCTATACGTTTCTCGAAATATTTGCTGCACTTCAGACAAAATAATATATTTATTTATTGCGATGATTTTAAATGGAATATTATTAGTATAAATCGTTTGGGAAGAAAGGCAGATTCTAGAGATTGTCACAAAACCATTGAAATAGAAATATATCTATTTAATACTTTAACAGAAAGCACTGTATATATATAAAGATAACTGCGTCTTTGCTGTCTCCTATATAAGAGATTACATTGAGGCACCAGACCCACGTTTCCCATAGTAGATCTACATACATATCATACACTGGAGGCAGTATAGACACAGTGTAAATAAATCTGTTAAGGAGGAAGATGTTCTTAATATTTATCATAAAGGTGGAAAACTCGTATTTTGCACGATTAAACAGGCGCACACTATACCAAAGATATAGTGATAAAGCAACGCACTATTCCTTTAAGGCCTATATAAAAGTTACAAACAGCTGATCGATCAATCAGTGCTTAGTAAATGTAACTTTGAACATTGTTTCAGTTTCGTCTTGTATAAAGCCAGGATGCTACACTACCAGCGTATAATATCAATGTAGTAATGGTGGCTCCCATACAAGCTCTGTGTAACGCTCTCTACATTGGGGAATGTAATGCTCTGTGTAACGCTCTGTACATTGGGGAATGTAATGCTCTGTGTAACGCTCTGTACATTGGGGAATGTAATGCTCCGTGTAACGCTCTATACATTGAGGAATGTAATGCTCTGTGTAACGCTCTGTACATTGGGGAATGTAACGCTCTGTGTAACGCTCTGTACATTGGGTAATGTAATGCTCTGTGTAACGCTCTGTACATTGGGGAATGTAATGCTCTGTGTAACGCTCTGTACATTGAGGAATGTAATGCTCTGTGTAACGCTCTGTACATTGGGTAATGTAATGCTCTGTGTAACGCTCTGTACATTGGGGAATGTAACGCTCTGTGTAACGCTCTGTACATTGAGGAATGTAATGCTCCGTGTAACGCTCTGTACATTGGGGAATGTAATGCTCTGTGTAACGCTCTGTACATTGGGGAATGTAATGCTCTGTGTAACGCTCTGTACATTGGGGAATGTAATGCTCTGTGTAACGCTCTGTACATTGGGGAATGTAATGCTCTGTGTAATGCTCTGTACATTGGGGAATGTAATGCTCTGTGTAACGCTCTGTACATTGGGGAATGTAATGCTCTGTGTAACGCTCTGTACATTGGGGAATGTAATGCTCTGTGTAACGCTCTCTACATTGGGGAATGTAATGCTCTGTGTAACGCTCTGTACATTGGGGAATGTAATGCTCTGTGTAACGCTCTGTACATTGGGGAATGTAATGCTCTGTGTAACGATCTGTACATTGGGGAATGTAATGCTCTGTGTAACGCTCTGTACATTGGGGAATGTAATGCTCCGTGTAACGCTCTGTACATTGGGGAATGTAATGCTCCTTGTAACGCTCTGTACATTGAGGAATGTAATGCTCCGTGTAACGCTCTGTACATTGAGGAATGTAATGCTCTGTGTAACGCTCTGTACATTGAGGAATGTAATGCTCTGTGTAACGCTCTGTACATTGGGGAATGTAATGCTCCGTGTAACGCTCTGTACATTGGGGAATGTAATGCTCTGTGTAACGCTCTGTACATTGAGGAATGTAATGCTCTGTGTAACGCTCTGTACATTGAGGAATGTAATGCTCTGTGTAACGCTCTGTACATTGGGGAATGTAATGCTCTGTGTAACGCTCTGTACATTGGGGAATGTAATGCTCTGTGTAACGCTCTGTACATTGGGGAATGTAATGCTCTGTGTAACGCTCTGTACATTGAGGAATGTAATGCTCTGTGTAACGCTCTGTACATTGGGGAATGTAATGCTCTGTGTAACGCTCTGTACATTGGGTAATGTAACGCTCTGTGTAACGCTCTGTACATTGGGGAATGTAATGCTCTGTGTAACGCTCTGTACATTGGGGAATGTAACGCTCTGTGTAACGCTCTGTACATTGGGGAATGTAATGCTCTGTGTAACGCTCTGTACATTGGGGAATGTAATGCTCTGTGTAACGCTCTGTACATTGAGGAATGTAATGCTCTGTGTAACGCTCTGTACATTGGGGAATGTAATACTCTGTGTAACGCTCTGTACATTGGGGAATGTAATGCTCTGTGTAACGCTCTGTACATTGGGGAATGTAATGCTCTGTGTAACGCTCTGTACATTGAGGAATGTAATGCTCTGTGTAACGCTCTGTACATTGGGGAATGTAATGCTCTGTGTAACGCTCTGTACATTGGGGAATGTAATGCTCTGTGTAACGCTCTGTACATTGGGGAATGTAATGCTCTGTGTAACGCTCTGTACATTGGGGAATGTAATGCTCTGTGTAACGCTCTGTACATTGGGGAATGTAATGCTCTGTGTAACGCTCTGTACATTGAGGAATGTAATGCTCTGTGTAACGCTCTGTACATTGGGGAATGTAATGCTCTGTGTAACGCTCTGTACATTGAGGAATGTAATGCTCTGTGTAACGCTCTGTACATTGGGGAATGTAATGCTCTGTGTAACGCTCTGTACATTGGGGAATGTAATGCTCTGTGTAACGCTCTGTACATTGGGGAATGTAACGCTCTGTGTAACGCTCTGTACATTGAGGAATGTAATGCTCTGTGTAACGCTCTGTACATTGGGGAATGTAATGCTCTGTGTAACGCTCTGTACATTGGGGAATGTAATGCTCAGTGTAACGCTCTGTACATTGGGGAATGTAATGCTCCGTGTAACGCTCTGTACATTGAGGAATGTAATGCTCTGTGTAACGCTCTGTACATTGGGGAATGTAATGCTCTGTGTAACGCTCTGTACATTGGGGAATGTAATGCTCTGTGTAACGCTCTGTACATTGGGGAATGTAATGCTCCGTGTAACGCTCTGTACATTGGGGAATGTAATGCTCTGTGTAACGCTCTGTACATTGGGGAATGTAATGCTCTGTGTAACGCTCTGTACATTGGGGAATGTAATGCTCTGTGTAACGCTCTCTACATTGGGGAATGTAATGCTCTGTGTAACGCTCTGTACATTGGGGAATGTAATGCTCTGTGTAACGCTCTGTACATTGGGGAATGTAATGCTCTGTGTAACGCTCTGTACATTGGGGAATGTAATGCTCTGTGTAACGCTCTGTACATTGGGGAATGTAATGCTCTGTGTAACGCTCTGTACATTGAGGAATGTAATGCTCTGGGTAACGCTCTGTACATTGGGGAATGTAATGCTCTGTGTAACGCTCTGTACATTAAGGAATGTAATGCTCTGTGTAACGCTCTGTACATTGGGGAATGTAACGCTCTGTGTAACGCTCTGTACATTGAGGAATGTAATGCTCTGTGTAACGCTCTGTACATTGGGGAATGTAATGCTCTGTGTAACGCTCTGTACATTGGGGAATGTAATGCTCTGTGTAACGCTCTGTACATTGAGGAATGTAATGCTCTGTGTAACGCTCTGTACATTGAGGAATGTAATGCTCTGTGTAACGCTCTGTACATTGGGGAATGTAATGCTCTGTGTAACGCTCTGTACATTGAGGAATGTAATGCTCTGTGTAACGCTCTGTACATTGGGGAATGTAATGCTCTGGGTAACGCTCTGTACATTGGGGAATGTAATGCTCTGTGTAACGCTCTGTACATTGGGGAATGTAATGCTCCGTGTAACGCTCTGTACATTGGGGAATGTAATGCTCTGTGTAACGCTCTGTACATTGGGGAATGTAATGCTCTGTGTAACGCTCTGTACATTGAGGAATGTAATGCTCTGTGTAACGCTCTGTACATTGAGGAATGTAATGCTCTGTGTAACGCTCTCTACATTGGGGAATGTAATGCTCTGTGTAACGCTCTGTACATTGTGGAATGTAATGCTCTGTGTAACGCTCTGTACATTGGGGAATGTAATGCTCTGTGTAACGCTCTGTACATTGGGGAATGTAATGATCTGTGTAACGCTCTGTACATTAAGGAATGTAATGCTCTGTGTAACGCTCTGTACATTGGGGAATGTAATGCTCTGTGTAACGCTCTGTACATTGGGGAATGTAATGCTCTGTGTAACGCTCTGTACATTGAGGAATGTAATGCTCTGTGTAACGCTCTGTACATTGGGGAATGTAATGCTCTGTGTAACGCTCTCTACATTGGGGAATGTAATGCTCTGTGTAACGCTCTGTACATTCGGGAATGTAATGCTCTGTGTAGCGCTCTGTACATTGGGGAATGTAATGCTCTGTGTAACGCTCTGTACATTGGGGAATGTAATGCTCTGTGTAACGCTCTCTACATTGGGGAATGTAATGCTCTGTGTAACGCTCTGTACATTGGGGAATGTAATGCTCTGTGTAACGCTCTCTACATTGGGGAATGTAATGCTCTGTGTAACGCTCTGTACATTCGGGAATGTAATGCTCTGTGTAGCGCTCTGTACATTGGGGAATGTAATGCTCTGTGTAACGCTCTGTACATTGAGGAATGTAATGCTCTGTGTAACGCTCTGTACATTGGGGAATGTAACGCTCTGTGTAACGCTCTGTACATTGGGGAATGTAATGCTCTGTGTAACGCTCTGTACATTGGGGAATGTAATGGTCTGTGTAACGCTCTCTACATTGAGGAATGTAATGCTCTGTGTAACGCTCTGTACATTGGGGAATGTAATGCTCTGTGTAACGTTCTGTACATTGAGGAATGTAATGCTCTGTGTAACGCTCTGTACATTGAGGAATGTAATGCTCTGTGTAACGCTCTGTACATTGGGGAATGTAATGCTCTGTGTCACGCTCTGTACATTGGGGAATGTAATGCTCTGTGTAACGCTCTGTACATTGGGGAATGTAATGCTCTGTGTAACGCTCTGTACATTGGGGAATGTAATGCTCTGTGTAACGCTCTCTACATTGAGGAATGTAATGCTCTGTGTAACGCTCTGTACATTGGGGAATGTAATGCTCTGTTTAACGCTCTGTACATTGGGGAATGTAATGCTCTGTGTAACGCTCTGTACATTGAGGAATGTAATGCTCTGTGTAACGCTCTGTACATTGGGGAATGTAATGCTCTGTGTAACGCTCTGTACATTGAGGAATGTAATGCTCTGTGTAACGCTCTGTACATTGGGGAATGTAATGCTCTGTGTAACGCTCTGTACATTGAGGAATGTAATGCTCTGTTTAACGCTCTCTACATTGGGGAATGTAATGCTCTGTGTAACGCTCTGTACATTGGGAATGTAATGCTCTGTGTAACGCTCTCTACATTGGGGAATGTAATGCTCTGTGTAACGCTCTGTACATTGGGGAATGTAATGCTCCGTGTAACGCTCTGTACATTGGGAATGTAATGCTCTGTGTAACGCTCTCTACATTGGGGAATGTAATGCTCTGTGTAACGCTCTGTACATTGGGGAATGTAATGCTCTGTGTAACGCTCTGTGTAACGCTCTGTACATTGAGGAATGTAATGATCTGTGTAACGCTCTGTACATTGAGGAATGTAACGCTCTGTGTAACGCTCTGTACATTGGGGAATGTAATGCTCTGGGTAACGCTCTCTACATTGGGGAATGTAATGCTCTGTGTAACGCTCTGTACATTGGGGAATGTAATGCTCTGTGTAACGCTCTGTACATTGGGGAATGTAATGCTCTGTGTAACGCTCTGTGTAACGCTCTGTACATTGAGGAATGTAATGATCTGTGTAACGCTCTGTACATTGGGGAATGTAATGATCTGTGTTACGCTCTGTACATTGAGGAATGTAACGCTCTGTGTAACGCTCTGTACATTGGGGAATGTAATGCTCTGTGTAACGCTCTGTACATTGGGGAATGTAATGCTCTGTGTAACGCTCTGTACATTGGGGAATGTAATGCTCTGTGTAACGCTCTGTACATTGGGGAATGTAATGCTCTGTGTAACGCTCTGTACATTGAGGAATGTAATGCTCCGTGTAACGCTCTGTACATTGGGGAATGTAATGCTCCGTGTAACGCTCTGTACATTGGGGAATGTAATGCTCTGTGTAACGCTCTGTACATTGGGGAATGTAATGCTCTGTGTAACGCTCTGTACATTGGGGAATGTAATACTCTGTGTAACGCTCTGTACATTGGGGAATGTAATGCTCTGTGTAACGCTCTGTACATTGGGGAATGTAATGCTCTGTGTAACGCTCTGTACATTGGGGAATGTAATGATCTGTGTAACGCTCTGTACATTAAGGAATGTAATGCTCTGTGTAACTCTCTGTACATTGAGGAATGTAACACTCTGTACATTGGGGAATGTAATGCTCTGTGTAACGCTCTGTACATTGGGAAATGTAATGCTCTGTGTAACGCTCTCTACATTGGGGAATGTAATGCTCTGTGTAACGCTCTGTACATTGGGGAATGTAATGCTCTGTGTAACGCTCTCTACATTGGGGAATGTAATGCTCTGTGTAACGCTCTGTACATTGGGGAATGTAATGCTCTGTGTAACGCTCTGTGTAACGCTCTGTACATTGAGGAATGTAATGATCTGTGTAACGCTCTGTACATTGGGGAATGTAATGATCTGTGTAACGCTCTGTACATTGAGGAATGTAACGCTCTGTGTAACGCTCTGTACATTGGGGAATGTAATGCTCTGTGTAACGCTCTGTACATTGGGGAATGTAATGCTCTGTGTAACGCTCTGTACATTGGGGAATGTAATGCTCTGTGTAACGCTCTGTACATTGAGGAATGTAATGCTCTGTGTAACGCTCTGTACATTGAGGAATGTAATGCTCTGTGTAACGCTCTCTACATTGGGGAATGTAATGCTCTGTGTAACGCTCTGTACATTGAGGAATGTAATGCTCTGTGTAACTCTCTGTACATTGAGGAATGTAACGCTCTGTACATTGGGGAATGTAATGCTCTGTGTAACGCTCTGTACATTGGGGAATGTAATGCTCTGTGTAACGCTCTGTACATTGGGGAATGTAATGCTCCGTGTAACGCTCTGTACATTGAGGAATGTAATGCTCTGTGTAACGCTCTGTACATTGGGGAATGTAATGCTCTGTGTAACGCTCTGTACATTGGGGAATGTAATGCTCTGTGTAACGCTCTGTACATTGGGGAATGTAACGCTCTGTGTAACGCTCTGTACATTGGGGAATGTAATGCTCTGTGTAACGCTCTGTACATTGGGGAATGTAATGCTCTGTGTAACGCTCTGTACATTGGGGAATGTAATGCTCTGTGTAACGCTCTGTACATTGGGGAATGTAATGCTCTGTGTAACGCTCTCTACATTGGGGAATGTAATGCTCTGTGTAACGCTCTGTACATTGAGGAATGTAATGCTCTGTGTAACGCTCTGTACATTGGGGAATGTAATGCTCTGTGTAACGCTCTGTACATTGAGGAATGTAATGCTCTGTGTAACGCTCTGTACATTGAGGAATGTAATGCTCTGTGTAACGCTCTGTACATTGGGGAATGTAATGCTCTGTGTAACGCTCTGTACATTGGGGAATGTAATGCTCTGTGTAACGCTCTGTACATTGGGGAATGTAATGCTCTGTGTAACGCTCTGTACATTGGGGAATGTAATGCTCTGTGTAACGCTCTGTAAATTGGGGAATGTAATGCTCTGTGTAACGCTCTGTACATTGAGGAATGTAATGCTCTGTGTAACGCTCTGTACATTGGGGAATGTAATGCTCTGTGTAACGCTCTGTACATTGAGGAATGTAATGCTCTGTGTAACGCTCTGTACATTGGGGTAATGTAATGCTCTGTGTAACGCTCTGTACATTGAGGAATGTAATGCTCTGTGTAACGCTCTGTACATTGGGGAATGTAATGCTTTGTGTAACGCTCTGTACATTGGGGAATGTAATGCTCTGTGTAACGCTCTGTACATTGGGGAATGTAATGCTCTGTGTAACGCTCTGTACATTGTGGAATGTAACGCTCTGTGTAACGCTCTCTACATTGGGGAATGTAATGCTCTGTGTAACGCTCTGTACATTGAGGAATGTAACGCTCTGTGTAACGCTCTGTACATTGGGGAATGTAATGCTCTGTGTAACGCTCTGTACATTGGGGAATGTAATGCTCTGTGTAACGCTCTGTACATTGGGGAATGTAATGCTCTGTGTAACGCTCTGTACATTGGGGAATGTAATGCTCTGTGTAACGCTCTCTTCATTGGGGAATGTAATGCTCTGTGTAACGCTCTCTACATTGGGGAATGTAATGCTCTGTGTAACGCTCTGTACATTGGGGAATGTAATGCTCTGTGTAACGCTCTGTACATTGGGGAATGTAATGCTCTGTGTAACGCTCTGTACATTGGGGAATGTAATGCTCTGTGTAACGCTCTGTACATTGGGGAATGTAATGCTCTGTGTAATGCTCTGTACATTGGGGAATGTAATGCTCTGTGTAACGCTCTGTACATTGTGGAATGTAATGCTCTGTGTAACGCTCTGTACATTGGGGAATGTAATGCTCTGTGTAACGCTCTGTACATCGGGGAATGTAATGCTCTGTGTAACGCTCTGTACATTGGGGTAATGTAATGCTCTGTGTAACGCTCTGTACATTGGGGAATGTAATGCTCTGTGTAACGCTCTCTACATTGGGGAATGTAATGCTCTGTGTAACGCTCTGTACATTGAGGAATGTAATGCTCTGTGTAACGCTCTGTACATTGAGGAATGTAATGCTCTGTGTAACGCTCTCTACATTGGGGAATGTAATGCTCTGTGTAACGCTCTGTACATTGGGGAATGTAATGCTCTGTGTAACGCTCTGTACATTGGGGAATGTAATGCTCCGTGTAACGCTCTGTACATTGGGGAATGTAATGCTCTGTGTAACGCTCTGTACATTGGGGAATGTAATGCTCTGTGTAACGCTCTGTACATTGGGGAATGTAATGCTCTGTGTAACGCTCTGTGTAACGCTCTGTACATTGGGGAATGTAATGCTCTGTGTAACGCTCTGTACATTGGGGAATGTAATGCTCTGTGTAACGCTCTGTACATTGAGGAATGTAATGCTCTGTGTAACGCTCTGTACATTGGGGAATGTAATGCTCTGTGTAATGCTCTGTACATTGGGGAATGTAATGCTCTGTGTAACGCTCTGTACATTGAGGAATGTAATGCTCTGTGTAACGCTCTCTACATTGGGGAATGTAATGCTCTGTGTAACGCTCTGTACATTGGGGAATGTAATGCTCTGTGTAACGCTCTGTACATTGGGGAATGTAATGCTCTGTGTAACGCTCTGTACAGTGGGGAATGTAACGCTCTGTGTAACGCTCTCTACATTGGGTAATGTAATGCTCTGTGTAACGCTCTGTACATTGGGGAATGTAACCCTCTGTGTAACGCTCTGTACATTGGGGAATGTAATGCTCTGTGTAACGCTCTGTACATTGGGGAATGTAATGCTCTGTGTAACGCTCTGTACATTGTGTAATGTAATGCTCTGTGTAACTCTCTGTACATTGGGGAATGTAATGCTCTGTGTAACGCTCTGTACATTGGGGAATGTAATGCTCTGTGTAACGCTCTGTACATTGGGGAATGTAATGCTCTGTGTAACGCTCTGTACATTGAGGAATGTAATGCTCTGTGTAACGCTCTGTACATTGGGGAATGTAATGCTCTGTGTAACGCTCTGTACATTGGGGAATGTAATGCTCCGTGTAACGCTCTGTACATTGGGGAATGTAATGCTCTGTGTAACGCTCTGTACATTGGGGAATGTAATGCTCTGTGTAACGCTCTGTACATTGAGGAATGTAATGCTCTGTGTAACGCTCTGTACATTGGGGAATGTAATGCTCTGTGTAACGCTCTGTACATTGGGGAATGTAATGCTCCGTGTAACGCTCTGTACATTGGGGAATGTAATGCTCTGTGTAACGCTCTGTACATTGGGGAATGTAATGATCTGTGTAACGCTCTGTACATTGAGGAATGTAATGCTCTGTGTAACGCTCTGTACATTGGGGAATGTAATGCTCTGTGTAACGCTCTGTACATTGGGGAATGTAATGCTCTGTGTAACGCTCTCTACATTGGGTAATGTAATGCTCTGTGTAACGCTCTGTACATTGGGTAATGTAATGCTCTGTGAAACGCTCTGTACATTGGGGAATGTAATGCTCTGTGTAACGCTCTGTACATTGGGGAATGTAATGCTCTGTGTAACGCTCTGTACATTGAGGAATGTAATGCTCTGTGTAACGCTCTCTACATTGGGGAATGTAATGCTCTGTGTAACGCTCTGTACATTGGGGAATGTAATGCTCTGTGTAACGCTCTCTACATTGGGTAATGTAATGCTCTGTGTAACGCTCTGTACATTGGGGAATGTAATGCTCTGTGTAACGCTCTCTACATTGGGTAATGTAATGCTCTGTGTAACGCTCTGTACATTGGGGAATGTAATGCTCCGTGTAACGCTCTGTACATTGGGGAATGTAATGCTCTGTGTAACGCTCTGTACATTGGGGAATGTAATGCTCTGTGTAACGCTCTGTACATTGGGGAATGTAATGCTCTTTGTAATGCTCTGTACATTGGGGAATGTAATGCTCTGTGTAACGCTCTGTACATTGGGGAATGTAATGCTCTGTGTAACGCTCTGTACATTGGGGAATGTAATGCTCTGTGTAACGCTCTCTACATTGGGGAATGTAATGCTCTGTGTCACGCTCTGTACATTGGGGAATGTAACGCTCTGTGTAACGCTCTCTACATTGGGGAATGTAATGCTCTGTGTAACGCTCTGTACATTGGGCAATGTAATGCTCTGTGTAACGCTCTGTACATTGGGGAATGTAATGCTCTGTGTAACGCTCTGTACATTGGGGAATGTAATGCTCTGTGTAACGCTCTCTACATTGGGGAATGTAATGCTCTGTGTAACGCTCTCTACATTGGGGAATGTAATGCTCTGTGTCACGCTCTGTACATTGGGGAATGTAACGCTCTGTGTAACGCTCTGTACAATGGGGAATGTAATGCTCTGTGTAACGCTCTCTACATTGGGTAATGTAATGCTCTGTGTAACGCTCTGTGTAACGCTCTGTACATTGGGGAATGTAATGCTCTGTGTAACGCTCTGTACATTGGGGAATGTAATGCTCTGTGTAACGCTCTGTACATTGGGGAATGTAATGCTCTGTGTAACGCTCTGTACATTGGGTAATGTAATGCTCTGTGTAACGCTCTGTGTAACGCTCTGTACATTGGGGAATGTAATGCTCTGTGTAACGCTCTGTACATTGGGGAATGTAATGCTCTGTGTAACGCTCTGTACATTGGGGAATGTAATGCTCTGTGTAACGCTCTGTACATTGGGGAATGTAATGCTCTGTGTAACGCTCTGTACATTGGGGAATGTAATGCTCTGTGTAACGCTCTGTACATTGGGGAATGTAATGCTCTGTGTAACGCTCTGTACATTGGTGAATGTAATGCTCTGTGTAACGCTCTGTACATTGGGGAATGTAATGCTCTGTGTAACGCTCTGTACATTGGGGAATGTAATGCTCTGTGTAATGCTCTGTACATTGGGGAATGTAATGCTCTGTGTAATGCTCTGTACATTGGGGAATGTAATGCTCTGTGTAACGCTCTGTACATTGGGGAATGTAATGCTCTGTGTAATGCTCTCTACATTGGGGAATGTAATGCTCTGTGTAATGCTCTCTACATTGGGGAATGTAATGCTCTGTGTAACGCTCTGTACATTGGGGAATGTAATGCTCTGTGTAACGCTCTCTACATTGGGGAATGTAATGCTCTGTGTAATGCTCTGTACATTGAGGAATGTAATGCTCTGTGTAACGCTCTGTACATTGGGGAATGTAATGCTCTGTGTAACGCTCTGTACATTGAGGAATGTAATGCTCTGTGTAACGCTCTGTACATTGAGGAATGTAATGCTCTGTGTAACGCTCTGTACATTGGGGAATGTAATGCTCTGTGTAACGCTCTGTACATTGGGGAATGTAATGCTCTGTGTAACGCTCTCTACATTGGGGAATGTAATGCTCTGTGTAACGCTCTGTACATTGGTGAATGTAATGCTCTGTGTAACGCTCTGTACATTGGGCAATGTAATGCTCTGTGTAACGCTCTGTACATTGGGGAATGTAATGATCTGTGTAATGCTCTGTACATTGGGGAATGTAATGCTCTGTGTAACGCTCTGTACATTGGGGAATGTAATGCTCTGTGTAACGCTCTGTACATTGGGGAATGTAATGCTCTGTGTAACGCTCTGTACATTGGGGAATGTAATGCTCTGTGTAACGCTCTGTACAGTGGGGAATGTAATGCTCTGTGTAACGCTCTCTACATTGGGTAATGTAATGCTCTGTGTAACGCTCTGTACATTGGGGAATGTAACGCTCTGTGTAACGCTCTGTACATTGGGGAATGTAATGCTCTGTGTAACGCTCTGTACATTGGGGAATGTAATGCTCTGTGTAACGCTCTGTACATTGGGTAATGTAATGCTCTGTGTAACTCTCTGTACATTGGGGAATGTAATGCTTTGTGTAACGCTCTGTACATTGGGGAATGTAATGCTCTGTGTAACGCTCTGTACATTGAGGAATGTAATGCTCTGTGTAACGCTCTGTACATTGGGGAATGTAACGCTCTGTGTTACGCTCTATGTAACGCTCTGTACATTGGGGAATGTAATGCTCTGTGTAACGCTCTGTACATTGGGGAATGTAATGCTCTGTGTAACGCTCTGTACATTGGGGAATGTAATGCTCTGTGTAACGCTCTGTACATTGGGGAATGTAATGCTCTGTGTAACGCTCTGTACATTGAGAAATGTAATGCTCTGTGTAACGCTCTGTACATTGGGGAATGTAATGCTCTGTGTAACGCTCTGTACATTGGGGAATGTAATGCTCTGTGTAACGCTCTGTACATTGGGGAATGTAATGCTCTGTGTAACGCTCTGTACATTGAGGAATGTAATGCTCTGTGTAACGCTCTGTACATTGGGGAATGTAATGCTCTGTGTAACGCTCTGTACATTGGGGAATGTAATGCTCTGTGTAACGCTCTGTACATTGGGGAATGTAATGCTCTGTGTAACGCTCTGTACATTGGGGAATGTAATGCTCTGTGTAACGCTCTGTACATTGAGGAATGTAATGCTCTGTGTAACGCTCTCTACATTGGGGAATGTAATGCTCTGTGTAACGCTCTGTACATTGGGGAATGTAATGCTCTGTGTAACGCTCTGTACATTGGGGAATGTAATGCTCTGTGTAACGCTCTGTACATTGGGGAATGTAATGCTCTGTGTAACGCTCTGTACATTGAGGAATGTAATGCTCCGTGTAACGCTCTGTACATTGGGGAATGTAATGCTCCGTGTAACGCTCTGTACATTGGGGAATGTAATGCTCTGTGTAACGCTCTGTACATTGGGGAATGTAATGCTCTGTGTAACGCTCTGTACATTGAGGAATGTAATGCTCTGTGTAACGCTCTGTACATTGGGTAATGTAACGCTCTGTGTAACGCTCTGTACATTGGGGAATGTAACGCTCTGTGTAACGCTCTGTACATTGGGGAATGTAATGCTCTGTGTAACGCTCTGTACATTGGGGAATGTAATGCTCTGTGTAACGCTCTGTACATTGGGGAATGTAATGCTCTGTGTAACGCTCTGTACATTCGGGAATGTAATGCTCTGTGTAACGCTCTGTACATTGGGGAATGTAATGCTCTGTGTAACGCTCTGTACATTGGGGAATGTAATGCTCTGTGTAACGCTCTGTACATTGGGGAATGTAATGCTCTGTGTAACGCTCTGTACATTGGGGAATGTAATGCTCTGTGTAACGCTCTGTACATTGAGGAATGTAATGCTCTGTGTAACGCTCTCTACATTGGGGAATGTAATGCTCTGTGTAACGCTCTGTACATTGGGGAATGTAATGCTCTGTGTAACGCTCTGTACATTGGGGAATGTAACGCTCTGTGTAACGCTCTGTACATTGGGGAATGTAATGCTCTGTGTAACGCTCTGTACATTGGGGAATGTAATGCTCTGTGTAACGCTGTGTACATTGGGGAATGTAATGCTCTGTGTAACGCTCTGTACATTGGGGAATGTAATGCTCTGTGTAACGCTCTGTACATTGAGGAATGTAATGCTCTGTGTAACGCTCTGTACATTGGGGAATGTAATGCTCTGTGTAACGCTCTGTACATTGAGGAATGTAATGCTCTGTGTAACGCTCTGTACATTCAGGAATGTAATGCTCTGTGTAACGCTCTGTACATTGGGGAATGTAATGCTCTGTGTAACGCTCTCTACATTGGGGAATGTAATGCTCTGTGTAACGCTCTGTACATTGGGGAATGTAATGCTCTGTGTAACGCTCTGTACATTGGGGAATGTAATGCTCTGTGTAACGCTCTGTACATTGGGGAATGTAATGCTCTGTGTAACGCTCTGTACATTGAGGAATGTAATGCTCTGTGTAACGCTCTGTACATTGAGGAATGTAATGCTCTGTGTAACGCTCTCTACATTGGGGAATGTAATGCTCTGTGTAACGCTCTGTACATTGGGGAATGTAATGCTCTGTGTAACGCTCTGTACATTGGGGAATGTAATGCTCTGTGTAACGCTCTGTACATTGAGGAATGTAATGCTCCGTGTAACGCTCTGTACATTGGGGAATGTAATGCTCCGTGTAACGCTCTGTACATTGGGGAATGTAATGCTCTGTGTAACGCTCTGTACATTGGGGAATGTAATGCTCTGTGTAACGCTCTGTACATTGAGGAATGTAATGCTCTGTGTAACGCTCTGTACATTGGGTAATGTAATGCTCTGTGTAACGCTCTGTACATTGGGGAATGTAACGCTCTGTGTAACGCTCTGTACATTGGGGAATGTAATGCTCTGTGTAACGCTCTGTACATTGGGGAATGTAATGCTCTGTGTAACGCTCTGTACATTGGGGAATGTAATGCTCTGTGTAACGCTCTGTACATTCGGGAATGTAATGCTCTGTGTAACGCTCTGTACATTGAGGAATGTAATGCTCTGTGTAACGCTCTGTACATTGGGGAATGTAATGCTCTGTGTAACGCTCTGTACATTGAGGAATGTAATGCTCTGTGTAACGCTCTGTACATTGAGGAATGTAATGCTCTGTGTAACGCTCTGTACATTGGGGAATGTAATGCTCTGTGTAACGCTCTCTACATTGGGGAATGTAATGCTCTGTGTAACGCTCTGTACATTGAGGAATGTAATGCTCTGTGTAACGCTCTGTACAATGGGGAATGTAATGCTCTGTGTAACGCTCTGTACATTGGGGAATGTAATGCTCTGTGTAACGCTCTCTACATTGGGGAATGTAATGCTCTGTGTAACGCTCTGTACATTGGGGAATGTAATGCTCTGTGTAACGCTCTGTACATTAAGGAATGTAATGCTCTGTGTAACGCTCTGTACATTGGGGAATGTAATGCTCTGTGTAACGCTCTGTACATTGGGGAATGTAATGCTCTGTTTAACGCTCTGTACATTGGGGAATGTAATGCTCTGTGTAACGCTCTGTACATTGGGGAATGTAATGCTCTGTGTAACGCTCTGTACATTGGGGAATGTAATGCTCTGTGTAACGCTCTGTACATTAAGGAATGTAATGCTCTGTGTAACGCTCTGTACATTGGGGAATGTAATGCTCTGTGTAACGCTCTGTACATTGGGGAATGTAATGCTCTGTGTAACGCTCTGTACATTGGGGAATGTAATGCTCTGTGTAACGCTCTGTACATTGGGGAATGTAATGCTCTGTGTAACGCTCTGTACATTGGGGAATGTAATGCTCTGTGTAACGCTCTGTACATTGGGGAATGTAATGCTCTGTGTAACGCTCTGTACATTGGGGAATGTAATGCTCTGTGTAACGCTCTGTACATTGGGGAATGTAATGCTCTGTGTAACGCTCTGTACATTGGGGAATGTAATGCTCTGTGTAACGCTCTGTACATTGGGGAATGTAATGCTCTGTGTAACGCTCTGTACATTGGGGAATGTAATGCTCTGTGTAACGCTCTGTACATTGGGGAATGTAATGCTCTGTGTAACGCTCTGTACATTGGGGAATGTAATGCTCTGTGTAACGCTCTGTACATTGGGGAATGTAATGCTCTGTGTAACGCTCTGTACATTGGGGAATGTAATGCTCTGTGTAACGCTCTCTACATTGGGGAATGTAATGCTCTGTGTAACGCTCTGTACATTGAGGAATGTAATGCTCCGTGTAACGCTCTGTACATTGGGGAATGTAATGCTCTGTGTAACGCTCTGTACATTGGGGAATGTAATGCTCTGTGTAACGCTCTGTACATTGGGGAATGTAATGCTCTGTGTAACGCTCTGTACATTGGGGAATGTAATGCTCTGTGTAACGCTCTGTACATTGGGGAATGTAATGCTCTGTGTAACGCTCTGTACATTGGGGAATGTAATGCTCTGTGTAACGCTCTGTACATTGGGGAATGTAATGCTCTGTGTAACGCTCTGTACATTGGGGAATGTAATGCTCTGTGTAACGCTCTGTACATTGGGGAATGTAATGCTCTGTGTAATGCTCTGTACATTGGGGAATGTAATGCTCTGTGTAACGCTCTGTACATTGGGGAATGTAATGCTCTGTGTAACGCTCTGTACATTGGGGAATGTAATGCTCTGTGTAACGCTCTGTACATTGGGGAATGTAATGCTCTGTGTAACGCTCTGTACATTGAGGAATGTAATGCTCTGTGTAACGCTCTGTACATTGAGGAATGTAATGCTCCGTGTAACGCTCTGTACATTGGGGAATGTAATGCTCCGTGTAACGCTCTGTACATTGGGGAATGTAATGCTCTGTGTAACGCTCTGTACATTGGGGAATGTAATGCTCTGTGTAACGCTCTGTACATTGGGGAATGTAATGCTCTGTGTAACGCTCTGTACATTGAGGAATGTAATGCTCCGTGTAACGCTCTGTACATTGGGGAATGTAATGCTCTGTGTAACGCTCTGTACATTGGGGAATGTAATGCTCTGTGTAACGCTCTGTACATTGGGGAATGTAATGCTCTGTGTAACGCTCTGTACATTGGGGAATGTAATGCTCTGTGTAATGCTCTGTACATTGGGGAATGTAATGCTCTGTGTAACGCTCTGTACATTGGGGAATGTAATGCTCTGTGTAACGCTCTGTACATTGGGGAATGTAATGCTCTGTGTAACGCTCTGTACATTGGGGAATGTAATGCTCTGTGTAACGCTCTGTACATTGGGGAATGTAATGCTCTGTGTAACGCTCTGTACATTGGGGAATGTAATGCTCTGTGTAACGCTCTGTACATTGGGGAATGTAATGCTCTGTGTAACGCTCTGTACATTGGGGAATGTAATGCTCTGTGTAACGCTCTGTACATTGGGGAATGTAATGCTCTGTGTAACGCTCTGTACATTGGGGAATGTAATGCTCTGTGTAACGCTCTCTACATTGAGGAATGTAATGCTCTGTCTAACGCTCTGTACATTGGGGAATGTAATGCTCTGTGTAACGCTCTGTACATTGAGGAATGTAATGCTCTGTGTAACGCTCTGTACATTGAGGAATGTAATGCTCTGTGTAACGCTCTGTACATTGGGGAATGTAATGCTCTGTGTATCGCTCTGTACATTGAGGAATGTAATGCTCTGTGTAACGCTCTGTACATTGAGGAATGTAATGCTCTGTGTAACGCTCTGTACATTGGGGAATGTAATGCTCTGTGTAACGCTCTGTACATTGGGGAATGTAATGCTCTGTGTAACGCTCTGTACATTGAGGAATGTAATGCTCTGTGTAACGCTATTTCTGAAATGTTTCTTTTTAAACAGAGAATGAATATTTACACCAAACAGCTGAGCGAAACGTCCTTCTATATAATGTTCAAACTGAAGAAGTGTCTTTGATTTTGAGAAATACCTCTCTGGTGAGTGACGCATTATGATAATACATGTTGTATTAAATCCCAGCTCTGTCTGACACGTTTCTTCTAATTCCAGGATGAAGTTAATGGCACCAGTTACCAGCTTTCCCCAGACCGCAGATTTCTATACATCGAGAGCAACTACAAAAAAGTACATTATCTGACGTGCGCTGACTGACGATCGGCTTTAATAATCCAATGAGTTTACTTATAAATTATTTCCTAACCCTAATTAAACATTTCAGTAAAAAGGTTACTATGTATTAAGTGGAACTCTGAAAGTGCTAAAAATAGTGCAGTCTGATGGGTGTCCGTGGAGGACTGCTCCACTTTTAGAACTTTTCCTACAATTGTACTGTATACCCAGCCCTATATGATGTATATTCAATGAACGTCTAGCAGATTAATAGCTCTGTATGTGGGATCTTATTGTTAAACATCATTGGGAATTATTAAGTACTTTGACAACACGGTCTATTCAATCACCTGGGTTTATTGATCTCATGTCATTGAATCTCATAGACTGCAATATAAAAAAACAGTAATATGTCTGGGGTGTCCAAGTTTTCTCTGTGGTGGGCGACTTCACCAAAAATGCCAGTGAGTGCGTGCTGCATTCATTTTTCAATCAGAGAAAGCGATGTGTATAAATATATATATATCAGCGGCGTCCAACGTGCGGCACGTGTGAGCTAAATAGCGGCAGCCGCACCTCCAAATGCTGGCCACACGGGAAGGTGCGTCAGACCCTCCTCCGCTTTTCACTTTGTGCTGTACATGTTGCTGGTCCGCTTCTCCCCTCCCTCTGACCCTAGCGCTGACCTTATGTTCAGGGTAGAGGATGGGTTTTGCGCACATGACTGAGGAGCTATGCGTGGGGATCTTTGTTCCCTGACGCTCCTTCTCATGCTGCCGCTGCTGAGCTCACGCTGGCCAAAACCTCTCTGCCCGGCGGGCCGCACGTTGGACGCCCCTGGTATATTTGATCAGCTGCAGAATTTTAGCAAACAGACCTCAGTATCTTAGTAAGAGGAGGTAAGAAAGAGAGGTGACTTTCCTTTGGAGAAAGGAGTTTTAATTAGATGACATTTTATAGTTTGCAATTAATAAAATATTACACCAGAGTGTGTGCTTAATCCAGGAAAACCTTCACAGTCATTTGGAATGTGTTTGGAAATCTCTGTGACTACATTATCTGTCAGCAAAGTATTTCCTGATATACTGTGTGATGCTGATTATCTACTTTGGGTTTCACCTCAATTTAAAGGCTCTCAGCCTTAAACATTGTGTACAATGAAGAAAAATGTATATGGTGTGTTTCCTGTTTATCACCCGTGGCTTGATAGGCAAATTAAATGATGGTAAATAGTAACTTATTATCCCGAGAACAAATGTTTGTTCATTTAGCAGTAATACCAAAGCCCAAATCTAAACCCAAAACCAGTTTAAATCCACTTAATTCAGACATAACTGCACGTTTATAGGGTGAATGAGAATATGAGAGTGAAGATAGAATCTGGTGAGTGAAGATATAATATAAGAGTGAAGATAGAATATGAGAGTGAAGATAGAATATGGTGAGTGAAGATAGAATATGGTGAGTGAAGATATAATATGAGAGTGAAGATATAATATGAGAGTAAAGATAGAATATGAGAGTGAAGATAGAATCTGGTGAGTGAAGATAGAATCTGGTGAGTGAAGATAGAATCTGGTGAGTGAAGATAGAATCTGGTGAGTGAAGATATAATATGAGAGTAAAGATATAATATGAGAGTGAAGATAGAATATGAGAGTGAAGATAGAATATGGTGAGTGAAGATAGAATATGGTGAGTGAAGATATAATATGAGAGTGAAGATATAATATGAGAGTAAAGATAGAATATGAGAGTGAAGATAGAATCTGGTGAGTGAAGATAGAATCTGGTGAGTGAAGATAGAATCTGGTGAGTGAAGATATAATATGAGAGTAAAGATATAATATGAGAGTGAAGATAGAATATGAGAGTGAAGATAGAATATGAGAGTGAAGATAGAATATGAGAGTGAAGATAGCTGAAGCACATTTTCTAGATAGATTCCCCATGTTTGTGTAACTATAATGTTTCTTCTGTTGCAGAATAGTCGATATGCCGCCTGTTATGTGTACAATATTCCAAGTGATAAAACTTTCTTTTGCTTATAAAATCTTTACAGCAATGGAGATATTCTTACATGGCTTCTTACCACATTTACGATGTAGAAAATGGGTCAGTATTAATATATTATCATTATTATTATTATTATTAAAACCCATATCTTTTTTTAATTAATATTATTGGAAGGAAGTTCAGTAATAGATTTTATTTTCTACTCTTTTCAGAAATTTTATTAAAGTAAATGAACTTCCACCTTATATTCACTACATCGTCTGGTCCCCTGTGGGACATAAACTGGTAAGTGTCAGGATATTGGTTGAAGTAGGACCTGTTACATCTGTTAAAAGCTATAACATTATCAGCGGACATCTCTAGTGGTCTGTATGTCCAAAACTTAAATGAATAGTAATAGGGGAAATTCTCTTTCCTCTAATAGATGAATCATAAGGTGTATAAAAGTGATAGGATGCATTAAAATTGAGGGGATAAATGGCAAGTAAAATATTACATTGATTTGATACAATAAAAATACAAAATATTATTTTCAGGTCTACGTTTTGGACAATGATATTTATTTAAAACAGGAGCCTAACGAATCACCAATTAAATTAACGAGTAGTGGCAAAAAAAATAAAATATACAATGGAATTCCTGACTGGGTGTATGAAGGTAAGAATACGTACTGTATAATGAATAAATATGTGTAACAGGCAGAGTGAACCTGAATCTATAGATAAATGTATATTCATGTAAATCACATAACTGACCTATTAATTAGCCCTATAGTCTGACACAGTCTACTAATCAAACAGAATGTGCACAAATCATTTAATACTAAACCCCGTTTATATTTTCTATGGCTGGAATTAGTTAGTGACAGGTTTCTGTAGCTTTGACCTCTGTTCAGTCTGTAAAATGCGCGTTTGTTAAATTGAGATATTACTAAAGTGGTGATAACATGTTTTTAAAGACTGTTCTTTTTGACTAATATAGGATAACGCTACTGTTAATGGGGCTATGTTTTAACTTAGACATTGTAAGGGTTAACGGAGATCCTCTGCTTAGGGACAGCTCACCCACATTGACCCAACTCCACCTATTATTTTGTTTGTCCTGTCTGTTTTACCTTATGCTCTGTCCACTTATCACTTTTCTCCAAAACAAAGCCGTTAATTTTAATACTTTGAGGGGACTCAAAGTCATCATTGGGTCATTTAACCCCTTGGACACCATATGACGAGTTAACCCATCATGTAGTTGAGCTTGGCAGTGCACTCAGTGCGCTCAGTCTGAAACGGGTCCAGGACGCGAGGCAAAGCGTGATTCTGGGCTTGAGATCCCATTGATCACTCGATCACCGCGATAACATGCAAATTAGATGGCAAAGTCAGTTCACTCCATGTGCTTCACGTAATCAAAGCGACCTGCAAGTGAGAAAAATACGAAACAAACAATATCCTGTATAAAATAAAAAAAAGTTAACCCTTTCCTTGCTTATCACAGTTCCCATACTACTTTATGGCCCTCATTTTGTTTTGTTTTTCAAACTTTTTTTATTTTTGCAATTTTAAATGTTTTTTTTTTAAAATAAATTAATGATTTTATTCTAATATATTAATCTAATTAGTGTTAACCCCTGCATGCCCGTGTTGTGATTCTTATGACTAGTAGCATCGAACTGGTCAGAGTTTTTTCTGGGTTTTTTTTTTGGAGGGGGAGGTTGGAACCTATATTTTTATTTTTTATTAATTAGTTAATTAGTTGGGGTAAGTGGGATGGTGTTGTACTAGTTGTATAGATTATTACTGGGAAAATAATGGGGGGAAACATTTTTTACAAAAAAAATGAAAAATCACTCTGATCATTGGCCCGGAAAATCCCTGGTCCTTAAAGGGTTAAAAAAAACAACTATCCACTTACCAGTTTGTGGACAAATCTCTGCAAGACATTGAGGGGAGGGGGGGGGGTTGTGTTCAAAATTAGCATATCATGCCACACTTTGCTATTGTCGACTGCAATTATGCAAATATATGACATCATCTCATTCTCAAATTTGAGCCTGAACATAGATTACAGAATTTGTATCAGTAAAGCCCCTTTAATAGGCACTTTTAGTCTCTTGCTTACTAGGGGACCCGTGGATAGTAAATGGAAAGACTAAAATACTATTAAAGAGATAGCTGAAACATGCAGTACAATTACTACCACCCTGGCTGTAAGTGTGAGATTCCCTGGACATTTACCTGCAGTTCCCACTTTCATGATTAAGGATTTATTTGGCTAATTAAATTCTATTAGAATGCAGGTTTTTAAGATCATTTATGAATCAGGTGTAATTATCAATAAAGCATCAGTTTTTATAATGTCCTTCTGTGAATTTCTTCCTCCTGTCATGGTTTCTTGATATCTGCTCCTGTCGCTGCAGGAATTGGTGTAACTATAATAAAATTAGCGTACAGACGCTCAGGATGACGGGAGCTTTGAATAAATAAGGATATATTGCCGAGCTCTGTGTAATTATACATGAGGTTTGGATACAATTCTTCCAATTTTCTCATATGATCTCAGTGAAAAACAGCGAAATTAAAACATCAGAAACTGAAACAATTTAGCAGTGTCCAGCCCTTCTCCTTTGGGTGAGATTATGGGAGTAACATCAGCTCCACCCACCTCTTACCTCACCCCGCTTACTCTATATTGTATATTCTATACTCCAGACCCTAACCCAATACACAGACCAAGACCCAGACTTCAGTTCAACATGGAAAGTGATCTAGCTCAGGACAAAGATGATATGTTATTTCTTTACCAGTGAGCTCGTTCAGTGGGCTAATGCTTCAACAGTAGAATCCATTTTGTTCTAAAGGTTCAGTTCCTGGCAGGGTCAACTTAGTAGTTCATCTTTCCAAGGCCGATATAATGAGAACCACTGAGTTTTGTAATAACAAGATCAAATGCGCTGATGCGGAGAATATCTGAATGTGTCTCTATACTAGAACATTGAATACTTAATCCCCATCAAAAACTGTAACACTCTCTCCGTCATACGCCAATGGTGGGGGTGTCGCTTGTTTTTGACATCACATTGTGCACCATATACACGATGAGACACATTGGAAGGCAAGGAATATCCATGTAGTGCCACATTGTGACCTCATTAATAGGATACCACATAGACACACAGACACATGCTTTCTACTAACACAGTGAATACACCATTTTTACTCTCCACACCGTAAACATTTTTTTTAATCATGGTAGGCCTCTACCCACACCTAAAAAATGGGATTATTTCACAGTAGAAATGGTTTGCTTTCTAAGAGGATGTCCTTTACATTTCATGCCAGACACGATTCTCTCTGTGCTGCTAATCTGTGAGATGGGAGAGAATTTTCCACTTTACATTATACATTTTGTCATCTAACTTAGTGCTAATTTCTCTTTGTCAGAGGAACTGCTAGGAACAAAGCATGCATTATGGTGGTCCCCAAATGGAAGGTTCATAGCTTACGTACAATTTAATGACACAGATGTGCCCAACATAGAATATTCCTATTATGGAGAAGAAAAGTATCCAAAAACGATCACTATTCCTTACCCAAAGGTACAGTACTGGTATAAAACAGCTTGCATGTCTGTGTGATTGATAACATTGACTTTCATCTCTCATGATCCTATGTTTGCCGTTAATGTTTGTTGCTCTTTATTGTAAGGCTGGGGCTAGAAATCCAACGGTCAAATTATTTATCGTCAAGGTGGATGATCCAAAGTCAACCAGAACTGTACAAGTGTCAATTCCTTCAACTATAGGGTCAAGGTAATTTTAGAATAATGACCTGTTGTCTAGAACATGTAGTCATCTCTTTCCCAAAACAAAGAAACAAAATGCTTCTCTTCTGTCATAGTGAATATTACTTTAGTTGGGTGACGTGGATTCTGGACACGCGTCTCTGCGTTCAGTGGCTGACGAGAACCCAGAACGTGTCTGTCCTATCAATATGTGACTTCGAGGAAAACTCAAGTACATGGATTTGCCCAAAGGTACAGTGTCCAAAAACATAAATTTTTCCCTGATACAAATGACCACTGGAAATATAGACAATTAAAGGACAATAAAGACAAAAATGATTGGCTTAACATGATTTTATCAAGTGCAGGCATTTGAAATGGAAATGCTTTAATGAAAGAATACAAATAAAGCATCTTTTTGAGTCTTCTTTGCAGGGAGGCGGACATGTTGTTTAGAATCTTGGACCAGATGCTCCATTGATCTTGAGTAAGATGATTCGGAACAATATGTCGGCCCCTGGTAGAGATTTGCAGAGTAATAAGGGTTCAATAAGGTACTTTATTTGGATTCTTTCATTCAGCCCTTCTCGTCCATAGGATGTTGTTTGCTATCCTATAATATAAATATATAAACCCTATATAAATGGGTTTAAAGTCCCTGAGGATGGCATAGAATACCTTATATTTATCAGCTCACCACAGCCTCCGGTCAGCATAATTTCCACTACAGAGGACTTGTGAACTACCAGCATAGACTCCTATACGTATGAAGCTCCCCTGAACCATACATCTGCCCAGATAAGTCACTAAAGACGATTTGTAAACAATGGCAAATTTATTTACCTTTTCTATGGTGATCTAGGTGATAGATATGTGTGTGTGTATATACATATATACAAACATATAATAAAATAATTAATTACACCTTTTTGTTCTTACTTTCCTAGTCATTTAATAGAATATATGTGGCATGGTTTATAAGTTGGATTTATATGTGTATATTGTACCTTTTTTCTATGGTGATCGCCTTAATTAAAGTGAGATTTGCTATCGCTGTTGGTCTAACGTAACATCGTTTGGATATTTTTCCTCTTCAATTGAGCAGCAGAATTTAACTTCTGTCCCTTTGTGATAAGCGCCAGTCTGGGGTATTTCTATGTTTTATATATAAATGTATATCTAGTGCTACAATACATGTGCTATGGGGTATGTAATAATACAAGAAATAATTCATTCATTAACTAATGACTTTAACTTTCCATTTTTTGTGGTTTATTTAAACCTGACAATTCAGGATCGAGAACAACTGGAAACAAGTAAAACCGGATGGATTGGTGTGGTATGTAATATATATATATATATATGATATATCCTCTGCATGTAATCCACGTATATTCACTATACTGCAGTATATTCATCTATACTGTGACTGAAGAGAATAAAAAATGTTTATAAACTGATCAATATGTTTGAGGCAATGAACCAAATGCAAAAATATAGAGAAACATAATATCAGCAAATGAACTACTTTCAGTAGGGAACATGTTATTTACATATCAAGATACAAGATAAACAGGAGATAGCACAAACCCCTTATACCAAGATATAAATGTGTCTATTGACTATGACGTCACCCGATACATATCATTTATATTCTCTACATTCAGCATAGGAAAAATGTTCAAGTGTCACAGCCCCTCAAAGCACTAATTGGGTTATTTGTAAGGAATATATCTGAGTGTCTGTATGATTTATATCATGTAGATATTGGAGCCAAACTTAAATTATTTTGTTAAAATTCACAAACTTGTCTGCATTATAGTCCAGATCTAGAAAGCATTTAATAGACTTCATCTAGAACACGCGACTTACCACTGATGACTACTTTATCCTTCTCTTCCAAATGTCAGTTATTTTATTCCCCATCTTCTGTTCATTATTTAGTGCTCATTGTGTCTGTTTAGAAGGAATTTGTAAACCGATTTGTTCAATGTGCAAAGTATAATAAGTGTTTGACGAGCCGCAGATCCAATAACAGCATTCATTAGAAACACATTCGAATTCTGCTTGGGTCGATCTGACCTACGACGTCTGCTCACAGGATAAATGTATACACAGGAGCCTCTATCTTACTTATTCCCTGGGCTTGTTACGCTGAAAGCAATAACATTTTAATTCAGTATAATGGAGGAACAAAGACCAATTGGGACAGTTTCATTCATGTCACTAATTCTAACACATTTCTAGCGGTTAATACAAAACACTTATTATATACGAGGGGCGCCATCTTGCTTTTCTGTGGAAATCTATTTTTAGATTAAAAACGACTAAAAACGAAAATGTTTGATGAAAGGGCCAGGTTCAATGACATCATTTTTTCCACTTAATTTCTGTGTGTGCTACATGTTCTTGTTACATGTTAAATGAGCTTTTTTTTTTTTACCTTAAACCAAATGACAGTTCTCCCCCTCCCGGCCTTGAGAGACACCCCACTCTTCACCCATTTAATGTTTATACACACTATGAATGCTGAGCAGCACTCTCTATAGGATTCCCATACGGTTGACACTGAGAAGCTGTTTCGGTACCAGTATCCATATTAAAGTTATATTTAAACCATTGTTCAGCTGAAATGTTCTACAGAAGATTTAGTTTGCATGATACATAGAACAGGAGGTGAAAAAGAATCACGTTGATTCACCATCTAAGTTCCCCTGACATTTTCTTGCATTTTTACTTTTTTTCCAGTTCTTTCCTTCACTGCCTGTATTCAGCAAAGACGCCTCCTCGTATTACAAAATTTACAGTGACCAGAGTGGCTTTAAACATATCCATTACGTGAACGATTCTGTGGTACGTAGTTTGTGGTTATTGTCTTGTGTTGTGCGTTTGTATCACCAGGTGAATCAAGTTATAAACCTGGTAGTCACTATATCAGATCACATCTCGCCCTGGGGACATTTCATTCCCCAAACTATAGATCAGTCAAAGGATCTTGGCTCAGATTTGTCTGACATCCTCTTTGAATTCACCAGCAAACAATAAACACACTGTACTCCGAAACTTTTGCAGTAGGAAATTCCTAATTCATGAGAAAATACTCCGATATCGTGAGTTGGAGGGTGGCAAAAACCCAGCTCACTATATTGGAGAATGTATAATATAATGCTATATCACTATATTGGAGAACGTATAATATAATGCTATATCACTATATTGGAGAACGTCTAATATAATGCTATATCACTATATTGGAGAACGTATAATATAATGCTATATAACTATATTGGAGAACGTATAATATAATGCTATATCACTATATTGGAGAATGTATAATATAATGCTATATCACTATTTTGGAGAACGTATAATATAATGCTATATCACTATATTGGAGAATGTATAATATAATGCTATATCACTATATTGGAGAACGTATAATATAATGCTATATCACTATATTGGAGAATGTATAATATAATGCTATATCACTATATTGGAGAAGGTATAATATAATGCTATATCACTATATTGGAGAAGGTATAATATAATGCTATATCACTATATTGGAGAACGTATAATATAATGCTATATCACTATATTGGAGAAGGTATAATATAATGCTATATCACTATATTGGAGAACGTATAATATAATGCTATATCACTATATTGGAGAAGGTATAATATAATGCTATATCACTATATTGGAGAAGGTATAATATAATGCTATATCACTATATTGGAGAACGTATAATATAATGCTATATCACTATATTGGAGAACGTATAATATAATGCTATATCACTATATTGGAGAACGTATAATATAATGCTATGTCACTATATTGGAGAACGTATAATATAATGCTATATCACTATATTGGAGAATGTATAATATAATGCTATATCACTATATTGGAGAAGGTATAATATAATGCTATATCACTATATTGGAGAACGTATAATATAATGCTATATCACTATATTGGAGAATGTATAATATAATGCTATGTCACTATATTGGAGAAGGTATAATATAATGCTATATCACTGTATTGGAGAAGGTATAATATAATGCTATGTCACTATATTGGAGAACATATAATATAATGCTATATCACTATATTGGAGAAGGTATAATATAATGCTATATCACTGTATTGGAGAAGGTATAATATAATGCTATGTCACTATATTGGAGAACGTATAATATAATGCTATATCACTATATTGGAGAACTTATAATGTAATGCTATATCACTATATTGGAGAATGTATAATATAATGCTATGTCACTATATTGGAGAATGTATAATATAATGCTATATCACTATATTGGAGAATGTATAATATAATGCTATATCACTATATTGGAGAACGTATAATATAATGCTATATCACTTAATTGGAGAATGTATAATATAATGCTATATCACTATATTGGAGAAGGTATAATATAATGCTATATCACTATTTTGGAGAACATATAATATAATGCTATATCACTTTATTGGAGAAGGTATAATATAATGCTATATCACTATATTGGAGAATGTATAATATAATGCTATATCACTATATTGGAGAACGTATAATATAATGCTATATCACTATTTTGGAGAAGGTATAATATAATGCTATATCACTATTTTGGAGAACGTATAATATAATGCTATATCACTATATTGGAGAAGGTATAATATAATGCTATATCACTATATTGGAGAACGTATAATATAATGCTATATCACTATATTGGAGAACGTATAATATAATGCTATATCACTATATTGGAGAAGGTATAATATAATGCTATATCACTATATTGGAGAACGTATAATATAATGCTATGTCACTATATTGGAGAACATATAATATAATGCTATATCACTATATTGGAGAAGGTATAATATAATGCTATGTCACTATATTGGAGAACGTATAATATAATGCTATATCACTATATTGGAGAACGGATAATATAATGCTATATCACTATATTTGGAGAACGTATAATATAATGCTATATCACTATATTGGAGAACGTATAATATAATGCTATATCACTATATTGGAGAATGTATAATATAATGCTATATCACTATATTGGAGAACGTATAATATAATGCTATATCACTATATTGGAGAACGTATAATATAATGCTATATCACTATATTGGAGAAGGTATAATATAATGCTATATCACTATATTGGAGAACGTATAATATAATGCTATATCACTATATTGGAGAAGGTATAATATAATGCTATGTCACTATATTTGAGAACGTATAATATAATGCTATATCACTATATTGGAGAACGTATAATATAATGCTATGTCACTATATTGGAGAACGTATAATATAATGCTATATCACTATATTGGAGAAGGTATAATATAATGCTATATCACTATATTGGAGAACGTATAATATAATGCTATATCACTATATTGGAGAACGTATAATATAATGCTATATCACTGTATTGGAGAACGTATAATATAATGCTAAATCACTATATTGGAGAACGTATAATATAATGCTATATCACTATATTGGAGAACGTATAATATAATGCTATATCACTATATTGGAGAACGTATAATATAATGCTATATCACTATATTGGAGAAGGTATAATATAATGCTATATCACTATATTGGAGAAGGTATAATATAATGCTATATCACTATATTGGAGAAGGTATAATATAATGCTATGTCACTATATTTGAGAATGTATAATATAATGCTATATCACTATATTGGAGAACGTATAATATAATGCTATGTCACTATATTGGAGAACGTATAATATAATGCTATATCACTATATTGGAGAAGGTATAATATAATGCTATGTCACTATATTGGAGAACGTATAATATAATGCTATGTCACTATATTGGAGAACGTATAATATAATGCTATATCACTATATTGGAGAACGTATAATATAATGCTATATCACTATATTGGAGAACGTATAATATAATGCTATATCACTATATTGGAGAAGGTATAATATAATGCTATGTCACTATATTTGAGAATGTATAATATAATGCTATATCACTATTTTGGAGAACGTATAATATAATGCTATATCACTATATTGGAGAAGGTATAATATAATGCTATGTCACTATATTGGAGAACGTATAATATAATGCTATGTCACTATATTGGAGAACGTATAATATAATGCTATATCACTATATTGGAGAACGTATAATATAATGCTATATCACTATATTGGAGAACATATAATATAATGCTATATCACTATATTGGAGAACGTATCATATAATGCTATATCACTATATTGGAGAACGTATAATATAATGCTATCTCACTATATTGGAGAACGTATAATATAATGCTATATCACTATACTGGAGAATGTATAATATAATGCTATATCACTATATTGGAGAATGTATAATATAATGCTATATCACTATATTGGAGAACGTATAATATAATGCTATATCACTTAATTGGAGAATGTATAATATAATGCTATATCACTATATTGGAGAAGGTATAATATAATGCTATATCACTATTTTGGAGAACATATAATATAATGCTATATCACTTTATTGGAGAAGGTATAATATAATGCTATATCACTATATTGGAGAATGTATAATATAATGCTATATCACTATATTGGAGAACGTATAATATAATGCTATATCACTATATTGGAGAACGTATAATATAATGCTATATCACTATATTGGAGAATGTATAATATAATGCTATATCACTATATTGGAGAAGGTAAAATATAATGCTATATCACTATATTGAAGAACGTATAATATAATGCTATATCACTATATTGGAGAATGTATAATATAATGCTATATCACTATATTGGAGAATTTATAATATAATGCATAATAAAGGATTGAATATTGTTCCAGTTAATGTGGGAAAACTTATTTATTTTCATTGTTTCATAATTTCAGTAAAGTTAATATTATCTGGTTATAGAATGCACAGTAATTAGCAGAAAGGATGATTGCTACAAGGCCATATGTACAAGAATTTATCACAAAACATCATAACCTTCCCTTTATTCAGATGTGTTCCTGACCACTCTTGGCCACTCGGCCAGTCCCTCCTGCCCATCAACCATTCGCACCAAATTAAAGTCTCTCTATTTTGATTCTACATCGTATCCTGTATTTTGTTAAAATATTTGTAGGTTTCCTTTTAAGACCAGAGGTATATTGCAATGCCTTTTTATACTAATTATAGATAATGTATTTATCAAAGCCGACCATTACTCACATACCTTTCCTATCCTCTTACCTTTATCTAAGAATGTTAAAAGTGTTTTTTTTGTTGTTCTATCCATTGTGGCAGAATCCCTTTTCTCTCTTTGCTTAGAGATGTCAAATGATGCCCGTTGTGCTGTCGTAGACAGTTTGAGTTTTTGTGCAGATCATGTGTTGGAAGCCAGTATTGTTGGCTCTGTGTGCATGCCCAGAGACAATGTCACATATCCCATTCCTTTTGGCTGCATTTTGGGCAAGCACTGTTAGATGTTAATCCAGTTTTGAACCTCTGATAGAGAGATACGCCTTGTCATTTTGGACTGCATGTTAGCGTTCATTCCTTTATTCAGATTAATGCAGCAGTAAATAATGTCTTGGGGAGTTATTATTGGCCAGTTTTGTGTCCACGTTGCAAGCCCCCCGACCCCCCCTAAGTTCCTCTAAATGTTCCTCCTGAGTACTTGTAAGTTACAGCTGTAGAAGGTGTTGGGTCCCTGTCATGTTGGCCTGTCCTGCTTTTCTAAATCCTTTTCAGTGAAGTTAGAAAGTGTTATTCTAGTAAAATGACAAATCTGGGCAGAGAGATGTTTCATATTTTTTGTAACTCATGTGGATATGTTAGTAATATTGTGCATGGTGCGGGGTGCACTCTGCTTATTGTTTGCAGATCACCTGGTGGGCTTGTACCCTCTTTTCTCCATGCCATCCTATTTTACCCTTCTATGAAGGTCTCTCTCCTTTGTGTTATCTTCTATCTCCTTCCTGGTCCTTTTCATTCTTAGCCAGTGCCAGAAGGTCCCAATGATCACTTAGGGGCTGTTTTTCCCATACATGGGTCACATTTAGTCCTGTCCCCTCCCCACCTTTATTTTGCATATTTTATTTTAAAAAGTAATTAGAAAAACATCACAGTGACAAAGTCCACCATTTTCTGCCACAAACTGTTCACTTTATTATTTTAACTTCTTTTAATTTCAGTAGTGTAATCAAATAGCATGGCTTACTCAGGGAATTTATAAAATAAAAATGTGATCAAAATCTAGTTATACAATGTGCTGACAGAATTGCAAGCAGATGCCTAAATTAGGAGGAAAACACGTGTCCTAAGTGTTTCTGTGGCGCCTGTGGTTCGGTATGCAAATGAAGCCTTAAGATGATGTCATAGAGACAGTACAAACACATTTAAAACACATTTAAAGCACTTAAGCAATGTTTGGTATTCTTCTGACACAACAAATACATAATTGTATTACTCTCTACTGTTCCAACTATGGGTAGGACACATGTTCCTCCATGGAAAAAGCATATTGGGAGTTCATGAATTATACGTTGGATTTTATATGATGATCGAAGCCTTATCCCGGAGAAATGTTGTTATATTGTAATAATACTGTAATATTATATCCGAGAGCTCGTCCTGGTCGATCTAGTGATTGATCCAAAGATTACTGAAAATCTACAGCACATAATGGTCCTGGATTCAATGCCGACCATTAACATAAAACTGCATGAAGTATTACATTAACAGGTATTAATGAGTCGCTGTCCGGTACGTTCACGAGTCCGGTAAAATTATGGCACCCAAAGAAAATGCCATATGGACATTGACAAACAGTCTTTAATGAGCAGGGGCGACCGTTAGAGCTCAATAATTTACCCCCTCAAGTAAAACACAACTTAAATGATGTAGCACTGAAAACATTAACCCTATGTTAAATAAAAAAAATAATGTATATTGCTTTACCGGTGAACTAGTGCGCTGTTTAATTGAACTGCAATTATTATGTTAGGAACTAATGAGCAGTAAAATAAACTTAGAGGTTTGCTGGAGTTAATAGACTGTGAAAGTGAGAAATAAATCCTATTCTAATGCCATTTGTAATGTCTTCATCAGGACAATGCTGTGCAAATTACCAGTGGACCCTGGGAAGCAATTTATATATTTTATGTGACAGACGAAGCAATGTAAGTGTTTGGCAACTAATTCCCATATATCAATATCAGATATATCAAGTGGCTCAATCGTCTGCTAAACATAATAACCAACCCACACACACCAAACATAAACTGATCTCAACAGCGGAAGAAACGGCCAACATTCTGTGAGAACATTTGACAAATCAGCAGTGTTTGAAGTTATTTCCTATTCTCTACTCTACGAATAAAATCCTTTGTGCTTTCATGGAGCCTTGAATCCCATGCCCCTCCCCCCCCCCTTCGTACAAATGGGGTCTGGGGCAGTAGACACTATTGGGAATTGGAGATCTTTCCTTCTTGGTGTAGAAGTTCTTACCAGGCAGGGAAGGATGCTGGAGTGGGAGAGAAGACAGGGATAAAGACAATAAAGCTTTCCTTCTCAAGATACTGGTCTTGCTCTGGACGTAAGACATCAACACGTCATTTTCATGTCAATTCCTCATTACAGATATTACTCAAGTAACGAATTTGAAGGCTTTCCAGGAAGAAGAAACATTTATCGGTGGGTTGATTAGTTGCATGTTATGTATGTTTGTTGGGGACAGAGTCAGTAGACAGTGCCAAATGAAGCTTGATGTAGCAGATTGTGGGGTTCAGCCAGTGTTGTCATAGTTTATTGTTAGGTTTGATGGGTATTAACCACATATTGATCTGTGTAAAAAGGATTGTGATACAGAAATCTGGGGTCTGAGTCAGCTCCTCGGGCGAAGCGTTCAGACTGGGGACATGTCACTATACAAACTAGCGACTTTCAGTTCCCTTACATGCACCAATCACCCGCCAACATGATCCAAATTCCGATAACAAACACAAAATGTGCACAGATCAAGTCACAGGATTTCAGCTGGAGAATTGAAAAAAAAGTGTAGAAGAATTAAAATGAACACATTTTAAACACAGAAATATTTATATTAATGTTATATATTATAATAGTATATTTATAATTCACATAAGCATGTTTACATAAAAATAATTGTATCTTACTTTATGTTCATTTAATTTATCTTTATGTATTTAATTAATGTACCATAATGTCTTGTTTGCTGACCAAGGCCATAGCCTGTGCATTATAAAGTCGCATTTTTCTTTCTTCCTGTAGAATATCTCTGAAAGGAGATATGAAGAAGGAGTGCATTACTTGTACTGTAAGGACGCGGAGCTGCCAGTATTACTCTGCATCATTCAGCTATAAGGCTAAATATTATTCTCTTTATTGCTATGGTGGGTGCAATGGATGTATCCTATAGATTATGTTACACATCTCATGGACACACAGCTAGCTCTTTCTGATATAAAACATCCTTCCCATGTACAATACTGAATCATCTAATTCATGTTAATGATTGTCCTTAGATATTACACTTGGGGCCAATCGTCCCCATTTAAATAAAGTCCAATAACTGACAGCAAAGCGTTTCAATCTGAAAGGATCACTGAAAGCAAAAGAAATGTCCATTGTTTATTACTTTATTACTTATTAAACAGCTGTTCATCTCAAACACACTTTGTTCCAGAAATACCCTTGGTATTCATTCATTTCCTCCGACCTCCAGACAAATGCTGAGAGCAGAGTGTGAGGATCAATAGACGCTGCAAAATAGTGAGGAAATTAATCTCATGTCGATTTCAGGTTTTAATGAATACGTCAGTCTATATATTGATCTTATTTTGAGATGTATGAAAATAGTATTTGGTTTAGACGTTTCGGTTTAGGATCTCAGGAGGAGTTGTAATTACTTACTGACATCACCTGGACAAAGGAAGGTCTTGGATTTACTAATAAACTAACTGTGGATCCTGCAGGAGATTTCTGGAAATGTTACTAATGATCATAATCCTGGCAGTAATGTTAATTGGTAGGAACCAGTCTCATACCCCCCCCCAGGAGGATAACCCCCTGATATGTCCTGATCTTGGAGAAACAGAAGGTCAGGCTCCATGTGTAACTGTGTAAGGTACCATGTTACCTTTACATTACTCACAAAGGAAAATATACTCATTATCATCTTATATTACAAAATGCAAAAATATCTACAAAAAACATGTTAATTGCTGTGAATTAAACTGTGTTTTTATCTTCTCCTGGGAACACGTTACATTAATGCCAATTGTTTCTGTCTTTTCTGTAAGTGAATCCTGTGTGTGGAACTGCAGGTTTACACTGTATTATTATATCTTTGCAGGCCCTGGATTGCCGATTGTCTCTCTACACGATGCCAGTGATAATAGGAGTACGTATTGGACAATATGATCTCACTTTCCAAATATCACTGTCATTAACCATCTCAGATATCCGACGTGACCTGTAAAACTGGGAGCAGGTCAGACCTGAGAGCAGATATTTACAGGAGAGAATAAACACTCTCCTATCTGTGAGCGACTAACAGATAATTAGATCCATTGGAGAAACCCTCGAAAACAGCTGGGGGGCAGGGGAGGGATGTACTGGGCACTGTTACTAGATGCCCCTCTCTTATACATAACCCCACAGAGGTTTACAAACTGAAAACATGGATCTAAGAATTTTTAAAAGGAAGAGAAAATACGAATGAAACTTGTTACAATTCCCCCTGAACACCAGCTGAGGCCCACTGATACCCAAACCTAATGATAACAAATCCTCAACCCTAGATGTAAGACATGCTGGCCCTCCAATCCTTGGTGATTTCTCAGGGCCCAATGTCACATAAGGAACACCACCCAAATTCATGAAAATACTTTACCTCCAATTCCAATATGGCGGACAGGTCAATCACCAACCTCTTCAGTATCAAACATAGAACTAACTCCAAATACAATGTGAGTGTCCTGGATTATCCAACCCACACCATGCATACATCACAACCCACCAACAGAATGATAAATCCCCGGTGAAGCAGGTCACCATGAACTTACTGCCACTATGTATTTTTTGCAGAACTTAAAATATTGGAAGAAAACCTGCAACTGGGAATCAAGTTGGAAACTATAAGGGTACCGACAGAAAGAATTGACAAGTTTGTTCAAGATGGGATGAGTATGCCAGCTTCAAATTCTTTAGCCACTGTGTAATAACGATGTATATGTTAGAGCAGAAGATTTGGAAATGTTGCTTCATATTTTGTTATTGGTTCCACTTTGCTAAATACGCAATACTTAATTAATGTAATGTGAGGTTTCACACTGCCTCCTTACACACTTCTATATTTATATACTATACTAGTGTACTGTATATAGTATGTGATCTGTTTATCAGTCTACATATTTATTACACATAATATATAAACAGATATAACAAATCACTGTGATCCAAATGAATCATTTCCAAATTGCAGAGTATCATTATATCAGAGTCGCATTATATTTACTTATTATTAATTGTATTGTTTTCCCACCAAATATTTAACATATGTGATATCTAAACTATCAGTATCCTATGTATAATATGTTTAATGAAACAAACACCTGATTTAAATAAAATAAAAATCAATTAGGGTTTTATTCATTCCAGGGAATTGAGAAGGGAATTTCAATCGTAAGGCCAAAGTAGACAAGTTGGAAAAATTCTCTCATTCAGCTGAATTGTGTAACTACCAACTTGGCTAATTTACCTTACGTTTCAGATTATCTTGTCAGTTTACCTCTTTCACGAAAAAAGCCCTTAAAGGGACAGTCTGGTCCCCAAACTCACTGTGGTGCAAGATCACTGCTTGTATAATGCACAGGCTTTTATCCCTGCGTGATCTGATGCAGCCATTCTGTATGAATCACATTTTAATGTTTGACTCAGGCCCTCCTTTATATATGATTATATAGACTCTGAGGGTATACAGTTTTGTTTAATTTAATCACTGCCCATGCTGCTGGAATAGAATACATTGTGTGGACTGTGATAAACTTGCTCTTGTACACAGTAGGATCTCTTAACTGTTCAACACATTGTCTGATGGAATCACTAGAGAGACAGGATATTCCACTCATTTGAATGGCATTATTCTCATTGGTTCCTGCAACAACAACAAAAAAGAAATAAAAAAGAAATTGACTTGTATTCAGCTATTATGGTCTGTCCGGGTCCGGGTCTAACTATACATTTTTTATGTTTTGACTAATGACTTTTACAAAATGTGAGACATGCATTATAAAGTACTTTGAAAGCACATTAATAGGCATTAACATTTGAAAGATGCATTTTGGGCCCAGACAGTCCCGTAAATGAATTATTTTATTTTATAATAGATATTATGTTTTTCTTGTTTCTTTCCGTTCAGCATTTTGGTACAAGATGACATTACCTTCCAATTTTGATGAAACCAAGAAATACCCACTCCTTCTCTATGTGTATGTATTCTGTTGTGACATTTTGTATGTTTCATTAACTTATTGTGAGGTTTTTAAGTCTTTATTTTGATAAAACTTTAAGAGATTTACAAGATTCTATTTGTTTTTAAATGTATTTATAAATGTGATAGTTTAATAAATGGTCAGGGAATAGAGAAAAATAAACAAGTATCTGATTGTAACCACCTGCTCTATTAACCTACTTAGTTTTACTAAATGTTTTAAATCTTGTGAAGCTTCTGCACCACTCAGAAGGGTGTTGCTTAATGCTGGAGTAGTAACTACAAGGGGCATGTACTAAAAAAATGCAAATATATTTTATGTGCAAAATTATTTTAGCAATTTGCTCGTTTTGCAATGTACTAAACATTTAACATTCAAATAGTACAAACGAAATATTAGTACAAAAATATTCACAAAGCTCTTTAGCGTGCACAAATATAATCGCAATTTGTTAGCGCAACCGGAAAATGCACGCTAAATAAAAATAAACGGAAGAGGCGAGAATCAGGGAAAACAAGCGCAGAATGTTACAAATAGTCGCAAATTGCTCCTTACTCATGTTTTACCTACTTTTTTCCCACTGCACCTGTTTAGTACATGACCCCCTATGTAGCAGGAATCCATTTACACTGGGGCAAAAAAGTATTTAGTCAGCCCCAAATTGTGCAAGTTCTCCCACTTAAAAAGATGAGAGAGGCCTGTAATTTTCATCATAGGTACACTTCAACTATGAGAGACAGAATGGGGGGGAAAGAATCTCGGAAATCACATTGTAGGACTTTTAATGAATTCATTGGTGAATTCCTCTGTAAAATAAGTATTTGGTCACCTACAAACAAGCAAGATTTCTGGCTCTCACAGACCTGTATCTTCTTAAAAAGGCTCCTCTGTCCTCCACTCGTTACCTGTATTAATGGCACCTGTTTGAACTTGTTATCGGTATAAAAGACACCTGTCCACAACCTCAAACAGTCACACTCCAAACTCCACTATGGCCAAGACCAAAGAGCTGACGAAGGACACCAGAAACAAAATTGTAGACCTGCACCAGACTGGGAAGACGGAATCTGCAATAGGCAAGCAGCTTGGTGTGAAGAAATCAATGGGAGCAATTATTAGAAAATGGAAGACATACAAGACCACTGATAATCTCCCTCGATCTGGAGCTCCACGCAAGATCTCACCCCGTGGGGTCAAAATGATCACAAGAACGGTGAGCAAAAATCCCAGAACCACACGGGGGGACATAGCGAATGACCTGCAGAGAGCTGGGACCAAAGTAACAAAGGCTACCATCAGTAACACACTACGCCGCCAGGGACTCAAATCCTGCAGTGCCAGACATGTCCCCCTGTTTAAGCCAGTACATGTCCGGGCCCGTCTGAATTTTGGAAATTTGGAGAGCATTTAGATGATCCATAAGAGGATTGGGAGAATGTCATATGGTCAGATGAAACCAAAGTAGAACTTTTTGGTAAAAACTCAACTCATCAATGCATCCAAAGAACACCGTGCCTACTGTGAAGCATGGGGGTGAAAACATCATGTTTTGGGGCTGTTTTTCTGCAAAGGGACCAGGAAGACTGATCCATGTAAAGGAAAGAATGAATGGGGCCATGTATCGTGAGATTTTGAGTGAAAACCTCCTTCCATCAGCAAGGGCATTGAAGATGAAACTTGGCTGGGTCTTTCATCATGACAATGACCCCAAACACACCGCCCGGGCAACGAAGGAGTGGCTTCGTAAGAAGCATTTCAAGGTCCTGCAGTGGCCTAGCCAGCCTCCAGATCTCAACCCCATAGAAAATCTTAGGAGGGAGTTGAAAGTCCGTGTTGCCCAGCGACAGCCCCAAAACATCACTGCTCTAGAGGAGATCTGCATGGAGGAATGGGCCAAAATACCAGCAACAGAGTGTGAAAACCTTGTGAAGACTTACAGAAAACGTTTGACCTCTGTCATTGCCAACAAAGAGTATATAACAAAGTATTGAAATTAACTTTTGTTATTGACCAAATCCCCCATAATTTGCAAATACACTCTTTAAAAATCAGACTGTGATTTTCTGGATTTTTTTTTCTCGTTTTGTCTCTCATAGTTGAAGTGTACCTATGATGAAAATTACAGGCCTCTCTCATCTTTTAAAGAGGGAGAACTTGCACAATTGGTGGCTGACTAAATACTTTTTTGCCCCACTGTCAATATTACGTGTTCTATTTTCCAGCTACATAAACATTGTATTTTAAAATGTATGGGATCAAAAAGCGTTAACAAAATATTCACTTTAGCTATTTTATTTTTAACTTAATGTTTTGTCAAAGTCCAACAGCAGCTTTACTAATTCCCTTCAGATATTGTGGTTGAACTCAATATACTCAGCACAACAAAAGTGTAGAATGTGTGATCTTTAATAACACATGACTTAGGCACCATCTACTTAGGAAAACCCACTGGGAACCTATCCCCCCATTAAAAGGACTCAACAAACAGGTTGAGGTTCGAAGGCCACAGCGTTTATTTCCAAACACACTATAGCGACTTAATGTACATTAATAAACTTTATAAAACATAAAGTAACATATATGAAAACAAATATCACACTTAAAACTAACATCATTAATAACGATGTAACAAAAGGCAAATATTAGCATAATATTCGCCTTTTCCTTGGCGAGATCTCATGAGAATTGGCTCCGGGTGCAATAGTACCAACATATTCCGATGACAAGGAAAACCACCAGTCGCCTCCTCCTAGCTCGTACCGTGCATTAACGGCCATTGGACAGTGCACACAGTGTAGCCTTCCCTGTGAGGGCCACCCCAATAACTCCTCAGGGCCCGGCCCTTGAGGAGATTGTGCACTATCACCCATTGGCCAGTGCACCTAGTGTAGCCCTCCCTGTGAGGTCCACCCAAATAACTCCGCAGGGCCCAGGACCTGAGGAGACCATGCACTGCCGCCCATTGGACAGTGCACCCAGCGTAGCCCTCCCTGTGAGAACCACCCCAGCTCTGGAGCCAATTCACGTAGTACCCCCTATCACGTCTTGGGAATTCCAAAAACAGGAAATCAGCTTGGGTAAACTTGTTGTAATGAGCTGATTATGGGAAGACTCTAGCTTGTATAACAATTTTCTCCTCATCCTTAGAGGGGATACCTTAATGGATGTCCTGCCTGTCACTCTGGGAGGACCCATGACCTGTGTAATGTTTAACCACCTTACACAATGTAGCTATCTAGGGGAAATCCCCTGATTTGGGCCTAGTCATGGAGCCCTTCCTGTAATACTTATATCCAGGGCTTAACTCTACTGCAGAGAAGCTACATTTGGCACTCCACATGTGTCTACAGTATCACCATCAATCACGGAGGAGCCAGTAAATGTTATGATCTCAGACTGACATTAGCAGATACCAGAAATTTACTGCACCGTTTTTTCTTACTTGAACTCATTGCTGCAGCAGGGTGCAAGGCTGGCCCAAGACATTGTGTTGCCTGGGGCGAAAAAGGAATATCTGCCCCTGCTTGCCTCCCCCACAAAAGAAAGCCCGCTGTCATGATAATTCAAGATTCACAGAGTTGGTCCTGTATAATGTATTGTTATAAAGTGACAGTGTGTAAAGATGTAACTCTGCATTATCCATGGTCAGCTGAGCTCTTCTATATATTCTATACATTGTGCAGGGCCTGGTGAGTTTCTCCTGCTAGAAGAACAGAGTTGGCCCTGTATAATGCATTGTTATAAAGTGACAGTGTGTAAAGATGTAACTCTGCATTATCCATGGCCAGCTGAGCTCTTCTATATATTCTTCTATACATTGTGCCGGGTCTGGTGAGTTTCTCCTGGTAGAAGAACAGAGTTGGCCCTGTATAATGCATTGTTATATAGTGACAGTGTGTAAAGATGTAACACTGCATTATCCATGGTCAGCTGAGCTCTTCTATATATTCTTCTATACATTGTGCAGGGTCTGGTGAGTTTCTCCTGGTAGAAGAACAGAGTTGGCCCTGTATAATGCATTGTTATAAAGTGACAGTGTGTAAAGATGTAACTCTGCATTATCCATGGCCAGCTGAGCTCTTCTATATATTCTATACAGTGTGCAGGGCTTAGTTAGTTTCTCCTGCTAGAAGAACAGAGTTGGCCCTGTATAATGTATTGTTATAAAGTGACAGTGTGTAAAGATGTAACTCTGCATTATCCATGGCCAGCTGAGCTCTTCTATATATTCTTCTATACATTGTGCAGGGTCTGGTGAGTTTCTCCTGCTAGAAGAACAGAGTTGGCCCTGTATAATGCATTGTTATATAGTGACAGTGTGTAAAGATGTAACTCTGCATTATCCATGGTCAGCTGAGCTCTTCTATATATTCTTCTATACATTGTGCAGGGTCTGGTGAGTTTCTCCTGGTAGAAGAACAGAGTTGGCCCTGTATAATGCATTGTTATAAAGTGACAGTGTGTAAAGATGTAACTCTGTATTATCCATGGCCAGCTGAGCTCTTCTATATATTCTTCTATACATTGTGCAGGGTCTGGTGAGTTTCTCCTGCTAGAAGAACAGAGTTGGCCCTGTATAATGCATTGTTATATAGTGTCAGTGTGTAAAGATGTAACTCTGCATTATCCATGGCCAGCTGAGCTCTCTATATATTCTTCTATACATTGTGCCGGGTCTGGTGAGTTTCTCCTGGTAGAAGAACAGAGTTGGCCCTGTATAATGCATTGTTATATAGTGACAGTGTGTAAAGATGTAACTCTGCATTATCCATGGTCAGCTGAGCTCTTCTATATATTCTTCTATACATTGTGCAGGGTCTGGTGAGTTTCTCCTGGTAGAAGAACAGAGTTGGCCCTGTATAATGCATTGTTATAAAGTGACAGTGTGTAAAGATGTAACTCTGCATTATCCATGGCCAGCTGAGCTCTTCTATATATTCTATACAGTGTGCAGGGCTTAGTTAGTTTCTCCTGCTAGAAGAACAGAGTTGGCCCTGTATAATGTATTGTTATAAAGTGACAGTGTGTAAAGATGTAACTCTGCATTATCCATGGCCAGCTGAGCTCTTCTATATATTCTTCTATACATTGTGCAGGGTCTGGTGAGTTTCTCCTGCTAGAAGAACAGAGTTGGCCCTGTATAATGCATTGTTATATAGTGACAGTGTGTAAAGATGTAACTCTGCATTATCCATGGTCAGCTGAGCTCTTCTATATATTCTTCTATACATTGTGCAGGGTCTGGTGAGTTTCTCCTGGTAGAAGAACAGAGTTGGCCCTGTATAATGCATTGTTATAAAGTGACAGTGTGTAAAGATGTAACTCTGCATTATCCATGGCCAGCTGGGCTCTTCTATATATTCTTCTATACATTGTGCAGGGTCTGGTGAGTTTCTCCTGCTAGAAGAACAGAGTTGGCCGTGTATAATGCATTGTTATAAAGTGACAGTGTGTAAAGATGTAACTCTGTATTATCCATGAGCAGCTGAGCTCTTCTATATATTCTTCTATACACTGTGCAGGGTCTGGTGAGTTTCTCCTGCTAGAAGAACAGAGTTGGTCCTGTATAATGCATTGTTATAAAGTGACAGTGTGTAAAGATGTAACTCTGCATTATCCATGGCCAGCTGAGCTCTCTATATATTCTTCTATACATTGTGCAGGGTCTGGTGAGTTTCTCCTGCTAGAAGAACAGAGTTGGCCCTGTATAATGCATTGTTATAAAGTGACAGTGTGTAAAGATGTAACTCTGTATTATCCATGGCCAGCTGAGCTCTTCTATATATTCTTCTATACATTGTGCAGGGTCTGGTGAGTTTCTCCTGCTAGAAGAACAGAGTTGGCCCTGTATAATGCATTGTTATATAGTGACAGTGTGTAAAGATGTAACTCTGCATTATCCATGGCCAGCTGAGCTCTTCTATATAATCTTCTATACATTGTGCAGGGTCTGGTGAGTTTCTCCTGCTAGAAGAACAGAGTTGGTCCTGTATAATGCATTGTTATAAAGTGACAGTGTGTAAAGATGTAACTCTGCATTATCCATGGCCAGCTGAGCTCTTCTATATATTCTTCTATACATTGTGCAGGGCCTGGTGAGCTCTTCTAGCCAGTTCGTCTCTGCACAATGTACAGTTACACTGACTGTAATTTGATTTTATTTGATGTCTCTTCTGGAGGTTGGTTGTATGACGGTGGTCCCTGTTGTTGGTTTTAGATATGGTGGACCTTCAAGTCAGGAAGTAAAGCCAACATTTTCAATTGGCTGGAAGACGTACTTGGCAAGTTCAGAAGAAATCATCGTTGCCTCAGTGGATGGAAGAGGAACTTCTTACCAGGGAGATAGCTTCATGCATGCCGTCTATAAAAGGCTGGGGACATATGAAGTTGAAGATCAAATCTTAGCTGTCAGGTGAGATTAGAAACATTGAAATTCAGATACATTACTTTCCTGAACTGAACATTTCTTTGGACTTTTAATATATTTATTGTACATGTTTCTTGTGGGGCAAATTTGTAAAAGTGGTCCAGTCACCATGGCAACCAATGGAATGTTCCAGGCACCATGGAAACCAATGGAATGTTCCAGGCACCATGGAAGCCAATGGAATGTTCCAGTCACCATGGAAACCAATGGAATGTTCCAGTCACCATGGCAACCAATAGAATGTTCCACAGTCACCATGGAAACCAATGGAATGTTCCAGTCACCATGGCAACCAATAGAATGTTCCACAGTCACCATGGAAACCAATGGAATGTTCCAGTCACCATGGCAACCAATAGAATGTTCTAGTCACCATGAAAATCAATGGAATGTTGTTGTATCACTTTTAGAACTTTACCCCAGAAGTGTGTTTTATATCTAAAAAAAAACACCAAAATATTGTCATTTGAATAAAAATATATTTTAAAATGAATGTGTATGTATGGCATGTAAATATGACATTATAAGATACATCTGATTTTACTCCCTGACCAGCAGTTGCCATGTATCAGTGAGAAGCATGCAGACATACCGCTGCTAGCGCACTGACATACCTGCCAGCATTGAATGTGCCAGTACCGGATGATAAAAGGGTGGGGCCTAATGTGACACGTGTGATGTCACACAGCAGTGTGTCATCCTGCAGATACTGGGTGTCTGGAGATTATTTGCCACACAATGCAGCCTGTGTATCGTTCAATGCACTGTGCACCAGGACAGACACCAATATGAAGGGACAGGACCCTGAAAAAACTAGACAACAAGCTCGGGCTAGTTGGCAACTATGCACCGACACAGCCATGCTCTTACTTATAGACATACTGTATTCACAGTTATAATGATATTCAGTTGGACTAAAAATGCAGAGTGGTAAATAATATATGTCCCAAGATCACCTATCCAAGGTCATGTGATGCTAGAAAAGTAATTATTAATGCAAAGTGGATAATGACCCTCCATAAACTGCATTCCTCATTTATATATTGGATTTCGTGCAAGGAGGATTTCAGTCAGTGTCTCAGTTAGGTGATTGATTACAATCTCATGTTTGCAGCCCCCTGGAGGTTATTCAAAATAGTCATTCCTGGGGCGAAGTTCTAAAAGGGATGACATCAGCAGGAACATTCCGTTGGATGCTATGGTGACTGGAACATTCCATTGGTTGCTATGGTGACTGGAACATTCTATTGGTTGCAATGGTGACTGGAACATTCCATTGGTTGCTATGGTGACTGCAACATCCCATTGGTTGCCATGGTGACTGGAACATTCCATTGGTTGTCATGGTGACTGGAACATTCCATTGGTTGCCACGGTGACTGGAACATCCCATTGGTTGCCATGATGACAGCGCCACAATTGTCTTTTGCGTCTAGGATTTTCACACTGTGCACCAGATAGCTAGTGGTTTAGAGAGAGACAACAAACAGTCCAATGGCAGGTAGCGTAATGTGAGTTTAGGGAGTAGCAATGTCCCCCCACTAGGTGGCAGTCATTAAACTAAAAGGGCAAATCATATAACAAAAAATAATTCTAATTACCGTACATGTTCACAAATAAGTCTGCCCTATGCATTCATTCAGCGTGCACACGGGAATTAAAGATTAATCATGAATCACTGGAATCAATACAATGTGTGTTATTGTAGCACATGCAGATATGGTGATATCACAGTGAATGATAACTTCCGATTAGTCTCGTCAAGTTTCAGACCATAATATAGTCTTTATTATCCAATGGTAATGCATGTTCCTTCATGCTCTGTGATTGACAATAGATTACAGCCTATCACTCTGCTAAAGAAGGCGGGACTAGTGACATCCTGCGCATGGATTAGCACGTCAGTTTACTTCACATTTAGCTCATGGTTTTTTTTAACTCTTTAGAGGTCGTTACAGCCAATAATCGACCCCCAATGTATTAAACTACTATTATAAGAACATATGTTTTATCAATTCTAATGAAGATCTATTAGGATCTTACACCTACCCCTTAGGGCACATGGGAAAACACATAGCAGTTTTCTCCTGGTTAGTATTTAGGGTTCTGCTCTGTCCCCTGGTCCTTGTTTATTAAAAAAAAACAAAAAACAATTATCTAACAGCATTTACACTGAAGCTTTGTAGGATGAAATATTAGAAGGACCCTGAAACCTAAATATGTTTTTAATGTGGAGATTTTTAAATAATTGAAAATGAGCTATACATAGTGTAAGCAAATGTCTAAATTAGAAGAAAAAAATATTTTAAATGTGTCACTTGTGGATTGATATGTAAATACCACATTTACTCTGGAAAATCAGTTCATTTGCATGGCAGGCCACAACGTGATGTCATAAGGATAAAACACAAATGACACATTTAAAACACATTTTTCTCCTAATTAAGGCATTTGTTGCAATTCTGCTGACATAATGTATAGATCATTTTCAAGCACATTTTATTCTCTACAATCACAGTTAAGTCCATGTTTAGGTGATACAGTCCCTTTAAGTGTTTAGAGATACAGTCATGTCTAATACCTTGAACCAGTATGTTACATTTACATTATATTACAAATATTACATTTACATATATGGTGTCCAATTCCTAATGCTACAGCCTCCAATGGTCTCATATCTGTCTATTACTTGTGGGACTGACGCTCTCGTATCAGTCTTTGAAGCTGTGTAGAGCGAATAGGTTGGAATATTTTTTATTATCTTTAAAAATATATATATCATCCTTACTTAAAAATTCTTGCTGAAATGTTAGTTATAGGCGATTGCTAATTACCAATAAGAAGCTTTTGTTCATCTAACAAAATAATCTTCTGAATTTTAGAAAATTTATAGAGATGGGATTCATTGATGAGGAACGGATAGCAATCTGGGGCTGGGTGAGTATTAATATTTTGTTTATTTAAATCCACTAGGATATTTGTAAACCACTGATGGTAAATGAAATGTCATTTCATCTCACGGCTGACTTTGCCAACAGTAACCCTAATATTATGGGGTCAGCTCTCTAAAATTCAGCAGACAAGTGCAGAAAACCGGCATTAAAGTTGAGCACCAAAGACGTGGAATATCTCCAGCTTAGCACTTAATGCTGGATGGATTTCATCAGTTCACTTTTAATGTCATCATTGGGCCCCTATTCTAACAGTGACTGTTGGCTGAGCAACTGATGCTAAGGAAGTGGGATCTTCCATGCTCCAACAGATTCCCGCTGAGCTTACCTCATTAGCCATGTATTGGGGGAGCGGACGCTCTGCATTGTGCTATCACTTCCTTACTATCTGGATTTAGAAGGAAAGCTGTGTGTGCAGTCATTAACAAATAATGCATAAAAATGTAATACAATCACTAGTGCCATGTCTGTTATTTGCTATGCTTACTGATGCTGAAACTCTGTGACTTCCACTAAGTCAACAAACTCTACTTTTCCATTATGGGAAGTGACCTGAAGCAGTGTTTATTTCAGGTTTTTTTGCACGTGTTTGGAAAGTACCAGGGGTTGTGTGGCTGGGCTTGTCCCCTCCTTACAAATAGTAGGAACCTATTTACTTTCCCGTGTTGACCTTCCTGACGGCTACAGACTCCTCTATTTCATGTTATTATACTTTATCATTACCGGATCACCAGGGATATGAGCTGGTTTAGATTAGCGATCCCTTAATAGCAATCAATAAAGGAAATCTTTCATTGAAATAATAATTGATTGAATGTAACTGTGATTTCTGTAGCAACGCTGTTTACCATCCATAATGTGATTGGGAGCACAGGATATAATGGCCATCGGAAGATCAAGTTCCAAGAATTGTTGCGGATTAGTAAATTCAGCTTGAAGGAGCAGATAGAGTCCGCTTTATTTTCTTGTTTAATAGGAAACACAGTGATTATTGGGCCAATGTTTAGTTTCCCAAGGATTTGTATTAATATATTTATTAAAAGGAGATGATTTGGATTATTCCAGCCTCGCACTTCCTCTGTCTCATTTGCATTGGGGAGAGAACAGTGTTTTGAATAGTCTCCACTTGCAAATCCATTGGATTCTGAACAATTAAGACATAGAAACAGAATGTGTCGGCAGATACAAACCATTCGGTCCATCAGTCTGCCTAATACATGTCCTCTGATCAGGAGAGGGTTGGATCACGGCTCTGAATGATTATGATAAATATCAAGCCGACTGCAGTTTTTATTGAGCAAATAGAGATGTCAGTCGTATCAGCCCAGCACACTTTAAATCTGTTTTACTTTTTGACACATTGGGAGAATTAATACACACTTAGTTATGTAGATCTAGTCATGGTAGCTATGCATCGACTTCCTACATAAAATCACAGCTTTTAAAGAGAGGCTAAACCCTAAACATTTGTCATGGAAATTGCTTCTACTAATGCTGACCTTTTATCCTGGTATTATTTGCCGCAACATACACCATCTATATATATTCTGTATGTTCTGTGCTCCTTCTTCTACTACAGCACCAACATCTTGTGGCTCATTGTTTTGGCTCTGCCTGCTCCCTCCTACTTCACGCTAATACTTTCTAGATATTTATATAAACATTCCCATTCACACCACTGTCTCCTCTGTTCACAGTAGAATTCCCATACACACTTCCATTTTCATTCCCAATCACACATACTTTCCTCCTTCCCAGCTTGATACACAGACACCAGTATGAGTGACCGATGGTCGTCGGACAGTCCCAGTGAAGCACCAGTCGCTTCACCAAATTATTTCTCCCAAGGCTTTGGCTGTGGACTGAGGATTTTATCTATTGAATTGGACTTTTCAGAAGCACCATTCAAAAACGGACATAAAACAGAGAAACAGACGTTTATTTATAAAAAGTATTACGTCTTTATAATCCAAAAAGAGAGCAGGAGAATAACTGTAAATCTCAGCAAAGTGCTGGAGTTATTATATTCCTTTATTGTCTGTGTAAATCCCTTGCAGAATATGTCATTTATTTATTGCTCGATTCCTTAGGCCTGTAAACATATTACCTTGAACAAAGTGCAACCATTTATTACCTGCTGAGTATTTCTCCTGCAGTAAAGCAGGACTATCTGACTACTCATCTTCTGTTAATTATTTGGCTTGTAACAATTTTCTTGATAACAGGTTGATACAGGCCGCGTCACCTTTCACACCAGTACAGTCTTTGTCTCACCTTATAACCTGACATGTACATTTGTCACAGTAATGTCTACATACGGTGATTTCTGCTGGAATATACACTTAGAGGAAGCAGCGTGGGGTTTAGATGTGAGATAAGGCCAGGGACTAATGAAAGTATTCCGATAATTGGGCCGGGTGGTTCTCATCTGCCGATGACACAGTCTATGTTTCTATGTTTTTTGCATAGTTCAATCCTAAGTATAAGCATTGCTGACATTTTTGGAATAAAGATTGTGTTAGCAATCTCCAGTTAGAAAACGAATATGTTATTGGCTTGAGTCATACTTTACATTTCAAGACCCGAGCTCCAGAGAAAGGAATCCAAAGCTTTAATAACATTGTCTCCCACACAGAGATTCACTTTAATCAGATAACCTTTCCCTGAACTATAATAAGCAAATTCTTTACCCAAAATGTCTGCAAACTAAGGAAGTATATGGTTTTGTTAGAGAATTAGATGCTACAGAAAAATCACAGGTTCAAGACCAAAATAGTACTACTTTTTAAACCCATAGTGGTTTTTATTAAAAGTAACCAGCTATTGGTTATTGTATCAAATTTACAAAAGATTCAGAACAAACGGCATATAGTTATAAAGCCTGTGAGATGGCTCAATGTCCAGCAAGATAGCACAGTTGCCTGTGAGATGGTTTAGTTGCCAGTGGGATGCTTCAGTTACCGGCAAGATGTTTCAGTTGTGGGTGAGATGGCCCAGTCGCCTGTTCATGTCTGGAAACCAGGGCATGTCCTGGGTGTGCAATATGGGATCTGAGGCATGTCCTGGGTGTGCAATATGGGATCTGAGGCATGTCCTGGGTGTGCAATATGGGATCTGAGGCATGTCCTGGGTGTGCAATATGGGATCTGAGGCATGTCCTGGGTGTGCAATATGGGATCTGAGGCATGTCCTGGGTGTGCAATATGGGATCTGAGGCATGTCCTGGGTGTGCAATATGGGATCTGAGGCATGTCCTGGGTGTGCAATATGGGATCTTAGGCATGTCCTGGGTATGCAATCTGCGATCTGAGGCATGTTCTAGGTGTGCAATCTGGGATTGGAGGCATGTTCTAGGTGTGCAATCTGGGATTGGAGGCATGTTCTGGGTGTGCAATCTGGGATCTGAGGCATGTCCTGGGCGTGCAATCTGGGATCTGAGGCATGTTCTGGATGTGCAATCTGGGATCTAGGTCATGACTTGGGTGTGCAACTGGATATTAGACCATGTCCTTGTTGTGCAATATGGTATCTGAGGCATGTTCTGGGTTATTAATATGGTAGGTCATGTCCTAGGTGTGCAATCTTGGTAATAAGGCATGTTATGGGTGTGTAATCTGGGTATTGGCTGGTCCTGATTGCACAAACTGGGTGTTGAATGGAGTATTGGTGCTTAAGGGAGAGAAGAAGTAGTATAGAGTACCAGGCAGGTATGTTATAAAAAGTGATTAACACAGATTAATAGTTTAATTCAACAATTAATATTTACAGCATATACATAAAATAAATTCTATTAAAAGATTAGATGAACAGTGACATTGTTTGTCTGTCTCTATCTGTGTCTGTCTCTGTTTTTGAGTCTGTCTGTCTCTGTGTCTGTCTTTGTTTTTGAGTATGTCTGTTTCTATGTCTGTCTCTGTCTTTTTGTCTGTCTGTCTCTGTGTCTGTCTTTGTCTCTGTTTCTGTCTCTGTCTGTCTGTCTATCTGTGTTGTAGATGGAATATAAATGACTGCTGCTATCTCTCAAGCTTACTGGTCACTCCTTTCTCCAGTCTTATGGTGGATATGTCACCTCCATGGTCCTTGGTAGCGGCACTGGACTATTCAAATGCGGAATGGCTGTGGCTCCAGTTGCGGACTGGAGGTATTATGGTATGTGATACTCAGCACCAATAATGATCAGAGGAAAAGCTGTGTAGCTGACAAAGTATATCATTTAAACTGATAAACAAACACAATCATTCATTCTAATGTGTGTTACCAGCTAATCAAACAATGTCGACACTGACATCTGTCTGTCTGTCTGTCTGTCTATCTATATCTATCTACCTACCTCCTATGTATCTGTCTGTCTATCTATATCTATCTACCTACCTCCTATGTATCTGTCTGTCTGTCTGTCTATATCTATCTACCTACCTCCTATCTATCTGTCTGTCTGTCTGTCTGTCTATATCTATCTACCTACCTCCTATGTATCTGTCTGTCTGTCTATCTATATCTATCTACCTACCTCCTATGTGTCTGTCTGTCTGTCTATCTATCTATATCTATCTACCTACCTCCTATGTATCTGTCTGTCTATCTATATCTATCTACCTACCTCCTATGTATCTGTCTGTCTGTCTGTCTATATCTATCTACCTACCTCCTATCTATCTGTCTGTCTGTCTGTCTATATCTATCTACCTACCTCCTATGTATCTGTCTGTCTGTCTATCTATATCTATCTACCTACCTCCTATGTGTCTGTCTGTCTGTCTATCTATCTATATCTATCTACCTACCTCCTATGTATCTGTCTGTCTGCCTATCTATATCTATCTACCTACCTCCTATGTATCTGTCTGTCTGTCTGTCTATCTATATCTATCTACCTACCTCCTATGTATCTGTCTGTCTGTCTATCTATATCTATCTACCTACCTCCTATGTGTCTGTCTGTCTGTCTATCTATATCTATCTACCTACCTCCTATGTATCTGTCTGTCTGTCTATCTATATCTATCTACCTACCTCCTATGTATCTGTCTGTCTGTCTGTCTATCTATATCTATCTACCTACCTCCTATGTATCTGTCTGTCTGTCTATCTATATCTATCTACCTACCTCCTATGTGTCTGTCTGTCTGTCTATCTATATCTATCTACCTTCCTCCTATGTATCTGTCTGTCTGTCTTTCTATATCTATCTACCTACCTCCATCTATCTAACTCTCTCTATCTTCCTATCTACATCTATCTGTCTTCCTATCTACCTACATCCGTCCGTCCGTCCGTCCGTCTATGTCTGTCTATGTCTGTCTGCCTATCTATGTCTGTCTCTCTCTATATCATTCTATCTTACTCTTATTTATTTTTTCCAGCATCTATCTACACGGAGCGATACATGGGTCTCCCCACTGAATGGGATAACCTCCAAAATTACAAGGTGAGATTCCTGCCAGTGCTGTTTCTCCCACGTGTATCAATGGGAATAGCATGAAGCAAGGGTCAGGGTACATGTGAGGATGAATGGGAGAGTGACAAGCCTTTTCCTATTAGATCTGCTTCAGGCCTCACGTCTGACGAACTCTTCCTCCTTTTCAGAACTCCACCGTCATGTCCAGAGCTGAGAACTTCAAGAAGGTGGATTATCTGCTCATTCATGGAACGGCAGATGGTGTGTTTAATCAGTCGGCAATCTGCAGTGTAAATACGAAGGCAGAATAGGAGAATAATTATGTTTGAGAAACATTAAGTAAACGACTTGGTTACGGACAGGACCTCCGCGTAAACATGTTCAAACCCAACGACCTTTGACCCTCTCAGGGATGTCTATCTAGCTAGACCCAATACAATAATGGCAGTTTAGTCTCTTTAAAATTCTAATTTTATGAAAAAGAGAAAACAGGAAAGTTAAGAGGAGAGTACATGCTCAACAGAGAGTGATCACCATTAATGTGTGCTGGGATTTAATACACATGTAGGGCTATTCACCCAGGAGTGGAGGTAAACTCTTCTATAGTAAAAACCAAAGAAAAACAAGTTACCTGCGCTCTCTCCTTTATCCCTATGTATTTTTAAAACAAATGGAGGTTTTTTAGTTACCTCCAATAGCCATGAGAGGATGAGCCCACCTGCCAAAGTCAAGGCAGACCCCCCCAGGTGGGTCCTAACTCTAACCATTCACCTTGCTTCTTTGAGCCTCTGGCAAAAATCTCTAATGAGACAGAAAGGGGTGTTTTTTTATATACACCCCTATACATTATTAACCCTTAATAGGGAACACATGGGATGGGCGGCTGCATTGTAACAAGGCTGAGTAATACAAAAAATGGATAAAAATGCAGAAAGAAAAGTCCTGCGCTCACTCCCATCACTGGGTGGCTGCAATGACTACAGTTGGCCCTGTATAATGCATTGTTATAAAGTGACAGTGTGTAAAGATGTAACTCTGCATTATCCATGGCCAGCTGAGCTCTTCTATATATTCTTCTATACATTGTGCAGGGTCTGGTGAGTTTCTCCTGCTAGAAGAACAGAGTTGGCCCTGTATAATGCATTGTGATAAAGTGACAGTGTGTAAAGATGTAACTCTGCATTATCCATGGCCAGCTGAGCTCTTCTATATATTCTTCTATACATTGTGCAGGGTCTGGTGAGTTTCTCCTGCTAGAAGAACAGAGTTGGCCCTGTATAATGCATTGTTATATAGTGTCAGTGTGTAAAGATGTAACTCTGCATTATCCATGGCCAGCTGAGCTCTTCTATATATTCTTCTATACATTGTGCAGGGCCTGGTGAGTTTCTCCTGCTAGAAGAACAGAGTTGGCCCTGTATAATGCATTGTTATAAAGTGACAGTGTGTAAAGATGTAACTCTGCATTATCCATGGCCAGCTGAGCTCTTCTATATATTCTTCTATACATTGTGCAGGGTCTGGTGAGTTTCTCCTGCTAGAAGAACAGAGTTGGCCCTGTATAATGCATTGTTATAAAGTGACAGTGTGTAAAGATGTAACTCTGCATTATCCGTGGCCAGCTGAGATCTTCTATATATTCCTCTATACATTGTGCAGGGTCTGGTGAGTTTCTCCTGCTAGAAGAACAGAGTTGGTCCTGTATAATGCATTGTTATATAGTGTCAGTGTGTAAAGATGTAACTCTGCATTATCCATGGCCAGCTGAGCTCTTCTATATATTCTTCTATACATTGTGCAGGGCCTGGTGAGTTTCTCCTGCTAGTAGAACAGAGTTGGCCCTGTATAATGCATTGTTATAAAGTGACAGTGTGTAAAGATGTAACTCTGCATTATCCATGGCCAGCTGAGCTCTCCTATATATTCTTCTATACATTGTGCAGGGTCTGGTGAGTTTCTCCTGCTAGAAGAACAGAGTTGGCCCTGTATAATGCATTGTTATAAAGTGACAGTGTGTAAAGATGTAACTCTGCATTATCCATGGCCAGCTGAGCTCTTCTATATATTCCTCTATACATTATACAGGGCCTGGTGAGTTTCTCCTGCTAGAAGAACAGAGTTGGTCCTGTATAATACATTGTTATAAAGTGACAGTGTGTAAAGATGTAACTCTGCATTATCCATGGCCAGCTGAGCTCTTCTATATATTCCTCTATACATTATACAGGGCCTGGTGAGTTTCTCCTGCTAGAAGAACAGAGTTGGTCCTGTATAATACATTGTTATAAAGTGACAGTGTGTAAAGATGTAACTCTGTATTATCCATGGCCAGCTGAGCTCTTCTATATATTCTTCTATACATTGTGCAGGGCCTGGTGAGTTTCTCCTGCTGGAAGAACAGAGTTGGCCCTGTATAATACATTGTTATAAAGTGACAGTGTGTAAAGATGTAACTCTGTATTATCCATGGCCAGCTGAGCTCTTCTATATATTCTTCTATACATTGTGCAGGGTCTGGTGAGTTTCTCCTGCTAGAAGAACAGAGTTGGCCCTGTATAATGCATTGTTATAAAGTGACAGTGTGTAAAGATGTAACTCTGCATTATCCATGGCCAGCTGAGCTCTTCTATATATTCTTCTATACATTGTGCAGGGTCTGGTGTGTTTCTTCTGCTAGAAGAACAGAGTTGGCCCTGTATAATCGATTGTTATAAAGTGACAGTGTGTAAAGATGTAACTCTGCATTATCCATGGCCAGCTGAGCTCTTCTATATATTCCTCTATACATTGTGCAGGGTCTGGCGAGTTTCTCCTGCTAGAAGAACAGAGTTGGCCCTGTATAATGCATTGTTATAAAGTGACAGTGTGTAAAGATGTAACTCTGCATTATCCATGGCCAGCTGAGCTCTTCTATATATTCTTCTATACATTGTGCAGGTTCTGGTGAGTTCCTCCTGCTAGAAGAACAGAGTTGGTCCTGTATAATGTGTAACTAGTTTTACAAACTAGCTCCCTAACCTTAGTTAACTCTCTACAAATCTTCTTGTATTAAATTCACACATATGGCACAGTCTGCTTTACTCAGTGATGACCCCCCCAAGTTACTTTGCGAATATTCTACCTAAAAGGCAAGATGTCTTCTACAAATATTACTGTTCTGCTTACAGGAGACTGACCTTCAGCGGCCCAGCACGATTTATATAAATATAATTATGCCATTAGGGTTCGGGAGGAGGGAGCATTTTACTCTAATGCTCACACGTGAAGACAATATGATCAATATGTTTTGTTTTTAACATTTCAGATAATGTGCATTTCCAACAATCAGCTCAGATCTCTAGAGCGCTGGTTGATGCCGAGGTGGATTTTGAAGCCATGGTAATTTATTTCCCGTGATATGAAATGTTATTGTGCAGCTGTTTATGTATCAATACAATGTGGGGGTTTCGTATTAAACCGATCACAGTTTGTGCCAGAAGTTTTACACTAACCCCCGACAGATGTCGGAAGATAGGATGTGTATCTACTCCCCAGTTCTGGGTTATTCTGGTAAAAACAGAGGATGATTTACAATAGAGGCGGCAGAAAAAGGACCGATCTGAATAGTACGAAAGGTGACAGTGGTCTCTCTGCATCCCCCTCACTATCATCTGGGATAAGCACCAGCATTGATTCTGGTGGACATTTACTGCATTTTATGCAGGACAATTTAACGAGCAACGAAAAAATGTATTTATGTTTCATTGAAAGATTCTTGATGGGTTTTACAGAATTTATACAGAAATTATTCAATGAAAGAATACAAATAAAGCACCTTATTGAGCCCTCTTTGCTCTGTATAGCTCTATCAGGGGGCAGACATGTTGTTTAGAATCTTTGTTCTGTATAGCTCTATCAGGGGGCAGACATGTTGTTTAAAATCTTTGCTCTGTATAGCTCTATCAGGAGGAAGACATGTTGTTTAGAATCTTTTCTCTGTATAGCTCTATCAGGGGACGGGCATGTTGTTTAGAATCTTTGCTCTGTATAGCTCTACCAGGTGGCAGACATGTTGTTTAGAATCTTTGCTCTGTATAGCTCTATCAGGGGACAGACATGTTGTTTAGAATCTTTGTTCTGTATAGCTCTATCAGGCAGCGGACATGTTGTTTAGAATCTTTGCTCTGTATAGCTCTATCAGGGGGCGGACATGTTGTATAGAATCTTTGCTCTGTATAGCTCTATCAGGGGGCGGACATGTTGATTAGAATTTTTGCTCTGTATAGCTCTATCAGGGGGTGGACATGTTGTTTAGAATCTTTGCTCTGTATACGTTAGTGTATCTTCCACAAGGCAATGAAAGCACTCGCCTAGGGCGGCACTTTGCCAGAGGGTGACACTTTGCCAGAGGGTGTTAAAGCACACTTCTGGTGCTTCACACATTTTCCCTCAACGTTCAGCAAGCTTTAGCTCCTTCCAATTAATTAGGGTGATGGGGGCATGTAATGTACATGGTAGGGGTACGTAATGAGGGTGATGGGATGAGGAATATGATAGAAACATTTAAATACATAAAGGGAATCAACACAGTAAAGGAAGAGAGTATATTTAAAAGAAGAAAAACTACCACAACTAGAGGACATAGTCTTAAATTAGAGGGGCAACGGTTTAAAAGTAATATCAGGAAGTATTACTTTACTGAGAGGGTAGTGGATGTATGGAATAGCCTGCCAGCAGAAGTGGTAGAGGTAAACACAGTCAAGGATTTTAAGCATGCGTGGGATAGACACAAGGATATCCTAGCTATAAGACCGGGAACGGGGGACTAATAAAAGTACTAAAAAAATAAAGAATAAAAATTGGGTAGACTAGATGGACCGAAAGGTTCTTATCTGCCGACACATTCTATGTTTCTATGTAATGGGTTGATGGAGTATTTAGTGTGTATGCAATATTGTGATGGGGCATGTAATGGGGGGATTCGGCATTTAATGTGTGTGCAATGTGGGTGATGGGGCATGTCTTAGCTGTGCAACGTTGGTGGGGGGGTGCACGAATTTTGTCTGCCTAGGGCAGCACAAAACCAAGATTCACCGCTGTCTGTATAGCTCTATCAGGGGCGGACATGTTGTTTAGAATGTTTCATTCATCTCACCCAAAGTGAACATGAATCTAAACAACATGTCCGCCTCTGACACAGAGCAAAGAGGACTCCATGTATGTCAAAGTGTGAATAGTGTTTTCGTGATAAACGTGATACCCCGCTACCCATAACCCCAATAAAAACACAAGACATTTTGTTGGTGAATAAAAGGCCACAGCAATTTATTAACATAATAAAAAACTAGTTAGGACTGTATCAGCCAATCACCTCAAATTTTACCTCTCCAACAAATACAGCCTAACAAATAACCTAAAATCCTTGCCAGTCACATGAACTAACATTTTATAAGCACCAACCCCATGGTACTCCCCCTTCGTCCGAGGGTCTCTTTACCCTTTTACCTTACTTCTCCATGCTGACCACTAGCCGAGCTCTCCTCGCTCAGTGGTCACTTTATAAAGGTTAGGGGAGGGCCGAGCCCAAACACTTAACCATAGTATCTTCACTCCTCCCTTTTCTTTCAAAACCCGACCAGCAAGAACATGCACCCCCGCTGGGACAAAAGAAAACATAGTGAGACATAATAAACAATATAATCCAAAACAAAGGGACGGGGTAGTTAAATGGCTGCTGTAAGGGGACGGCTGGCACAGACCTTTATACTGCTACCCCCAGGCCCTCCCCTTGCCCAGTCCATAACCCCTACACACTCCCACTTCCACATACATGCCCTGTCCCTCACAGCAAGCTTTAATTACCAGGGTTCTTAACATACATTATTTGTATTCTCACATTAAAACATCTGATTTGAACATTTGATGCAAACTTTCCAAAAGTCCCAAGTTAATCTTTCGCCTACAGTTGTCCTTTAATGATGTTCTATGGACCCTCGCATACCTTGGATGGATTCTAGAGACACTTCCCATCCCTGACTATCAGTCCTTCTCTTTCTATCAGAGAGTCTCCCAGACAAGACCTGTGTGTAATGAAACCCAGCACTTTTATCAGATTACAAAGCATAGCATTAGTGTATTATTCTATATAATAAACTGCGTTATTACACTGCTGAGAAATATAACTCACTAACCTGAATGATAAAGAAACCAAACCACACCGAATATTAACCAAATATTAGCGAGAAATGTTAATATGAGTGTTATATAACTTCCCTAAAGAAGGTTAAGGTTGAAAACCACCTCCTCGGGGAGACATCTGGCACATTCATCTAGTGGACCCAACACTGTATTACAAAGTAGGTTCTGCTCAATACGCCTCTAAAGATCGCACTCATTTGGAGTATCATAGCCAATTCAACACTGATACCTGTCGGAACTTACAGCAGCAGAAACATGCCCAAATGCAATAAAAAATTAAATAAAACACTAATAAAATATATATTAAACACTATACATGGGGGGGGGGGGCTACATCAAGCAGCTCTGGCCTCCCCTAATAAGAAACAGGGCTCAGAGATTCCTAGTCCCTGTTTTACCCACATGTCTTTGTCATCCTCTGCTGACATGTCTTTGTCATCCTCTGCTGATGGATGCATTAGAAAGGGGCATTATATATATATTTATTTATTTATTTTATTTTCTTGTTTGTTTGTTTTGTTTTTTGTTTTTCTTGCAGGTGTCATTTTTTTTTTTTAGTAATGGGTGGCTTTGTTTTTTTGTTTTTTGGGTGGCCCCCTTTTTCTGGCCACCCAAAGGTGAGGTCTTGAAGCCATTGCAGATTGTCACTATAAATTAGGAACAGGTAATATTTTATTTACAGGGGACCTTTTTGGCACTTGTTTTCACTGGTTCGACTCGGGGTAGGTAGAATTTTTTTTTTTTTTAACTATTCTCATTTTTTTACTATCATGTCTGGGGAACTTGGGCTGTTCCCCAGATCCCATGGGGTATATTTATTTTATATGGCTACTTGACCAGCCTTCGGACTCTAGGTTATTTTTATTAATTTTATTGGGGAGTCTGGAAGCTGCCAAAATGGAGTTTGGGAGCCCATGGATAGCCCCTGAACCTTGGGGGGTACATTTTATTATATGCCTTTGCTCTCAGTTTATAACATGGGGCTGTAAGCCATTTGTATCCCTATTCATCTTGGGGTGACGGGAAGTAGACCTGGCCCACCGTGTGTATTATAAAGGTGTGTAGAAGTAATGATTTAGCTCCCTGCCCCATTTATCACAGGGGTAAGGACTACCTGTTCTGACTCACCCATGTGTTGAGCCATTTGTCAAGCTCCCAGCCCCATTTATTATGGGCTACTAGACCTGGTCTACCATAATTTTAATTTATGGGTGCCAAACGCACTCCATTGGCCCCAGAGGCAGCCATTGTTTAAATGAATTTTTAATCGTTTGAATTTCATTTCTCCCTTTGGGGGATTTGGGGGGATCGGCCACATTGTGGTTATTAACTAAAAGGTGAATAGCAGGGGAGATAAGGTTAGATGAACATTTCATATCACCAGTGCAGCTGTACATTGTGCAGAGACAGACATGGGGAGTTTAACCCAATACGATGTCTCACCAGATTTGTCCCTGTACAGTGTCTCTCTAAACTAAGATGTTAATCTCACCTGTAACTCACCTGTAACTCACCTGTAACTCACCTGTAACTCACCTGTACCTCACCTGTACCTCACCTGTAACTCACCTGTAACTCACCTGTAACTCACCTGTACCTCACCTGTACCTCACCTGTAACTCACCTGTACCTCACCTGTAACTCACCTGTACCTCACCTGTACCTCACCTGTAACTCACCTGTACCTCACCTGTAACTCACCTGTAACTCACCTGTAACTCACCTGTACCTCACCTGTAACTCACCTGTACCTCACCTTTTAGTGAATAGACTCCACTGAGAAGCCTACAAATCTATGTTTTTCATGGTATAAATGTCTCAATATTAAATAGCCAACTGTCAAATGGCACATATTGAATAGACCCCTGAGTGTAGAGTAACATGCAGGATATCAATACTCAGATGTGTAACCTAATAATGTGTGACAAGATAATCAGGGTATTTGGTGCCAGACGCTCTGGCTGCTCGTAATGAAGGACCCGTCATACCGATGAGGCTGAACTTTCTCCAAATATTCACTTAATGAAGATCTATAGGAGCCTCACTAACTCTTACCATATGTCCGGTGCTTTACAGGAAGGAATTTCCTACAAACCCATTTACTTACATGAATGAAGATAACATGAATGAACATGAATGAAGATAACATGAATGAACATGAATGAAGATAACATGAATGAACATGAATGAAGATAACATAAATGAACATGAATGAAGATAACATGAATGAACATGAATGAAGATAACATGAATGAACATGAATGAAGATAACATGAATGAACATGAATGAAGATAACATGAATGAACATGAATGAAGATAACATGAATGAACATGAATGAAGATAACATGAATGAACATGAATGAAGATAACATGAATGAACATGAATGAAAATAACATGAATGAAGATAACATGAATGAACATGAATGAAGATAACATGAATGAACATGAATGAAGATAACATGAATGAACATGAATGAAGATAACATGAATGAACATGAATGAAGATAACATGAATGAACATGAATGAAGATAACATGAATGAACATGAATGAAGATAACATGAATGAACATGAATGAACATGAATGAAGATAACATGAATGAACATGAATGAAGATAACATGAATGAACATGAATGAAGATAACATGAATGAACATGAATGAAGATAACATGAATGAACATGAATGAACATGAATGAAGATAACATGAATGAACATGAATGAAGATAACATGAATGAACATGAATGAAGATAACATGAATGAACATGAATGAAGATAACATGAATGAACATGAATGAAGATAACATGAATGAACATGAATGAAGATAACATGAATGAACATGAATGAACATGAATGAAGATAACATGAATGAACATGAATGAAGATAACATGAATGAACATGAATGAAGATAACATGAATGAACATGAATGAAGATAACATGAATGAACATGAATGAAGATAACATGAATGAAGATAACATGAATGAAGATAACATGAATGAACATGAATGAAGATAACATGAATGAAGATAACATGAATGAACATGAATGAACATGAATGAAGATAACATGAATGAACATGAATGAAGATAACATGAATGAACATGAATGAAGATAACATGAATGAACATGAATGAAGATAACATGAATGAACATGAATGAACATGAATGAAGATAACATGAATGAACATGAATGAAGATAACATGAATGAACATGAATGAAGATAACATGAATGAACATGAATGAAGATAACATGAATGAACATGAATGAAGATAACATGAATGAAGATAACATGAATGAACATGAATGAAGATAACATGAATGAACATGAATGAAGATAACATAAATGAACATGAATGAAAATAACATGAATGAACATGAATGAAAATAACATGAATGAAGATAACATGAATGAAGATAACACGAATGAACATGAATGAAGATAACATGAATGAACATGAATGAAGATAACATGAATGAACATGAATGAAGATAACATGAATGAAGATAACATGAATGAACATGAATGAAGATAACATGAATGAACATGAATGAAAATAACATGAATGAAGATAACATGAATGAACATGAATGAAAATAACATGAATGAAGATAACATGAATGAACATGAATGAAGATAACATGAATGAACATGAATGAAGATAACATGAATGAACATGAATGAAGATAACATGAATGAAGATAACATGAATGAACATGAATGAAGATAACATGAATGAACATGAATGAAAATAACATGAATGAAGATAACATGAATGAACATGAATGAAAATAACATGAATGAAGATAACATGAATGAACATGAATGAAGATAACATGAATGAACATGAATGAAAATAACATGAATGAAGATAACATGAATGAACATGAATGAAGATAACATGAATGAACATGAATGAAGATAACATGAATGAACATGAATGAAGATAACATGAATGAACATGAATGAAGATAACATGGATGAACATGAATGAAGATAACATGAATGAACATGAATGAAGATAACATGAATGAACATGAATGAAGATAACATGAATGAACATGAATGAAGATAACATGAATGAACATGAATGAAGATAACATGAATGAACATGAATGAAAATGTTTCTGCAGCATACATTTTTTTTTTTAAATCAGGGACAGCCAAAGTACCCAGTGTCTGGGGCAGTGTGTGTGTACAGGGACCCAGTGTCCGGGGCAGAGTGTGTGTACAGGGACCCAGTGTCCGGGGCAGGGTGTGTGTACAGGGACCCAGTGTCCGGGGCAGGGTGTGTGTACAGGGACCCAGTGTCCGGGGCAGGGTGTGTGTACAGGGACCCAGTGTCCGGGGCAGGGTGTGTGTACAGGGACCCAGTGTCCAAGGCAGGGTGTGTGTACAGGGACCCAGTGTCCATGGCAGGGTGTGTGTACAGGGACCCAGTGTCCAGGGCAGGGTGTGTGTACAGGGACCCAGTGTCCGGGGCAGAGTGTGTGTACAGGGACCCAGTGTCCGGGGCAGGGTGTGTGTACAGGGACCCAGTGTCCAGGGCAGAGTGTGTGTACAGGGACCCAGTGTCCAGGGCAGAGTGTGTGTACAGGGATCCAGTGTCCAGGGCAGGGTGTGTGTACAGGGACCCAGTGTCCGGGGCAGAGTGTGTGTACATGGATCCAGTGTCCAGGGCAGGGTGTGTGTACAGGGACCCAGTGTCCGGGGCAGGGTGTGTGTACAGGCACCCAGTGTCCAGGGCAGGGTGTGTGTACAGGGATCCAGTGTCCGGGGCAGGGTGTGTGTACAGGGATCCAGTGTCCGGGGCAGGGTGTGTGTACAGGCACCCAGTGTCCGGGGCAGAGTGTGTGTACAGGGATCCAGTGTCCTGGGCAGAGTGTGTGTACAGGGATCCAGTGTCTTGGGCAGGGTGTGTGTACAGGGATCCAGTGTCTGGGGCAGAGTGTGTGTACAGGGATCCAGTGTCCTGGGCAGAGTGTGTGTACAGGGATCCAGTGTCCTGGGCAGAGTGTGTGTACAGGGATCCAGTGTCTGGGGCAGAGTGTGTGTACATGGATCCAGTGTCTGGGGCAGAGTGTGTGTACAGGGATCCAGTGTCCTGGGCAGAGTGTGTGTACAGGGATCCAGTGTCTGGGGCAGAGTGTGTGTACATGGATCCAGTGTCTGGGGCAGAGTGTGTGTACAGGGATCCAGTGTCCTGGGCAGAGTGTGTGTACAGGGATCCAGTGTCCGGGGCAGAGTTTGTGTACATGGATCCAGTGTCTGGGGCAGAGTGTGTGTACAGGGATCCAGTGTCCTGGGCAGAGTGTGTGTACAGGGATCCAGTGTCCGGGGCAGGGTGTGTGTACAGGGATCCAGTGTCCAGGCCAGAGTGTGTGTACAGGGATCCAGTGTCCAGGGCAGAGTGTGTGTACAGGGATCCAGTGTCCAGGGCAGAGTGTGTGTACAGGGATCCAGTGTCCAGGGCAGAGTGTGTGTACAGGGACCCAGTGTCCGGGGCAGGGTGTGTGTACATGGATCCAGTGTCCAGGGCAGGGTGTGTGTACATGGATCCAGTGTCTGGGGCAGGGTGTGTGTACAGGGACCCAGTGTCCAGGGCAGGGTGTGTGTACATGGATCCAGTGTCCGGGGCAGGGTGTGTGTACAGGGACCCAGTGTCCGGGGCAGGGTGTGTGTACAGGCACCCAGTGTCCGGGGCAGAGTGTGTGTACAGGGATCCAGTGTCCTGGGCAGAGTGTGTGTACAGGGATCCAGTGTCTGGGGCAGGGTGTGTGTACAGGGATCCAGTGTCTGGGGCAGAGTGTGTGTACAGGGATCCAGTGTCCTGGGCAGAGTGTGTGTACAGGGATCCAGTGTCCTGGGCAGAGTGTGTGTACAGGGATCCAGTGTCTGGGGCAGAGTGTGTGTACATGGATCCAGTGTCTGGGGCAGAGTGTGTGTACAGGGATCCAGTGTCCTGGGCAGAGTGTGTGTACAGGGATCCAGTGTCTGGGGCAGAGTGTGTGTACATGGATCCAGTGTTTGGGGCAGAGTGTGTGTACAGGGATCCAGTGTCCTGGGCAGAGTGTGTGTACAGGGATCCAGTGTCCGGGGCAGAGGGTGTACATGGATCCAGTGTCTGGGGCAGAGTGTGTGTACAGGGATCCAGTGTCCTGGGCAGAGTGTGTGTACAGGGATCCAGTGTCCGGGGCAGGGTGTGTGTACAGGGATCCAGTGTCCAGGCCAGAGTGTGTGTACAGGGATCCAGTGTCCAGGGCAGAGTGTGTGTACAGGGATCCAGTGTCCAGGGCAGAGTGTGTGTACAGGGATCCAGTGTCCAGGGCAGAGTGTGTGTACAGGGACCCAGTGTCCGGGGCAGGGTGTGTGTACATGGATCCAGTGTCCAGGGCAGGGTGTGTGTACAGGGATCCAGTGTCTGGGGCAGAGTGTGTGTACAGGGATCCAGTGTCCGGGGCAGAGTGTGTGTACAGGGATCCAGTGTCCTTGGCAGGGTGTGTGTACAGGGATCCAGTGTCCAGGGCAGAGTGTGTGTACAGGGATCCAGTGTCCAGGGCAGAGTGTGTGTACAGGGATCCAGTGTCCAAGGCAGAGTGTGTGTACAGGGATCCAGTGTCCAGGGCAGAGTGTGTGTACAGGGATCCAGTGTCCAGGGCAGAGTGTGTGTACAGGGATCCAGTGTCCAGGGCAGAGTGTGTGTACAGGGACCCAGTGTCCGGGGCAGGGTGTGTGTACATGGATCCAGTGTCTGGGGCAGGGTGTGTGTACAGGGATCCAGTGTCTGGGGCAGAGTGTGTGTACAGGGATCCAGTGTCCAGGGCAGAGTGTGTGTACAGGGATCCAGTGTCCTTGACAGGGTGTGTGTACAGGGATCCAGTGTCCAGGGCAGAGTGTGTGTACATGGATCCAGTGTCCTGGGCAGAGTGTGTTTAGGGACCCAGTGTCCAGGGCAGGGTGTGTGTACAGGGATCCAGTGTCTGGGGCAGAGTGTGTGTACAGGGATCCAGTGTCCAGGGCAGTGTGTGTACAGGGACCCAGTGTCCAGGGCAGGGTGTGTGTACAGGGATCCAGTGTCCGGGCCAGAGTGTGTGTACAGGGATCCAGTGTCCAGGGCAGAGTGTGTGTACAGGGATCCAGTGTCTGGGGCAGAGTGTGTGTACAGGGATCCAGTGTCCAGGGCAGGGTGTGTGTACAGGGATCCAGTGTCCGGGGCAGAGTGTGTGTACAGGGATCCAGTGTCCAGGGCAGGGTGTGTGTACAGGGATCCAGTGTCCAGGGCAGGGTGTGTGTACAGGGACCCAGTGTTTGGGGCAGGGTGTGTGTACAGGGACCCAGTGTCTGGGGCAGAGTGTGTGTACAGGGATCCAGTGTCCAGGGCAGAGTGTGTGTACAGGGACCCAGTGTCCGGGCCAGAGTGTGTGTACAGGGATCCAGTGTCCAGGGCAGAGTGTGTGTACAGGGACCCAGTGTCCGGGGCAGAGTGTGTGTACAGGGTTCCAGTGTCTGGGGCAGAGTGTGTGTACAGGGATCCAGTGTCTGGGGCAGAGTGTGTGTACAGGGATCCAGTGTCCAGGGCAGGGTGTGTGTACAGGGACCCAGTGTCCGGGGCAGAGTGTGTGTACAGGGACCCAGTGTCCAGGGCGGGGTGTGTGTACAGGGACCCAGTGTCCGGGGCAGAGTGTGTGTACAGGGATCCAGTGTCCGGGGCAGGGTGTGTGTACAGGGACCCAGTGTCTGGGGCAGGGTGTGTGTACAGGGACCCAGTGTCTGGGGCAGAGTGTGTGAACAGGGATCCAGTGTCCAGGGCAGTGTGTGTGTACAGGGACCCAGTGTCTGGGTAGGGTGTGTGTACAGGGACCCAGTGTCTGGGGCAGAGTGTGTGTACAGGGACCCAGTGTCCGGGCCAGAGTGTGTGTACAGGGATCCAGTGTCTGGGACAGAGTGTGTGTACAGGGATCCAGTGTCCAGGGCAGGGTGTGTGTACAGGGACCCAGTGTCCGGGCCAGAGTGTGTGTACAGGGACCCAGTGTCCAGGGCAGAGTGTGTGTACAGGGACCCAGTGTCCAGGGCAGGGTGTGTGTACAGGGACCCAGTGTCTGGGCAGTGTGTGTGTACAGGGATCCAGTGTCCAGGGCAGAGTGTGTGTACAGGGACCCAGTGTCCAGGGCAGAGTGTGTGTACAGGGACCCAGTGTCCAGGGCAGGGTGTGTGTACAGGGACCCAGTGTCTGGGCAGTGTGTGTGTACAGGGATCCAGTGTCCAGGGCAGAGTGTGTGTACAGGGACCCAGTGTCTGGGCAGTGTGTGTGTACAGGGATCCAGTGTCCAGGGCAGAGTGTGTGTACAGGGACCCAGTGTCCGGGGCAGAATGTGTGTATACAGGGACCCAGTGTCCAGGGCAGGGTGTGTGTACAGGGATCCAGTGTCCGGGGCAGAGTGTGTGTACAGGGATCCAGTGTCCGGGGCAGGGTGTGTATACAGGGACCCAATGTCCGGGGCAGGGTGTGTGTATAGGACCCAGTGTCCAGGGCAGGGTGTGTGTACAGGGATCCAGTGTCCAGGGCAGGGTGTGTGTACACCAGTGTCCGGGGCAGGGTGTGTGTACAGGGATCCAGTGTCCGGGGCAGCGTGTGTGTACAGGGACCCAGTGTCCAAGGCAAGGTGTGTGTACAGGGACCCAGTGTCAGGGCAGGGTGTGTGTACAGGGACCCAATGTCCGGGGCAGGGTGTGTGTACAGGGATCCAGTGTCCGGGGCAGAGTGTGTGTACAGGGATCCAGTGTCTGGGGCAGGGTGTGTGTACAGGGATCCAGTGTCCGGGGCAGAGTGTGTGTACAGGGATCCAGTGTCATCTTCTATAAATATCTCTTTATTATAAGAACAACGTGGTCATATATACATTAAAGAGACAATCAGAAAGTGCTTGCTTTAGATGCATTTTGTGTTTAATGATATTATCTGCAGCAAGACAAAGTCCATTTTGTGGTTATATAATATATTTATTGTTTTCTAGATGACACTGTATTTAATCTATTCTTATTTTATTCCCAGTGGTACACAGACAAAGACCATTCCATCTCTGGATCAGCGCGAAGGCATTTGTATATACACATGACACATTTCCTTAAGCAATGTTTTGAAATTAAAAAAAAATAAAATCTAGATATTTCATTTTCTTGTCTTTATTTTGTTATTCGTGTCAGACTCGTGGGATTGTCAGAGGGAATAAAAGGTAAAGTCATCAGAAGTCACTGAAAATGGTTTGTGCCCCGGACACTGGATCCCTGTACACACACTCTGCCCAGGACACTGGGTCCCTGTACACACACTCTGCCCTGGACTCTGGATCCCTGTACACACACTCTGCCCCGGACACTGGATCCCTATACACACACTCTGCCCCGGACACTGGATCCCTATACACACACTCTGCCCCGGACAATGGATCCCTATACACACACTCTGCCCCGGACAATGGGTCCCTGTACACACACTCTGCCCCGGACAATGGGTCCCTGTACACACACTCTGCCCCGGACACTGGATCCCTATACACACACTCTGCCCCGGACAATGGATCCCTATACACACACTCTGCCCCGGACACTGGATCCCTATACACACACTCTGCCCCGGACACTGGATCCCTATACACACACTCTGCCCCGGACACTGGATCCCTGTACACACACCCTGCCCCGGACACTGGATCCCTGTACACACACTCTGCCCCAGACACTGGGTCCATGTACACACACTCTGCCCCGGACCCTGGATCTCTGTACACACACTGCCCAGGACACTGGATCCCTGTACACACACCCTGCCCCGGACACTGGATCCCTGTACACACACTGCCCAGGACACTGGATCCCTGTACACACACTCTGCCCCGGACACTGGATCCCTGTACACACACTGCCCAGGACACTGGATCCCTGTACACACACCCTGCCCCGGACACTGGATCCCTGTACACACACTCTACTTAGCCTCATTTACTGGGTGCATTAGTTCTATGCATGGAATGGGATGCTACTTGGCAGCCCCCTTGATACCCGTGCTTGTTTGGTTTGAGGCTTTATTAAGCCAGTTAAATTGGTTATGTGTTTAGTCATTGTATACTGTTGGATTATGTATTGGTAATGTGTTAAAATGTATCACAATGACTACTGGTTGAATAACTTTTGGCTGGTGCCGTTTTCTACCCCAGAAGTTTTCAATTAGCTATTTGTAGGAAAATACCTTCTCCGATGATGGAAGTTTTGCTTTTCATGCTCAACTAGTAATGTTTGCTTTTTAGTGAATAGACCCCAATAGTCAATAGAATACTAGATTTACTAGAAAAAAAAAACAATTGATACAACTAATAAAACTAGCAGGTTTTATCCCATTTTGGAAACTCCTGAGATATGTGTAAAAGTAATGTAATATTGTTTAGACAGAGTGTGCATTCACGGGTCAGATGGTTTCTTTATAAATTCTACCCCTGACATTCGTGGTGGTGTGAATAACAGTATTTAATCCGCCTCCGATGGATGCACTATAATCTGTGTGCGTCATCAGACACATTTCAGTTCAGTTCATTTACAGGATGATTTCAGTTTACATTTCTGCTTCACTCAGTGCTCAAATTAAACAGACCAACCATTCCTGACATCACTTGTCAGAGACACTGAAGTGACCTGATCACCGGTGCACATGGTTTTCACCAAATACAGGGACAATTGTGATAGTTTTCAAAATTTAGTATTTACACAAACACACACACACACACACACAAACACACACACAAACACACACACACACACAAACACACACACAAACACACACAAACACACACACACAAACACACACACACACACACACACAAACACACACACAAATATTATAAGAAATATTTGTTTAAACACAAAATAGTTTATTTATAAAAATTAAGCTCTGGGTCAATGTTCTAAAAGTGATGTAATCAGCAGAATATTCCATTTGTTTCCATGGTGACTGTGGAAAATTCCATTGTTTTCCATGGTGACTGTGGAACATTCCATTGGTTTCCATGGTGACTGCGGAACATTCCATTGGTTTCTTTGGTGACTGCAGAACATTCCATTGGTTTCCATTGTAACTGTGGAACATGCCATTGGTTTCTATGGTGACTGCGGAACATTCCATTGGTTTCCATAGGGACTACACCTTAACAGAACATTGTCCAGGAATTGTGTTTTCTAAATAAAGGGACCCAAAAAAAAGTGCCTATGGTTTAAAATGTAGATAAAAAAAAACAATATAAAAATTGTATTTTGTTTCATTATAGATATAACGTTTAGTTTGTCTATATCACCAAACACTTATAATGTATACATGGATCTACCAGACCTGTATAGCACTACATTTTGGAAATGAATACAAATACATAAAGCCAGACTAACAAGAGAGCTATTAAACGATGAGTGTAACAGAAAAACATTGCTCATTTTATTAATATTTTGTTGTAAAAATGCGTCCAAAATTAATAAAGAGAGAAAATGAAGAAGGATTAGTCTATAAGATGCACATTAGCCACACACAGAAGAAGACATTAAGCCATAATGATTAGCATGAGGATGTCAAATGAAGCAATAGTGCTATAAGCCGGGGAAACTGAAGTTGATCATTTTCGCTTTTCGAGAAGTAAGTAAAGTGTAACATCATACGGACTAATTCTTTAACTAGCATCGGAGACTGTAGACGCAGCTAGATTCATGTCTTCAAACAATAAAATCTATTTAAAGTAAAAGTAAGGATATTACCAGGATAAATCCCAAATAAAATGTATAGTAATCCCTACAGCACAACACCCTACACAGCCTCCTGCAGGCAGTGACAAAGCTATTATCGGATGAAAGGATGATGATAGACAAATGACAGTGTATGTTTCATTGGAAGACTATGAATAATAGAAATGATATATACGCAGACTAGTAATAAAATGTTATGTCAGAAGGTGTTACCCAGGAAAATGAACATGGTCAGTCATCTATACCCTTAGTTTCTAAACAAATATACTTTCTGTGCACCAAATTGCCCTATTTATTAAGAGAGCTATTTATCACAGCTCATTATATTAGATTTCCTCTTGGATGTAATATACTATATAAAAGAGAGTATCTTATTTCATATCACTAAACCTTTCTAATGTGTACAAGGATCTGCAGCACCTATAGGGCACACACTCCTTGAACTGTATCTTACAATGTCATATCACATTATGATAATGTATAATATAGAATTTATACAGCAGACCACCATCCTTTAAATGTGGAAAACAAGTTATGTTGGCTACACCCTGGCTTCTCTTAATATGAAGCGCAGTGAGCAAGAATTAAAGTAATATTATTTGACTTCCCCAACTACCAAAGCAAATCAGATGCCCTAACAAATTAACGCTGAATTAACATTCACTCCTATTAGCACCAGGTCAGTATTATATACTCTGAACATAGTAACATTCATTGATTAAAGGACAACTGCAGCAAAACATTAACAAATGTTTATTTGAAAGATTGCATCAAGTGTGGCTAGTTTGCATAGACATGTTTTAATGAAAGAATATAAATAATGTATCTTACTGAACTCTCTTTGATCTGTTTAGCTCTAACAGAGGGCGGACGTTTTGTTTAGAATCTTGCGAATGAAGAACCTTCCTAAGATTCTAAACAACATGTCCGCTCCCTGATAGAGCTATACAGAACAAAGATTCTAAACAACATGTCCACCCCTGATAGAGCTATACAGAGCAAAGATTCTAAACAACATGTCCGCTCCCTGATAGAGCTATACAGAGCAAAGATTCTAAACAACATGTCCGCTGCCTGATAGAGCTATACAGAGCAAAGATTCTAAACAACATGTCCGCTGCCTGATAGAGCTATACAGAGCAAAGATTCTAAACAACATGTCCATCCCCTGATAGAGCTATACAGAGCAAAGATTCGAAACTTGTCCGCCCACTGATAGAGCTATACAGAGCAAATATTCGAAACAACATGTCCGCTCCCTGATAGAGCTATACAGAGCAAAGATTCTAAACAACATGTCCGCTCCCTGATAGAGCTATACAGAGCAAAGATTCTAAACAACATGTCCGCTCCCTGATAGAGCTATACATAGCAAAGATTCTAAACAACATGTCCGCTGCCTGATAGAGCTATACAGAGCAAAGATTCTAAACAACATGTCCGCTGCCTGATAGAGCTATACAGAGCAAAGATTCTAAACAACATGGCCGCTGCTTGATAGAGTTATACAGAACAAAGATTCTAAACAACATGTCTGTCCCCTGATAGAGCTATACAGAGCAAAGATTCTAAACAACATGTCTGCCACCTGATAGAGCTATACAGAGCAAAGATTCTAAACAACATGTCCGCTCCCTGATAGAGCTATACAGAGCAAAGATTCTAAAAAACATGTCCGCCCCCTGATAGAGCTATACAGAGCAATGATTCTAAACAACATGTCTTCCCTCTGATAGAGCTACACACAGCAAAGATTCTAAACAACATGTCTGCCCCCTGATAGGGCTATACAGAGCAAAGATTCTAAGCAACATGTCCATCCCCTGAAAGAGCTATACAGAGCAAAGATTCTAAACATCATGTCTGCCACCTGATAGAGATATACAGAGCAAAGATTCTAAACAACATGTCCACCCCTGATAGAACTATACATACCAAGGAGGGCCAGTAAGGTGCATTATTTATATTTTTGTTATTAAAATATTTCTATTTAACATTTCTACACTCCATGCAATCTTTCAATTAAACATTACTTAATTTTATGCTATAGTTTGTCCTTTAAGAATGACAAAAAGACCTAAGTCCATTAAGGTCTATCCATTCCTGCTATTTATTCAGAAAATCTAGAAGCCATTAATGTTCTTTCTAGAAATAAAACAAACTAATATGAAACACATCATGCAATAAATGACTATGTGTTATAGTCAGAGGAGAAATGTGATAAAACAGATGACATAAAACTAGACTGAATATATATAATAATCCCCAAAGAGCACTGCACAGAACTTTTAAAAAGAGTTTCACACATATATTTTATATTTGTAATTATTTGCATACAGTGTAATGCCATAACATGTTCAGGAATGGTTATATTTTACTATACAATTTAAACAAATAATTATCTTTTCCGTAATCTTTAATCGTAAAATGCAATACAATAAATGGAGATACATTAATGCCCCTGAGCACACAATCCATTGTCGGACGGAAGACAATTAAATAATATTTAGTTCACTTCATGTTTCCTCTCTCCTTGCTCCATACCTTCGCTTTGCTACAAACGGAGTGTGTGTACGTGTGCAATTGTTTCGAGATGATTCTCCAGCCGTCTCTAATGTGTAGATTAAACAGAAAGCAGTCAGTCATATGTGAAACTCCTAAAACAACGACAAACACATGATCATCCGTGTCAGAATGAATGCACATAATGCATTCTCACTTTGCTCAATCAAGCTGAAAACAGTATAAAACGCTCTGAGGATGAACAGTTGGTCTCATCGTCAGGATCAAGAAGGATCGCAAAGTTTCTTCGGAGAGCGAGGATCATTATATTCATCTTCAGTCACAAACTCCACAGTGAGTATCTTACAATTCTCAGAAAATACAGAGATCATGACTGTAAACACCAAAGTTAATATTGTTATAATGATGATATAGATATATTTGAAATAAATCTATTACCTATGAAAAGATAAATCTTACATACAGCTGTCACCTTTTCCATGTTTTTGCACATGATTTTACCTGTATGTCTGTATCTTTCTATTTCTCGATTGTATTTCTTTATAGAATATGGATTGTACCCTGAAGGTTGATTTAGTTTGTTCAAATTCCCCAAGATGACTAACAGAACTTTCTTTCTATGGCAGTCCAACTAAATTGTTTAGCTAATCTTATCTACCCTAAAATAATATAATTCCCCAATTAATAATCACTTTTCCACTATTTAAAAAAGAAATTGTAATTGTAAAATACAAATGATCATGGGTGTTTCTACATATATTACCATGGCTTTGACATTTAATATTATACTGTATTATATTGTAAGTAATTAACCTCACAGGTGTAACAATCTCATTTACTTATAACTAAATTCTGGGGCAGGGTTCTAAAAGTGGTCCAATCACCGTGGAAACCAATGGAATGTTCCAATCACCATGGAAAATAAAGGAATGTTCCAATCACCATGGAAACCAAAGGAATGTTGCTGCTGATTACATCACTTAGAATGGTGCCTGAGAATTGAGTTGTATAAATAACCCCCAATATATTTTTATTGGGGGGGAGAGCACGTGGCAGGTTATAAGATGAGGCAGTCAGTGATGTTAAGCAGCCTCTAAACAATGCAATGAAGTATCATGACTTCTACATCATCCATGTCTCTGTTTGACTATTTGTCAGTTAAACTAACAATCTGGACAATTAACTAATTATATTAAAAGATAAAAAGTCGCTGACTGAGGAACGCAGGTCAATTTACAACATAATGAGCTGTGTTTTCAGAAATGACATGGATCCATAGGAATCTAGACGGATTTTTGTTCAACTTTAGACTCTTGTAAATCTAGTTTTTGGGTGATACAGTCCCAGATGAATCTATTGATTTGGGGCAATGAATTGTCATCCTGTGAAGTCTATTTATGTGCGTATTCAATAACTTAAATGAAGCCACTGCATCCTTGTCAGTAATTGGAATTGCAGTTGACTTATTCATCTCCTGTTAATTTAGACACATTTACTAATCACTGTATTGATCAGTGACCCTTTCTTAAGTGATTGCAGATCAGTAATGCAGATTCCCAGGTCCTCTAGTACCAGTTGTATAACACAGTATTAGTTCTACACATTTCAGCAGTTGTCAGGATTGATAATGGCCGATGATAATTCGGCTGCTATTTCACGAGCTTCGCTGGGTTTTGTTGTTTTGTATCTTTAAGATCAGAAGGTTAATTATCATTACGCTTGACTTTATCAAGCACATTTGGTGAAAGATCTCTGCAATGAAAACCCCACAATTCTGTTGGAATGATTTAACTTGGCAACTGAATTATTTGCAATTTTGACCCCACATCACAAATTTATCCCACATCACAAATTAATCACAAATTAATCCCACATCACAAAGTATTTTTAGTATTTAGTATTTTTTTTAAGTCTTGTGTTTTACTTCGCTCCATAAGAAAATAACAATTCTCCCAAAAATGTAAGTTCATTTGTGATATTTGCTGTCATGTTTCTTGCCTCATGATATTTTTATTGTGGATATATCAAGGTTATTCAGAGTACACTGTGAAGGTATATATACTTTACCTTTAAAGAAACAATTAAAAGCAGTATGGTATTTTCCCTTACTCTGTACTCACGTAGATCTTTTCACTGATATTCGATAAAAGCTTGAGGAGATCGACTTTGGAGGTCGACTTTCATTTAGAGACTTTGTCAAGTTCGCCCCCCCCCGACTTTCACTTCCCATTACTATCAGTGGGGACGATTCAAACCTGGGATTTTGTTTTTAAATCAAACTAGGATGCCGAATTTAACTTAATCTCAAAATGAAAGTTACCTTCAAAGTCGACCTCCTCGAACTATTCTCAAACTTTCAGTGAATAGAACCAATACATTTTTTTAAATGTTATCTAGAATCAAAGCTCACCCAGAACCTACTCTTTTAATACAGTAAAACGTTTTGAATCAGAGCAAACACTCTGTGAGAGGCTGATTCCACCTTGAATGACCTGCATAACTTTAGGGTTCTTTTTCCATCTAGTGTTCTATTTAAATGACATTCAATGATGCAGGATCTTCCTCATTGTTCTTCTACCTGCATTTTTCATCTCTATATACCCTGTACTCCAATGCAGAGCTTTCTGCAAAGCACCCAATAAATGCACCAGTATGTTCTATACTGCTCTGCTAACAAATCAAACAGTCCAACAGTCCAGGACTGAACTTGTAATGTTATCCCCCAGAAATACTCTATTTACTCTTCTCTCTCAAGATCCCAGATTTATAAAATCAAAAATAAGATCAGTAATATTAATAAGAAAGCATTTAATCAGCTAAAGTACGCTAATATATTCTCTGGTTTTCAAGCAAAATGGCACTCATTCTATGTACCTCAAAAAGTTGATGGGCTGAGCAGACCCTGCCAGGATCGGAACCTGCAACCCTGAGGGATTAAACAAATTGTACAGATGGCACATGATCCCACTGAACCATTAGTCCTCTATAACGTCTTACCAAACCGAGAGCAGTACATTAACATTGTGTCATTTATTGCAGAATTACCATGAAGAGCATTTACTACATGGCTGGACTATTCTTCATGTTGGTTCAAGGAAGTTGGCAAAATCCCATCCAGGAAACAGAGGACAAATCCAGGTGTGTAGATCATCGGTACCCAATGGTGTGTGTGTGATACAATGTATCTGAGTGATTATCTCACTACGTTCTGTATTATATAGCGAGGTATTATCCTTACTACAATGGTGGACATTTATTTAAGTACATTACACTCTCGAGATTTCATTGCTTGGAGCGTTTGTAATACATTTTACTTCTTACACTGAACTCAGAGGTTTCAAGGGCTAAGACTATAATAATAAATGAAAGTTTAGCTTAGGAATTTCAATGATGGGATTACCCATGTGTAGCTTAATAATGTAAATGAAATTAATCTGAGCAAAGCTTGAATGTCTGACAGTATTTTAATTAAGAAAATCAATGTTTATCAATGGTTTAAGAATAATAGTTACTTCAACCTGTTTCTCAGGGCACACCCCTCTTATAGGCACTTTATTTCTTTAAAAGCATATGTAAGGTTACATGGAGAGAGGCTTCAGAGTGTTTAAAGTAATTCAAGAGGAGTTGCAAATCCCTCTATTAATACATTCCAATACATACTGTGTGGACAGTGATAATATGCCAAGTGCATTTCACTCCCTAACCCTTCAATATGAAATGCCTGGAAAAACAAGTAAATCCTGATCCTTGTAAACTAATTGATTTATCTCCAAACACATGGTGAAATGTGTGTGTTACAATGTCTAATGCTGTAGTATTACTTGCAGGTATCACTGAAATTGTTCTAGGTTATTTTCTTTTAGACTCAAGCTCTGCGAGGTTTGGGGTAAAATATATCCTGAGCTCCGTTATCGCCACTTATATCACCAATAAAAAAATTGTATACGCAGATCAGTGAAAGCTGCAAGGAATGAAGCGCTAGATGATTCAGGACCACTCAATGAAGTTAAACGACATTCACAAGGCACTTTTACTAGTGATTACAGCAAGTACCTAGACTCAAGGCGGGCTCAAGATTTTGTCCAATGGTTAATGAACTCAAAACGAAGCGGGTAAGACTATCGGAGAGCACAGCTGAGTTTATCTCTGTTTCACATAATGATAAGTGGCCTCCTAACTCTCCGTACCCTTCAACTGACCCTGTGTGTGTTTCTAAACCCTACCTATGCGATGCACCTTGCTACTTATCTGTCTTCTGATTCCAAAGTCACCCTTTTGTTTGTATGTTTTTCGATCCCTTTTCTTTCGTAAGGATTAAGTATAACTTTGGAGGAGTTGTGTGGGATTCTGGATGTAGAGAAAAAGCTTCAAAATCCCTTAACATATATCTGCTAGAAGAGATGTATATCTGCCTCTCCTGGAAAACTGAGATGTTAAATAATCCTCTTCCAGGAATGTGACGTGATCGGAGTCTATATAGCAGCAATAAAACGTCATTATCTCAGTTTTCCCTGGTGCCCGAAATCATTTAACTCCCCCTGACATCCAGGACAGTCTTTCCCTTCTGATATTTTAACTTACGTAACAGATTCTTCAAGGTAAATGTGTATTTAAGACATTATTTCAAATCATATCTAAAAGGGTCTCTGATTGTAAAATGTTTGGCTTGAATCTTTGAAAGAAGATGTTTACTCCGTGACATCTCCCACTCTTTGACTGGACGTACTTTATAGTTCTTATAGATATTAAAATAATATGCAACATGCTAAAAAATCACCACTGAAGGATAAAAAGTATTCTGAAACCGAAAATGTACAACTCCTAACAACATCTGGATGGAAAGGAAACTGCACAACCTGTTGAGTGGTTGATAAATGGAGGGTCTAGTAGGAACTTGCAGGAGTCACCACTAATTAATGGCATTTTCATTGGTTTTTATTCAAACTGAAACTTTCCAAAGAACTTTTTTTGTCATGACACAAAGGGATTTAATCAGTTAAAGACGAACTGCGGAGAAATGACAAGTGAACATCATTAATCAGACTCAATTGGCCGATAGGAGATTTTTTCCCAGTGTAGCCACTAAAATCTGATTTTTGCAGAGTAATGTTTAGTGAATAGCCCCGGTGATATTGATAAGTAACACAATTCAAAAGACCGTCTCCCGTTTCACAGACATATAATATACGTTTGTTACTATGTAGCGGTAGAAGCCATGATTGTCTCTCTTTAATCATTTTATCTGCGTGTTGCCAATGGTTTGACGATATTGTGATGCTTGATATGTGATCATTTATGGTTCGATGGACCTTTAGCAAAGAAACCCCTCCTTGCCAATCCATTGACATCAGAGACCAGAGACCCTCTTTATCCCCAGACTAGTACCTTGTTGATATGTTCACAGTTATGTAAATAGTCTGATATCATATTTGTTGTATATCTGTTCTTTATATTACAGTTTGCACTACACGCATGATCTGAAAATATCTCACACATGTAACTGCTCTGTGTCACTTGGTTTCTTTGATAACTAATTAGATGCTGGAACATGACACAGATGTATTATTAAGTTCTGACATGATTATCAGGGGGGATCAGGTCTGGATTATTATAACTGACAGTCATCTGAATGTTTTATCAGACCTTCTGCTCTAGATGCCAACTGGGACCTCAGTCCAACCCACCACTAATTATGATGTTCCTAGTGAGCACCATATCCAGATTTGTCAAGCTTGTCTCACTGGGGTATCTGTGAAGCTGAGGAATGTGAACTGATTTGAGTTTGAAGGTTTTTGTGTCCATCTTTCTCATATTTTGAGAGTTTCTAAAGTCTGGAAGAGGTAATAGCTATCAGGTATCTACAGCAAATGTTATGATTTTCCACCAAACTCCCAAGGTGGGTTTTATCAATATATCCCAGGGCACCAGAATGCTACAAAAGCCCATCAATGCCTGTCATCGTGTTCCAAATCATTAGAGACATGATAGCTAACCTTGGCACTACATATCCTATAATGCCCACTCAGCAGTAAATGTTTACTGAGCTTCATGGTATATTTTGTTTGCAAACTATTTGGTTCTTTGTAATGTTGGTGCTCCACTTGCCCTTTGACATTGTGTGATGAAAGGAATTGGAGAACTTTTTTTCGACCTAATGTTTGGATTTCCCTAGTCAATTCCTTGTAATTCTCTGAATAAATTGCTAAGTGCAATATACTTTACTTCAGTTACAGTAGTCCATTGAGGAATCTCTTAACCTGTAGATATCAGCACAAGGATACAATACCGAGATCTAATTAAACACATCAGTACTATGATTGTAAGACTTGAGAGATTGGACGTAAAGTATTTTGTGTTTGATCTATAAGAAGCAATGTAATTTTGCCAGTAACAGCAGAAGCACTGCTGGAGAATCAGGGACATTCCTCCTTTTAGTTTAATTACGTAATATGAAGGATATATCTATCACATATAAGAAGGCCTGGTGGTCATATCACAAGTTTCTGATTTGATGAACTAATACTGTGAGTTGTATAATTTGATGACTTTTTGATAAGAATGAGGGAGGTGTAGAAAACTATCATAATATCACATAATTCTAGACCTTTTCCAGCTGTGTTAAAATCATGTGGCTCAAAGTCTTCGCTGATAGTCCATCGGTTCTGGCCAAGAACGTTTTATATTGGACATTGATGAAGAGCCAAAGATGAGGCCATGATTCGGCTGCCATTGCTGTAGTCGGTGGTTGGCACTTGCAATCCAGCTACCAGAATAAGTATAAGAAGAATAAGTATCAGAAGATAAATGGTCCCCTGAGATTCACATTTAGCTATTCTTAATAAGAAATAAACCTCTCTCCCCAAAGAGAAAGTTCATTTCCAACTTGCTATAATAGCTCCAGAGTAATCAAGGTATCATGTATTTAGAGTATTCAATTGAATTACCTGTGCAAGTCTTATCTTCATGTTCCCTATCACAATGTACTAAGACAGTCTGCAGGGGAATGTGGAAATAATATGTCTTATCATTTTAATAGGTAATAAAATATGGACCCGTTATCAGTTTTAATTTAACACCTGATTAGAAGCAAGAAAAATAACGATCAATGCAATCATACAATTTTCTTGTCTGTGCTTTTAGAGCAGCCTATCTGGAAAATAGAAACTTATCATTGTAAATCAAAAATTGCTCTAGATTCTTCCTTTATTTGAGTGTTATATAATTGTGACCTCTTTTCCATGACATTGTATAAGCAGAATTTAAAGTCTTTCCACTCTTGATTCCACTTCTAACAGATCCTAATTCAATGCTTTGTTTCTATCCCTCGTATTGATATTTACATCTCGCACATATTGACTGCTTAATGTTCAACCGCTCTCTTTCTCCTTGTAGAGGGGTTTCAAGACGCAATGTTCAATCTGAAAGACACGCCGAGGGCTCTTACACCAATGACGTAACCGAATATTTGGAAGAAAAAGCAGCCAAAGAGTTCATTGACTGGTTGATAAAAGGAAAACCAAAGAAACTGTAAGAATGAAATATTATACCTAGAAATATATATATATATCACATACTTTTTTGGGAGCAAATTAGATTGTTGGCCAAAGAAACTGGAACTTTCTCATTGGTATCAGTGTCAGAACTTTGCCCCAGAATTGAGATTTTTTAAATAACAGCAATTGTATTAACTCTCTAGATAACTTGCACTCTGGATGTAGGATAAGGTACAATACTCAGTAAGGGTTTATTATTTGTGAACTGCGGTGATCTAACTACTGAACAGCAAAAATCAGTCATTAAGAGATGTGCTGGAAAACAGTTATTTTTTATATTTTATGTCAAGACCAGAGGGTCATATCATACTTATTCTTCCTTTACTGTCCCAGTAGAAGCAAATAATTGAAAGAAAACTTTAACAGAATTAACTGCATAGATAGAATCTAATCTGACCAATCATAACTCACAAATGTCCCCTATAAATAAACCCAACATTCTATCGAGTTCACAAGCAAGTATTTTATTTGAGGAAGGTTCCCTTATTCTCTCTCTCTCTCGATCAGTAGACTTTCTCGCCATGCAGAAGGAACTTTCACCAATGATATGAGCAACTTTTTGGAAGAGAAGGCAGCCAAGGAATTTGTTGATTGGTTAATTAAAGGAAGACCAAAAAGAAAGTAAGAAAGGATCATTACAGCTTATTACAGCTCCTTTATATAAAGAACATGTTTTGGGGGTCTGTGCACGACCAGTAGGATTAGAGTTTAATAATAATATAATTTCACTAATAATAATATTAATATATAAACACATTATTTCATTTTTACAATAGGTGCTTGTTTAGAGCACTTTTATAATATAGCTTTTTGTAAAAAAAAATACTTATGATAAAATGTAAGCTTAGTTCTCATGGTTAGAAAACATATTCCCATCAATAACAGAACAATTATGAGCCAAGAACCCAAATACTGTTTTCAGACGGGATGTATAATGAAAGATTGTACTATATGAATTATTTGTCTGGGGCAGGGAACAGGGACCCAGTGTCTGGGGCAGGGTGTGTGTACAGGGACCCAGTGTCCGGGGCAGGGTATGTGTACAGGGACCCAGTGTCCGGGGTAGAATGTGTGTACAGGGACCCAGTGTCCAGGGCAGGGTTTGTGTACAGGGATCCAGTGTCCGGGGCAGTGTGTGTACAGGGATCCAGTGTCCGGGGCAGAGTGTGTGTACAAGTATCCAGTGTCTGGGGCAGAGTGTGTGTACATGGATCCATTGTCTGGGGCAGAGTGTGTGTGCAGGGACCCAGTGTCCGGGGCAGAGTGTGTGTACATGGATCCATTGTCTGGGGCAGAGTGTGTGTACAGGGACCCAGTGTCCGGGGCAGAGTGTGTGTACATGGATCAATTGTCTGGGGCAGAGTGTGTGTACATGGATCCAGTGTCTGGGGCAGGGTGTGTGTACAGGGACCCAGTGTCCAGGGCAGGGTGTGTGTACAGGGACCCAGTGTCTGGGGCAGGGAACAGGGACCCAGTGTCTGGGGCAGGGTGTGTGTACAGGGACCCAGTGTCCAGGGCAGGGTTTGTGTACAGGGATCCAGTGTCCGGGGCAGAGTGTGTGTACAAGTATCCAGTGTCTGGGGCAGAGTGTGTGTACAGGGATCCAGTGTCTGGGGCAGGGTGTGTGTACAGGGACCCAGTGTCCAGGGCAGGGTTTGTGTACAGGGATCCAGTGTCCGGGGCAGTGTGTGTACATGGATCCAGTGTCCGGGGCAGAGTGTGTGTACAAGTATCCAGTGTCTGGGGCAGAGTATGTGTACAGGGATCTAGTGTCTGGGGCAGTGTGTGTACAGGGATCCAGTGTCTGGGGCAGAGTGTGTGTACAAGTATCCAGTGTCTGGGGCAGGGTGTGTGAAGGTCCATAGAACATTATTAAACTGTCCGTCACACAGTCCAGTTTTTTTCATCAATAATTCTGGTGCCAAACCGTCTACAGAATAAATATGATGCATAATACATAATACCATGTGATATTACAGTATAATAGTCATAATACATAATACCATGTGATATTACAGTATAATAGTCATAATACATAATACCATGTCATATTACAGTATAATAGTCATTATACATAATACCATGTCATATTACAGTATAATAGTCATAATACATAATACCATGTCATATTACAGTATAATAGTCATTATACATAATACCATGTCATATTACAGTATAATAGTCATAATACATAATACCATGTCATATTACAGTATAATAGTCATTATACATAATACCATGTCATATTACAGTATAATAGTCATAATACATAATACCATGTCATATTACAGTATAATAGTCATAATACATAATACCATGTCATATTACAGTATAATAGTCATTATACATAATACCATGTCATATTACAGTATAATAGTCATTATACATAATACCATGTCATATTACAGTATAATAGTCATTATACATAATACCATGTCATATTACAGTATAACAGTCATTATACATAATACCATGTGATATTACAGTATAACAGTCATTATACATAATACCATGTCATATTACAGTATAACAGTCATTATACATAATACCATGTCATATTACAGTATACTAGTCATTATACATAATACCATGTAATATTACAGTATAACAGTCATTATACATAATACCATGTCATATTACAGTATAATAGTCATTATACATAATACATAATACCATGTCAAATTACAATATAATAGTCATAATACATAATACCATGTCATATTACAGTATAATAGTCATAATACATAATACCATGTCATATTACAGTATAATAGTCATTATACAACATACCATGTCATATTACAGTATAATAGTCATTATACATAATACCATGTAATATTACAGTATAATAGTCATTATACAAAATACCATGTAATATTACAGTATAATAGTCATTATACATAATACCATGTAATATTACAGGATAATAGTCATTATACATAATACATAATACCATGTCAAATTACAATATAATAGTCATAATACATAATACCATGTCATATTACAGTATAATAGTCATAATACATAATACCATGTCATATTACAGCATAATAGTCATTATACAACATACCATGTCATATTACAGTATAATAGTCATTATACATAATACCATGTAATATTACAGTATAATAGTCATTATACAAAATACCATGTAATATTACAGTATAATAGTCATTATACATAATACCATGTAATATTACAGTATAATAGTCATTATACAAAATACCATGTAATATTACAGTATAATAGTCATTATACAAAATACCATGTAATATTACAGTATAATAGTCATAATACATAATACCATGTCATATTACAGTATAATAGTAATTACCATGTAATATTGTTTTGCTGTTTTTATGTTTATAAATTTGGAAAAAAACATTTTTTAAGTTTCTCGGAAGTGAACAGCATCGAGGAGATGGACAGACGACATGTCGACGGCAGCTATACAAATGATGTCAACAAGGTTCTAGATATTATTGCTGCAAAAGATTTCCTTGATTGGTTAATTAACACCAATGTTACTGAGAGGTAACGAATCCTAAAAGGAACACAGCATTTGGTGAAATCAAATGTATCGCTAAATTTATTATAATTGAATTAATCAAGTGCTACAAATTAAAAAAATCTCGCAATCCTGATTAATGCTTAAGTGGAATAATTATCAGCAAATGTCCAGCCACAGTGCAAACACACAGCTACAGTGATGCAGTGAATTATTAAAGAATCAGCTTTATGTTAAGTTTTGCTTCACTAATAAAAGCCTTTTCCACCTGCCTGGAGTATACCAGGTATGTATCTTTACAGATCACCGTGGGCTTCCTCTGAGCTCTGCCTCTCAGCTGAGGCAGAGCTCATTAGTTGCTGGCACACTGTGATCATGCCACTTAAAGGGGTGCCTTTCCCCGTGTTCAGTCAGATCAGTCACAGAAGCATCATCGCTGCAGTCATAAGATAAATTAAATCCTGTAAATCATACAGGTTTATCCTCAAGCAAGGGCCGCTGGGTGTTTCACTTATAATTCTATATTTGAACCACAAGTGAAAAAGAAGGTTTCGTGGCTCTCCAATGAATGAAACTGTACAATATAATTAGTTCATATTATGTATATTTAAGTTTGTTAGCACAAGGGTGAACGTTTGCTGATTAATGGATCATTTTGTGTATTCTGCCAATTAATCCAATATTTTAAACCTTGATTGTATAAAATGATTAAAGGAAAAAAAAATGGGAGCAAATAGAATTGATAACAAGTTAGTTCTCTCATTTCTTATTTTTCAGGGACCTGATGGACAATTAATAAACCGCTAGAGATTTGTCTTCAACACAGATTTCCCCGGCTGATCTTGGAAATGTTCAATTTGTGCTCTGTGAATTCAAGCAGGTGTTACCATGAAGCCATACACTGTGCATGCAAAGAAAACGACATATACAATTGTGACACGAAGAACGGATTATTTACACACTCATGTCTTGCATGTTAGGTTTAGATCGTTTCGTTTTAGTAATGGCGGGATGGCTAAAATCCGCGTTTAACTGGTCCTCCCAGAGCTAAGAGAAATTCAAACCAGAAGTGCCATTTTCTCGCCCCAAACAGTTAAAAAAAAAAAAGAGGGAAAGAAAAATAAACCTTGTTTAAAACTTAAAACGAATATAACTTATTTTTCTATGAAGTTGAATTGTACATAGAATTTATTCCAGTCAAAAAAAACGTAATGAATGGGTTAACCTGTTTGAAATGTTTATTATGAAAATGCTCAGCTTTATGAATATTAACTTGTAGCCTTAATAAAGTTTTTCAAGCTTCATTCTGATTGGTTGTCACCTTACTCGGGGGCGGAGTATTTATGAGGTTGCTGAGTTTGTTTCTGGAATACTATCACAGTGAATGAATTAGTGGCCCAGGTTTCTGCAGATTAAGTATTCATTTTTAGATCTCTTTTTCACATTGACCAAGCCTAAGGTATTATTCTGGAAAGTCTGTCCGGTGCTTGCAAGCAACCTCGCTGCAAGGTTAATTACATGATTATTAGATTGAAATAAAAGGATTGAGAAAATATTGTGTATCACAAAGTATAAACATGACACAGACTATGCGCTAAAGTGTCAAACCAAGGTGCAAAATACAGGATATGTATCAGAAATATGACTCACGTAAATGTGGTCTCACAGATGGGTTACAAATGATTTCTTCAAGTTGTATACGTATCTCCAAACAAATAAAACAAATGTTAGAGCATATACAGTACAATTTTAATAAGAAACATAAAATATCTTACACTTAAAAACATGAACAGATGATCCAAGATATCAATCCTGACAGGAACAATCAAGCCCCAGGAAGGTGAGAAGAAGTAGTGCCAAGCAACGCGTTTCGCCCTTCTAGTGGGCTTCCTCAAGGCTAGGCAATCAATTGAAATTGAAGAAATCATTTGTAACCATCTGTGAGACCACATTTACGTGAGTCATATTTCTGATACATATCCTGTATTTTGCACCTTGGTTTGACACTTTAGCGCACTGTCTCTTTTTGTATCACTATTGTTTTATGTATAAGGCACTTGGGGTAGTTGCCTGACAGATTTGCAGCTTGTGTAAAATAGGACAAGCGCCATTTAAACCTCTACACTTTTTTGCACATGATACAGACTATACAGCCAGGGCCGGCCCTGTATCCAGCACATAATAATTAGTTGGGGTTGGAATTACATCCAAAGCTCATATAGTGACCCATAAAGAAGACAGCATGGTAGACTGCAGTGTCTGCCAACCTAACTCTAGAACAGGATGATAATAAGAACAAGATGTGTAAAGGTCTTGCTGTCAAAAGACAAAAGAAGTGGGAGCCACATCTCACCGAGAACCGAAACATCCTGTCCTATAGGAAGGTACCTACTCGGCAGGGCATAAACCATTTGTTTCTCACTCCCAGCATTACAGAGGAGACCTCTTTATTAACATATCAGACTAATCCCACCCACAAGGGCAGTATAGACCTGAAAAGCATGGCAAACCTCCACTACACGAGGAACACAGCAATCACAGACGTATGTTTCAACCTATAATAGGCTTCCTCAGAGTGGGACAGTTGGTGCTCTTCTAGGTGCAGTGAGCAAGGGACCATCAGCTGGGCCTATCCTGATACCTGACCGAGAACAGACAACACTGAAACAATCTGCTCTATAGGATGTGTCTCCTCGGGAGGGGCATTACAGAGGAGGAGTCCTCTCCATTAACATACTAATCCCATCCATTCAGTCTAGATCCAGGATTCATGGATGGTCTCCTCTGCATGAGCAACATACACGTTTCTGCCTGTCATTTAGCTAAACTAGAAAAATGGTCAGAGCTGTGACAACTGACATTTAATGTGGACAAGTGCAAGATTATGCACCTTGGGCGTAAAAACCCAAAAGCAGAATATAGACTATTTGGTACAGTCCTAACCTCAACATCTGAGGAAAGGGATTTAGGAGTAATAATTTCAGAGGACTTATAAAGTGAGGTATTAGCAGAATGTTTGGTTGTATAGGGAGAGGTATTAGCAGAATAGATGGCTGTATAGGGAGAGGTATTAGCAGAATGCTTGTTGTATAGGGAGAGGTATTAGCAGAATGTTTGGTTGTATAGGGAGAGGTATTAGCAGAATAGATGGCTGTATAGGGAGAGGTATTAGCAGAATGCTTGGTTGCATAGGGAGAGGTATTAACAGAATGCTTGGTTGTATAGGGAGAGGTATTAGCAGAATGCTTGGTTGTATAGGGCGAGGTATTAGCAGTATAAAGAGGGAAGTGCTCATGCTATTGTACAGAGCGCTGGTGAGACCTCACTTGGAGAACTGTACAGAGCGCTGGTGAGACCTCACTTGGAGAACTGTACAGAGCGCTGGCGAGACATCACTTGGAGTATTGTACAGAGCGCTGGTGAGACCTCACTTGGAGAACTGTACAGAGCGCTGGTGAGACCTCACTTGGAGTATTGTACAGAGCGCTGGTGAGACCTCACTTGGAGTATTGTACAGAGCACTGGTGAGACCTCACTTGGAGTATTGTACAGAGCACTGGTGAGACCTCACTTGGAGTATTGTACAGAGCACTGGGGAGACCTCACTTGGAGTATTGTACAGAGCACTGGTGAGACCTCACTTGGAGTATTGTACAGAGCACTGGTGAGACCTCACTTGGAGTATTGTACAGAGCACTGGTGAGACCTCACTTGGAGTATTGTACAGAGCGCTGGTGAGACCTCACTTGGAGTATTGTACAGAGCGCTGGTGAGACCTCACTTGGAGTATTGTACAGAGCGCTGGTGAGACCTCACTTGGAGTATTGTACAGAGCGCTGGTGAGACCTCACTTGGAGTATTGTACAGAGCGCTGGTGAGACCTCACTTGGAGTATTGTACAGAGCACTGGTGAGACCTCACTTGGAGTATTGTACGCAGTACTGGAGACCGTATCTCCAAAAGGATATTGATAATTTGGAGAGAGTTCAGAGAAGGGCTACTAAACTGGTTCATGGGTTGAAGGATAAAACTTACCAGGAAAGGTTAAAGCATCTTAACATGTATAGCTTGGAGGAAAGACGTAACAGGGGGGATATGATAGAAACTAGTGTTGAGCGAACCCGAACCGCACTGTTCAGGTTTGTACAGAACTTGATGATTTTTGGACCCCGAACACGGACATTTCACTGTATGTCCGTGTTGGAGTCGGGGTTCGGCAATTACATTGTATGTAATGCTATTGGCTTTATAAACCGAAATAGAGTCCCCATTCATTAGACATTCTTATGAATGGGGACTCTATTTCAGTTTATAGAAAGCCAATAGCATTACATGTATTCCATAAGCAGAAAGTCTATAAACCGAACAAGTTTATAGACTTTCGGTTTATAGAATACATGTAATGCTATTGCTATTATATAAAATTAAAGTCTATAAACCGAATGTCTTTTGGTTTATAGACTTTCGGTTTATAGAATAGCAATAGCATTACATGTAATACATCTGAGAGTCAAATAGAACCGTCAAATACTGTGCTTACAGCGCACTTTCAAAAATTCTAATAGTTTTGTGTGGTAAATAGTACATTTGCGTCTTGCGGTGCACTTCATATCTGAGAGTCAAATAGAACAGTCAAGTACTGTGCTTACAGCGCACTTTGAAAAATTCTAATAGTTTTGTGTGGTAAATAGTACATTTGCGTCTTGCGGTGCACTTCATATCTGAGAGTCAAATAGAACCGTCAAATACTGGATACCTCCTCCTCCTCCTCCAGCGCCGCTTCCACCTACACCGCCACGGTCACCGCCTCCTCAACCTATGGGTCACTTAGTATAAACTGAAAGAGAATACCCTGCACTCCAACCCTCTCTCAAATGGATAATTCTGTTGATCCTCCTGGCAGCCATGCTTTAGATTTAGATTTATGTTCTTCCAAAGCTAAAATCAAAGATTCCATCTAGTGCTATTTTATGGCTCAGCTGTATTTTACATTTGTATGTATTTTGTGTTATTTGAAGTTATTTCCCTATCCACATGTGTTTGCAGGGCACTTGTCCTACTCTTACCCACATTTTACTTCATTTTGCAGCCCTCTAGTCCTAGGCATTTTAGTGACCAAAAGTTTTTGTTTATTGTTCTCTGGGGAGTATAACAGAAAAAATGTACATCCGTCATATGATTCAGGACGATCAGTAAATCATATTGGACATAATCATTCTTCTCACATCGACCTCCCTGCATTTCCTTTATAAACCTCATTTTAATACATTATACAATATAGAAAAAAAGGGGACAAATTAATGAAAATATTGTTTTTAAATAGGGAGAGAAATGAGAAAAGAGGAATAATGAAAAAGAGAGAAAACGAGAGAAAATAAGGAAGGAAGAGGAGAGATATAGGAGAGATATAGGAGATATATAGGAGAGATATAGGAGAGATATAGGAGAGAAAAAGAAGAAGAAGAGTTATAAACTTGCTCTAAATACCCATCTTTTACCTAAACATATCCCGACCCTCTCTCTTCCAGCCCCACCTAAACCCTATAGCTACCTCAAAACTAACACATCTATACCCCTTACTAGGCCCCTTACTATGCTGAGGTTCATCCACAAATAGTACAGCCTGCCATCACCTCCCATACTATAAAGTGAGAGGATGGGAGAGAGATATGTCACCCTAAGTGACCCAAGGGTCACTATCCTTACACTATGATCTACATTCGTTATGACATAATTATAATAATTACAATCTCAAACTTGTTTTTACTTTGAGCCTTTTTAAAACACAGGAAAACAAGATGATTATTTTTTTCTCCCACTATAGGACTCGCGTAATGTGCTCTGCTATTATACATTACACTATACATTAATATTACAGTATCCTTAGTTATACTATGTCAGGCAGTATTATAGAATGTTATGGGATACTCTGCTCTGCTATTCTACATTATACTATACATTAATATTACATTACCCTTGGTTATACTATGTCATGCAGGATTATATAATGTTATAGGATACTCTGCTCTGCTATTCTACATTATACTATACATTAATATTACATTATCCTTGGTTATACTATGTCATGCAGTATTATAGAATGTTATGGGATACTCTGCTCTGCTATTCTACATTATACTATACATTAATATTACATTATCCTTGGTTATACTATGTCATGCAGTATTATATAATGTTATATGATACTCTGCTCTGCAATTCTACATTATACTATACATTAATATTACATTATCCTTTGTTATACTATGTCATGCAGTATTATATAATGTTATAGGATACTCTGCTCTGCAATTCGACATTATACTATACATTAATATTACATTACCCTTGGTTATACTATGTCATGCAGTATTATATAATGTTATAGGATACTCTGCTCTGCTATTCTACATTATACTATACATTAATACTACATTATCCTTGGTTATACTATGTCATGCAGGATTATATAATGTTATAGGATACTCTGCTCTCCTATTCTACATTACACTATACATTAATATTACATTATCCTTGGTTATACTATGTCATGCAGTATTATATAATGTTATAGGATACTCTGCTCTGCTATTCTACATTATACTATACATTAATATTACATTATCTTTGGTTATACTATGTCATGCAGGATTATATAATGTTATAGGCTACTCTGCTCTGCTATTGTACATTACACTATACATTAATATTACATTATCCTTGGTTATACTATGTCATGCAGTATTATATAATGTGATAGGATACTCTGCTCTGCTATTGTACATTACACTATACATTAATATTACATTATCCTTGGTTATACTATGTCATGCAGTATTTTATAATGTTATAGGATACTCTGCTCTGCAATTCTACATTATACTATACATTAATATTACATTATCCTTGGTTATACTATGTCATGCAGTATTATATAATGTTATAGGATACTCTGCTCTGCAATTCTACATTATACTATACATTAATATTACATTATCCTTGGTTATACTATGTCATGCAGTATTATATAATGTTATAGGATACTCAGCTCTGCTATTCTACATTATACTATACATTAATACTACATTATCCTTGGTTATATTATGTCATGCAGGATTATATAATGTTATAGGATACTCTGCTCTGCTATTGTACATTACACTATACATTAATATTACATTATCCTTTGTTATACTATGTCATGCAGTATTATATAATGTTATAGGATACTCTGCTCTGCAATTCGACATTATACTATACATTAATATTACATTACCCTTGGTTATACTATGTCATGCAGTATTATATAATGTTATAGGATACTCTGCTCTGCTATTCTACATTATACTATACATTAATACTACATTATCCTTGGTTATACTATGTCATGCAGGATTATATAATGTTATAGGATACTCTGCTCTCCTATTCTACATTACACTATACATTAATATTACATTATCCTTGGTTATACTATGTCATGCAGTATTATATAATGTTATAGGATACTCTGCTCTGCTATTCTTCATTATACTATACATTAATATTACATTACCCTTGGTTATACTATGTCATGCAGTATTATAGAATGTTATGGGATACTCTGCTCTGCAATTCTACATTACACTATACATTAATATTACATTATCCTTGGTTATACTATGTCATGCAGTATTATATAATGTGATAGGATACTCTGCTCTGCTATTGTACATTACACTATACATTAATATTACATTATCCTTGGTTATACTATGTCATGCAGTATTTTATAATGTTATAGGATACTCTGCTCTGCAATTCTACATTATACTATACATTAATATTACATTATCCTTGGTTATACTATGTCATGCAGTATTATATAATGTTATAGGATACTCTGCTCTGCAATTCTACATTATACTATACATTAATATTACATTATCCTTGGTTATACTATGTCATGCAGTATTATATAATGTTATAGGATACTCTGCTCTGCAATTCTACATTATACTATACATTAATATTACATTACCCTTGGTTATACTATGTCATGCAGTATTATAGAATGTTATGGGATACTCTGCTCTCCTATTCTACATTACACTATACATTAATATTACATTATCCTTGGTTATACTATGTCATGCAGTATTATATAATGTTATAGGATACTCTGCTCTGCTATTCTTCATTATACTATACATTAATATTACATTATCCTTGTTTATACTACGTCATGCAGTATTATATAATGTGATAGGATACTCTGCTCTGCTATTCTACATTATACTATACATTAATATTACATTATCTTTGGTTATACTATGTCATTCACAATTTTATAATGTTATAGTACACTCTGCTCTGCTATTCTACATTATACTATACATTAATATTACATTACCTTGGTTATACTATGTCATGCAGTAGTATATAATGTTATAGGATACTCTGCTATTGTACATTATACTATACATTAATATTACATTACCTTGGTTATACTATGTCATGCAGTAGTATATAATGTTATAGGATACTCTGCTATTGTACATTACACTATACATTAATATTACATTACCTTGGTTATATTATGTCATGCAGTATTATATAATGGTATAGTATACTCTGCTCTGCTATTCTACATTATACAATACATTATTATTACATTACCTTGGTTATATTATGTCATGCAGTATTATATAACGCAATAGGATACTCTGCTATTGTACATTACACTATACATTAATATTACATTATTCTTGGTTCTATTATGTCAAGCAGTATTATATAATGTAATAGGATACTCTGCTTTTCTACATTATACTATACATTAATATTACATTACCTTGGTTATACTATGTCATGCAGTATTTTATAATGTTATAGGATACTCTGCTATTCTATTCTACATTACACTATACATTAATATTAAATTATCCTTGGTTATACTGTGTCATGCAGTATTTTATAATGTTATAGTATTCTCTGCTCTTCTATTCTACATTATACTATACATTAATATTACATTACCTTGGTTATACTATGTCATGCAATGTTTTATGATGTTATAGTATACTCTGCTCTGCTATTCTACATTATACTATACATTAATATTACATTACCTTGGTTATACTATGTCATGCAGTGTTATATAATGTTATAGGATACTCTGCTATTGTACATTACATTATACATTAAAATTACATTATCCTTGGTTATACTATGTCATGCAGTGTTATATAATGTTATAGGATACTCTGCTATTGTACATTACACTATACTTTAATATTACATTACCCTTGGTTATACTATGTCATGCAGTGTTATATAATGTTATAGGATACTCTGCTATTGTACATTACATTATACATTAAAATTACATTATCCTTGGTTATACTATGTCATGCAGTGTTATATAATGTTATAGGATACTCTGCTATTGTACATTACACTATACTTTAATATTACATTACCCTTGGTTATACTATGTCATGCAGTGTTATATAATGTTATAGGATACTCTGCTATTGTACATTACACTATACTTTAATATTACATTACCTTGGTTATACTATGTCATGCAGTAGTATATAATGTTATAGGATACTCTGCTATTGTACATTACACTATACATTAATATTACATTACCTTGGTTATACTATGTCATGCAGTATTATATAATGGTATAGTATACTCTGCTCTGCTATTCTACATTATACAATACATTATTATTACATTACCTTGGTTGTATTATGTCATGCAGTATTATATAACGCAATAGGATACTCTGCTATTGTACAATACACTATGCATTAATATTATATTATCCTTGGTTCTATTATGTCAAGCAGTATAATATAATGTAATAGGATACTCTGCTATTCTACATTATACTATACATTAATATTACATTACCTTGGTTATACTATGTCATGCAGTATTTTATAATGTTATAGGATACTCTGCTCTTCTATTCTACATTACACTATACATTAATATTAAATTATCCTTGGTTATACTGTGTCATGCAGTATTTTATAATGTTATAGTATTCTCTGCTCTTCTATTCTACATTATACTATACATTAATATTACATTACCTTGGTTATACTATGTCATGCAATATTTTATGATGTTATAGTATACTCTGCTCTGCTATTCTACATTATACTATACATTAATATTACATTACCTTGGTTATACTATGTCATGCAGTGTTATATAATGTTATAGGATACTCTGCTATTGTACATTACATTATACATTAAAAGTACATTATCCTTGTTTATACTATGTCATGCAGTGTTATATAATGTTATAGGATACTCTGCTATTGTACATTACACTATACTTTAATATTACATTACCCTTGGTTATACTATGTCATGCAGTGTTATATAATGTTATAGGATACTCTGCTATTGTACATTACACTATACTTTAATATTACATTACCTTGGTTATACTATGTCATGCAGTAGTATATAATGTTATAGGATACTCTGCTATTGTACATTATACTATACATTAATATTACATTACCTTGGTTATACTATGTCATGCAGTAGTATATAATGTTATAGGATACTCTGCTATTGTACATTACACTATACATTAATATTACATTACCTTGGTTATACTATGTCATGCAGTATTATATAATGGTATAGTATACTCTGCTCTGCTATTCTACTATATACAATACATTATTATTACATTACCTTGGTTATATTATGTCATGCAGTATTATATAACGCAATAGGATACTCTGCTATTGTACAATACACTATGCATTAATATTATATTATCCTTGGTTCTATTATGTCAAGCAGTATTACATAATGTAATAGGATACTCTGCTTTTCTACATTATACTATACATTAATATTAGATTACCTTGGTTATACTATGTCATGCAGTATTTTATAATGTTATAGGATACTCTGCTATTCTATTCTACATTACACTATACATTAATATTAAATTATCCTTGGTTATACTGTGTCATGCAGTATTTTATAATGTTATAGTATTCTCTGCTCTTCTATTCTACATTATACTATACATTAATATTACATTACCTTGGTTATACTATGTCATGCAATATTTTATGATGTTATAGTATACTCTGCTCTGCTATTCTACATTATACTATACATTAATATTACATTACCTTGGTTATACTATGTCATGCAGTGTTATATAATGTTATAGGATACTCTGCTATTGTACATTACATTATACATTAAAATTACATTATCCTTGGTTATACTATGTCATGCAGTGTTATATAATGTTATAGGATACTCTGCTATTGTACATTACACTATACTTTAATATTACATTACCCTTGGTTATACTATGTCATGCAGTGTTATATAATGTTATAGGATACTCTGCTATTGTACATTACATTATACATTAAAATTACATTATCCTTGGTTATACTATGTCATGCAGTGTTATATAATGTTATAGGATACTCTGCTATTGTACATTACACTATACTTTAATATTACATTACCCTTGGTTATACTATGTCATGCAGTGTTTTATAATGTTATAGGATACTCTGCTATTGTACATTACACTATACTTTAATATTACATTACCTTGGTTATACTATGTCATGCAGTAGTATATAATGTTATAGGATACTCTGCTATTGTACATTACACTATACATTAATATTACATTACCTTGGTTATACTATGTCATGCAGTATTATATAATGGTATAGTATACTCTGCTCTGCTATTCTACTATATACAATACATTATTATTACATTACCTTGGTTATATTATGTCATGCAGTATTATATAACGCAATAGGATACTCTGCTATTGTACAATACACTATGCATTAATATTATATTATCCTTGGTTCTATTATGTCAAGCAGTATAATATAATGTAATAGGATACTCTGCTATTCTACATTATACTATACATTAATATTACATTACCTTGGTTATACTATGTCATGCAGTATTTTATAATGTTATAGGATACTCTGCTCTTCTATTCTACATTACACTATACATTAATATTAAATTATCATTGGTTATACTGTGTCATGCAGTATTTTATAATGTTATAGGATACTCTGCTATTGTACATTACACTATACTTTAATATTACATTACCCTTGGTTAGACTATGTCATGCAGTGTTATATAATGTTATAGGATACTCTGCTATTGTACATTATACTATACTTTAATATTACATTACCCTTGGTTATACTATGTCATGCAGTGTTATATAATGTTATAGGATACTCTGCTATTGTACATTACACTATACATTAATATTACATTATCCTTGGTTATACTATGTCATGCAGTGTTATATAATGTTATAGGATACTCTGCTATTGTACATTATACTATACTTTAATATTACATTACCCTTGGTTATACTATGTCATGCAGTGTTATATAATGTTATAGGATACTCTGCTATTGTACATTACACTATACATTAATATTACATTATCCTTGGTTATACTATGTCATGTAGTATTTTTTTATGTTATAGTATACTCTGCTCTGCTATACTACATTATACTATACATTATAATACATTACCTTGGTTATACTATGTCATGCAGTATTTTTTTATGTTATAGTATACTCTGCTCTGCTATACTACATTATACTATACATTAATATTACATTATCCTTGGTTATACTATGTCATGCAGTATTATATAATGTTATAGGATACTCTGCTCTGCAATTCTACATTATACTATACATTAATATTACATTATCCTTGGTTATACTATGTCATGCAGTATTATATAATGTTATAGGATACTCTGCTCTGCAATTCTACATTATACTATACATTAATATTACATTACCCTTGGTTATACTATGTCATGCAGTATTATAGAATGTTATGGGATACTCTGCTCTCCTATTCTACATTACACTATACATTAATATTACATTATCCTTGGTTATACTATGTCATGCAGTATTATATAATGTTATAGGATACTCAGCTCTGCTATTCTACATTATACTATACATTAATACTACATTATCCTTGGTTATATTATGTCATGCAGGATTATATAATGTTATAGGATACTCTGCTCTGCTATTGTACATTACACTATACATTAATATTACATTATCCTTGGTTATACTATGTCATGCAGTATTATATAATGTGATAGGATACTCTGCTCTGCTATTGTACATTACACTATACATTAATATTACATTATCCTTGGTTATACTATGTCATGCAGTATTTTATAATGTTATAGGATACTCTGCTCTGCAATTCTACATTATACTATACATTAATATTACATTACCCTTGGTTATACTATGTCATGCAGTATTATAGAATGTTATGGGATACTCTGCTCTCCTATTCTACATTACACTATACATTAATATTACATTATCCTTGGTTATACTATGTCATGCAGTATTATATAATGTTATAGGATACTCTGCTCTGCTATTCTTCATTATACTATACATTAATATTACATTATCCTTGTTTATACTACGTCATGCAGTATTATATAATGTGATAGGATACTCTGCTCTGCTATTCTACATTATACTATACATTAATATTACATTATCTTTGGTTATACTATGTCATTCACAATTTTATAATGTTATAGTACACTCTGCTCTGCTATTCTACATTATACTATACATTAATATTACATTACCTTGGTTATACTATGTCATGCAGTAGTATATAATGTTATAGGATACTCTGCTATTGTACATTATACTATACATTAATATTACATTACCTTGGTTATATTATGTCATGCAGTATTATATAATGGTATAGGATACTCTGCTATTGTACATTACACTATACATTAATATTACATTACCTTGGTTATATTATGTCATGCAGTATTATATAATGGTATAGTATACTCTGCTCTGCTATTCTACATTATACAATACATTATTATTACATTACCTTGGTTATATTATGTCATGCAGTATTATATAACGCAATAGGATACTCTGCTATTGTACATTACACTATACATTAATATTACATTATTCTTGGTTCTATTATGTCAAGCAGTATTATATAATGTAATAGGATACTCTGCTTTTCTACATTATACTATACATTAATATTACATTACCTTGGTTATACTATGTCATGCAGTATTTTATAATGTTATAGGATACTCTGCTATTCTATTCTACATTACACTATACATTAATATTAAATTATCCTTGGTTATACTGTGTCATGCAGTATTTTATAATGTTATAGTATTCTCTGCTCTTCTATTCTACATTATACTATACATTAATATTACATTACCTTGGTTATACTATGTCATGCAATATTTTATGATGTTATAGTATACTCTGCTCTGCTATTCTACATTATACTATACATTAATATTACATAACCTTGGTTATACTATGTCATGCAGTGTTATATAATGTTATAGGATACTCTGCTATTGTACATTACATTATACATTAAAATTACATTATCCTTGGTTATACTATGTCATGCAGTGTTATATAATGTTATAGGATACTCTGCTATTGTACATTACACTATACTTTAATATTACATTACCCTTGGTTATACTATGTCATGCAGTGTTATATAATGTTATAGGATACTCTGCTATTGTACATTACATTATACATTAAAATTACATTATCCTTGGTTATACTATGTCATGCAGTGTTATATAATGTTATAGGATACTCTGCTATTGTACATTACACTATACTTTAATATTACATTACCCTTGGTTATACTATGTCATGCAGTGTTATATAATGTTATAGGATACTCTGCTATTGTACATTACACTATACTTTAATATTACATTACCTTGGTTATACTATGTCATGCAGTAGTATATAATGTTATAGGATACTCTGCTATTGTACATTACACTATACATTAATATTACATTACCTTGGTTATACTATGTCATGCAGTATTATATAATGGTATAGTATACTCTGCTCTGCTATTCTACATTATACAATACATTATTATTACATTACCTTGGTTGTATTATGTCATGCAGTATTATATAACGCAATAGGATACTCTGCTATTGTACAATACACTATGCATTAATATTATATTATCCTTGGTTCTATTATGTCAAGCAGTATAATATAATGTAATAGGATACTCTGCTATTCTACATTATACTATACATTAATATTACATTACCTTGGTTATACTATGTCATGCAGTATTTTATAATGTTATAGGATACTCTGCTCTTCTATTCTACATTACACTATACATTAATATTAAATTATCCTTGGTTATACTGTGTCATGCAGTATTTTATAATGTTATAGTATTCTCTGCTCTTCTATTCTACATTATACTATACATTAATATTACATTACCTTGGTTATACTATGTCATGCAATATTTTATGATGTTATAGTATACTCTGCTCTGCTATTCTACATTATACTATACATTAATATTACATTACCTTGGTTATACTATGTCATGCAGTGTTATATAATGTTATAGGATACTCTGCTATTGTACATTACATTATACATTAAAAGTACATTATCCTTGTTTATACTATGTCATGCAGTGTTATATAATGTTATAGGATACTCTGCTATTGTACATTACACTATACTTTAATATTACATTACCCTTGGTTATACTATGTCATGCAGTGTTATATAATGTTATAGGATACTCTGCTATTGTACATTACATTATACATTAAAATTACATTATCCTTGGTTATACTATGTCATGCAGTGTTATATAATGTTATAGGATACTCTGCTATTGTACATTACACTATACTTTAATATTACATTACCCTTGGTTATACTATGTCATGCAGTGTTATATAATGTTATAGGATACTCTGCTATTGTACATTACACTATACTTTAATATTACATTACCTTGGTTATACTATGTCATGCAGTAGTATATAATGTTATAGGATACTCTGCTATTGTACATTACACTATACATTAATATTACATTACCTTGGTTATACTATGTCATGCAGTATTATATAATGGTATAGTATACTCTGCTCTGCTATTCTACTATATACAATACATTATTATTACATTACCTTGGTTATATTATGTCATGCAGTATTATATAACGCAATAGGATACTCTGCTATTGTACAATACACTATGCATTAATATTATATTATCCTTGGTTCTATTATGTCAAGCAGTATAATATAATGTAATAGGATACTCTGCTATTCTACATAATACTATACATTAATATTACATTACCTTGGTTATACTATGTCATGCAGTATTTTATAATGTTATAGGATACTCTGCTCTTCTATTCTACATTACACTATACATTAATATTAAATTATCATTGGTTATACTGTGTCATGCAGTATTTTATAATGTTATAGGATACTCTGCTATTGTACATTACACTATACTTTAATATTACATTACCCTTGGTTAGACTATGTCATGCAGTGTTATATAATGTTATAGGATACTCTGCTATTGTACATTATACTATACTTTAATATTACATTACCCTTGGTTATACTATGTCATGCAGTGTTATATAATGTTATAGGATACTCTGCTATTGTACATTACACTATACATTAATATTACATTATCCTTGGTTATACTATGTCATGCAGTGTTATATAATGTTATAGGATACTCTGCTATTGTACATTATACTATACTTTAATATTACATTACCCTTGGTTATACTATGTCATGCAGTGTTATATAATGTTATAGGATACTCTGCTATTGTACATTACACTATACATTAATATTACATTATCCTTGGTTATACTATGTCATGTAGTATTTTTTTATGTTATAGTATACTCTGCTCTGCTATACTACATTATACTATACATTATAATACATTACCTTGGTTATACTATGTCATGCAGTATTTTTTTATGTTATAGTATACTCTGCTCTGCTATACTACATTATACTATACATTAATATTACATTATCCTTGGTTATACTATGTCATGCAGTATTATATAATGTTATAGGATACTCTGCTCTGCAATTCTACATTATACTATACATTAATATTACATTATCCTTGGTTATACTATGTCATGCAGTATTATATAATGTTATAGGATACTCTGCTCTGCAATTCTACATTATACTATACATTAATATTACATTACCCTTGGTTATACTATGTCATGCAGTATTATAGAATGTTATGGGATACTCTGCTCTCCTATTCTACATTACACTATACATTAATATTACATTATCCTTGGTTATACTATGTCATGCAGTATTATATAATGTTATAGGATACTCTGCTCTGCTATTCTACATTATACTATACATTAATACTACATTATCCTTGGTTATATTATGTCATGCAGGATTATATAATGTTATAGGATACTCTGCTCTGCTATTGTACATTACACTATACATTAATATTACATTATCCTTGGTTATACTATGTCATGCAGTATTATATAATGTGATAGGATACTCTGCTCTGCTATTGTACATTACACTATACATTAATATTACATTATCCTTGGTTATACTATGTCATGCAGTATTTTATAATGTTATAGGATACTCTGCTCTGCAATTCTACATTATACTATACATTAATATTACATTATCCTTGGTTATACTATGTCATGCAGTATTTTATAATGTTATAGGATACTCTGCTCTGCAATTCTACATTATACTATACATTAATATTACATTATCCTTGGTTATACTATGTCATGCAGTATTTTATAATGTTATAGGATACTCTGCTCTGCAATTCTACATTATACTATACATTAATATTACATTACCTTGGTTATACTATGTCATGCAGTATTATGTAATGTTATAGGATACTCTGCTCTGCTATTCTTCATTATACTATACATTAATATTACATTATCCTTGATTATACTACGTCATGCAGTATTATATAATGTGATAGGATACTCTGCTCTGCTATTCTACATTATACTATACATTAATATTACATTAACTTTGGTTATACTATGTCATTCACAATTTTATAATGTTATAGTACACTCTGCTCTGCTATTCTACATTATACTATACATTAATATTACATTACCTTGGTTATACTATGTCATGCAGTAGTATATAATGTTATAGGATACTCTGCAATTGTACATTATACTATACATTAATATTACATTACCTTGGTTATACTATGTCATGCAGTAGTATATAATGTTATAGGATACTCTGCTATTGTACATTACACTATACATTAATATTACATTACCTTGGTTATATTATGTCATGCAGTATTATATAATGGTATAGTATACTCTGCTCTGCTATTCTACATTATACAATACATTATTATTACATTACCTTGGTTATATTATGTCATGCAGTATTATATAACGCAATAGGATACTCTGCTATTGTACATTACACTATACATTAATATTACATTATTCTTGGTTCTATTATGTCAAGCAGTATTATATAATGTAATAGGATACTCTGCTTTTCTACATTATACTATACATTAATATTACATTACCTTGGTTATACTATGTCATGCAGTATTTTATAATGTTATAGGATACTCTGCTATTCTATTCTACATTACACTATACATTAATATTAAATTATCCTTGGTTATACTGTGTCATGCAGTATTTTATAATGTTATAGTATTCTCTGCTCTTCTATTCTACATTATACTATACATTAATATTACATTACCTTGGTTATACTATGTCATGCAATATTTTATGATGTTATAGTATACTCTGCTCTGCTATTCTACATTATACTATACATTATTATTACATTACCTTGGTTATACTATGTCATGCAGTGTTATATAATGTTATAGGATACTCTGCTATTGTACATTACATTATACATTAAAATTACATTATCCTTGGTTATACTATGTCATGCAGTGTTATATAATGTTATAGGATACTCTGCTATTGTACATTACACTATACTTTAATATTACATTACCCTTGGTTATACTATGTCATGCAGTGTTATATAATGTTATAGGATACTCTGCTATTGTACATTACATTATACATTAAAATTACATTATCCTTGGTTATACTATGTCATGCAGTGTTATATAATGTTATAGGATACTCTGCTATTGTACATTACACTATACTTTAATATTACATTACCCTTGGTTATACTATGTCATGCAGTGTTATATAATGTTATAGGATACTCTGCTATTGTACATTAAACTATACTTTAATATTACATTACCTTGGTTATACTATGTCATGCAGTAGTATATAATGTTATAGGATACTCTGCTATTGTACATTACACTATACATTAATATTATATTACCTTGGTTATACTATGTCATGCAGTATTATATAATGGTATAGTATACTCTGCTCTGCTATTCTACATTATACAATACATTATTATTACATTACCTTGGTTGTATTATGTCATGCAGTATTATATAACGCAATAGGATACTCTGCTATTGTACAATACACTATGCATTAATATTATATTATCCTTGGTTCTATTATGTCAAGCAGTACAATATAATGTAATAGGATACTCTGCTATTCTACATTATACTATACATTAATATTACATTACCTTGGTTATACTATGTCATGCAGTATTTTATAATGTTATAGGATACTCTGCTCTTCTATTCTACATTACACTATACATTAATATTAAATTATCCTTGGTTATACTGTGTCATGCAGTATTTTATAATGTTATAGTATTCTCTGCTCTTCTATTCTACATTATACTATACATTAATATTACATTACCTTGGTTATACTATGTCATGCAATATTTTATGATGTTATAGTATACTCTGCTCTGCTATTCTACATTATACTATACATTAATATTACATTACCTTGGTTATACTATGTCATGCAGTGTTATATAATGTTATAGGATACTCTGCTATTGTACATTACATTATACATTAAAAGTACATTATCCTTGTTTATACTATGTCATGCAGTGTTATATAATGTTATAGGATACTCTGCTATTGTACATTACACTATACTTTAATATTACATTACCCTTGGTTATACTATGTCATGCAGTGTTATATAATGTTATAGGATACTCTGCTATTGTACATTACACTATACTTTAATATTACATTACCTTGGTTATACTATGTCATGCAGTAGTATATAATGTTATAGGATACTCTGCTCTTCTATTCTACATTACACTATACATTAATATTAAATTATCATTGGTTATACTGTGTCATGCAGTATTTTATAATGTTATAGGATACTCTGCTATTGTACATTACACTATACTTTAATATTACATTACCCTTGGTTATACTATGTCATGCAGTGTTATATAATGTTATAGGATACTCTGCTATTGTACATTACACTATACATTAATATTACATTATCCTTGGTTATACTATGTCATGCAGTGTTATATAATGTTATAGGATACTCTGCTATTGTACATTATACTATACTTTAATATTACATTACCCTTGGTTATACTATGTCATGCAGTGTTATATAATGTTATAGGATACTCTGCTATTGTACATTACACTATACATTAATATTACATTATCCTTGGTTATACTATGTCATGTAGTATTTTTTTATGTTATAGTATACTCTGCTCTGCTATACTACATTATACTATACATTATAATACATTACCTTGGTTATACTATGTCATGCAGTATTTTTTTATGTTATAGTATACTCTGCTCTGCTATACTACATTATACTATGCATTATAATACATTACCTTGGTAATACTATGTCATGCAGTATTATATAATGTTATAGGATACTCTGCTCTGCTATTGTACATTACATTATACATTAATATTACATTATCCTTATTTATACTAAGTCATGCAGTATTATATACCGTTATAGGATACTCTGCTATTTACATTATACTATACATTAATATTACATTATCCTTGGTTATATTATGTCATGCAGTATTATATAATGGTATAGTAAACACTGCTGTGCTATTGTACATTATACTATACATTAATATTACATTATCCTTGGTTATACTATGTCATGCAGTATTATATAATGTTATAGGATACTCTGTTATTCTACATTACACTATACATTAATATTACATTATCCTTGGTTATACTATTTCATGCAGTATTATATAATGTTATAGGATACTCTGTTATTCTACATTACACTATACATTAATATTACATTATCCTTGGTTATACTATGTCATGCAGTATTATATAATGTTATAGGATAATCTGCTCTGCTATTATACATTACACTATACATTAATATTACATTATCCTTGGTTATACTATGTCATGCAGTATTATATAATGTTATAGGATACTCTGCTATTCCACATTACACTATACATTAATATTAAATTATCCTTGGTTATACTATGTCATGCAGTATTTTATAATGTTATAGGATACTCTGCTCTGCAATTCTACATTATACTATACATTAATATTACATTATCCTTGGTTATACTATGTCATGCAGTATTTTATAATGTTATAGGATACTCTGCTCTGCAATTCTACATTATACTATACATTAATATTACATTACCTTGGTTATACTATGTCATGCAGTATTATGTAATGTTATAGGATACTCTGCTCTGCTATTCTTCATTATACTATACATTAATATTACATTATCCTTGATTATACTACGTCATGCAGTATTATATAATGTGATAGGATACTCTGCTCTGCTATTCTACATTATACTATACATTAATATTACATTAACTTTGGTTATACTATGTCATTCACAATTTTATAATGTTATAGTACACTCTGCTCTGCTATTCTACATTATACTATACATTAATATTACATTACCTTGGTTATACTATGTCATGCAGTAGTATATAATGTTATAGGATACTCTGCAATTGTACATTATACTATACATTAATATTACATTACCTTGGTTATACTATGTCATGCAGTAGTATATAATGTTATAGGATACTCTGCTATTGTACATTACACTATACATTAATATTACATTACCTTGGTTATATTATGTCATGCAGTATTATATAATGGTATAGTATACTCTGCTCTGCTATTCTACATTATACAATACATTATTATTACATTACCTTGGTTATATTATGTCATGCAGTATTATATAACGCAATAGGATACTCTGCTATTGTACATTACACTATACATTAATATTACATTATTCTTGGTTCTATTATGTCAAGCAGTATTATATAATGTAATAGGATACTCTGCTTTTATACATTATACTATACATTAATATTACATTACCTTGGTTATACTATGTCATGCAGTATTTTATAATGTTATAGGATACTCTGCTATTCTATTCTACATTACACTATACATTAATATTAAATTATCCTTGGTTATACTGTGTCATGCAGTATTTTATAATGTTATAGTATTCTCTGCTCTTCTATTCTACATTATACTATACATTAATATTACATTACCTTGGTTATACTATGTCATGCAATATTTTATGATGTTATAGTATACTCTGCTCTGCTATTCTACATTATACTATACATTATTATTACATTACCTTGGTTATACTATGTCATGCAGTGTTATATAATGTTATAGGATACTCTGCTATTGTACATTACATTATACATTAAAATTACATTATCCTTGGTTATACTATGTCATGCAGTGTTATATAATGTTATAGGATACTCTGCTATTGTACATTACACTATACTTTAATATTACATTACCCTTGGTTATACTATGTCATGCAGTGTTATATAATGTTATAGGATACTCTGCTATTGTACATTACATTATACATTAAAATTACATTATCCTTGGTTATACTATGTCATGCAGTGTTATATAATGTTATAGGATACTCTGCTATTGTACATTACACTATACTTTAATATTACATTACCCTTGGTTATACTATGTCATGCAGTGTTATATAATGTTATAGGATACTCTGCTATTGTACATTAAACTATACTTTAATATTACATTACCTTGGTTATACTATGTCATGCAGTAGTATATAATGTTATAGGATACTCTGCTATTGTACATTACACTATACATTAATATTATATTACCTTGGTTATACTATGTCATGCAGTATTATATAATGGTATAGTATACTCTGCTCTGCTATTCTACATTATACAATACATTATTATTACATTACCTTGGTTGTATTATGTCATGCAGTATTATATAACGCAATAGGATACTCTGCTATTGTACAATACACTATGCATTAATATTATATTATCCTTGGTTCTATTATTTCAAGCAGTACAATATAATGTAATAGGATACTCTGCTATTCTACATTATACTATACATTAATATTACATTACCTTGGTTATACTATGTCATGCAGTATTTTATAATGTTATAGGATACTCTGCTCTTCTATTCTACATTACACTATACATTAATATTAAATTATCCTTGGTTATACTGTGTCATGCAGTATTTTATAATGTTATAGTATTCTCTGCTCTTCTATTCTACATTATACTATACATTAATATTACATTACCTTGGTTATACTATGTCATGCAATATTTTATGATGTTATAGTATACTCTGCTCTGCTATTCTACATTATACTATACATTAATATTACATTACCTTGGTTATACTATGTCATGCAGTGTTATATAATGTTATAGGATACTCTGCTATTGTACATTACATTATACATTAAAAGTACATTATCCTTGTTTATACTATGTCATGCAGTGTTATATAATGTTATAGGATACTCTGCTATTGTACATTACACTATACTTTAATATTACATTACCCTTGGTTATACTATGTCATGCAGTGTTATATAATGTTATAGGATACTCTGCTATTGTACATTACACTATACTTTAATATTACATTACCTTGGTTATACTATGTCATGCAGTAGTATATAATGTTATAGGATACTCTGCTCTTCTATTCTACATTACACTATACATTAATATTAAATTATCATTGGTTATACTGTGTCATGCAGTATTTTATAATGTTATAGGATACTCTGCTATTGTACATTACACTATACTTTAATATTACATTACCCTTGGTTATACTATGTCATGCAGTGTTATATAATGTTATAGGATACTCTGCTATTGTACATTACACTATACATTAATATTACATTATCCTTGGTTATACTATGTCATGCAGTGTTATATAATGTTATAGGATACTCTGCTATTGTACATTATACTATACTTTAATATTACATTACCCTTGGTTATACTATGTCATGCAGTGTTATATAATGTTATAGGATACTCTGCTATTGTACATTACACTATACATTAATATTACATTATCCTTGGTTATACTATGTCATGTAGTATTTTTTTATGTTATAGTATACTCTGCTCTGCTATACTACATTATACTATACATTATAATACATTACCTTGGTTATACTATGTCATGCAGTATTTTTTTATGTTATAGTATACTCTGCTCTGCTATACTACATTATACTATGCATTATAATACATTACCTTGGTAATACTATGTCATGCAGTATTATATAATGTTATAGGATACTCTGCTCTGCTATTGTACATTACATTATACATTAATATTACATTATCCTTATTTATACTAAGTCATGCAGTATTATATACCGTTATAGGATACTCTGCTATTTACATTATACTATACATTAATATTACATTATCCTTGGTTATATTATGTCATGCAGTATTATATAATGGTATAGTAAACACTGCTGTGCTATTGTACATTATACTATACATTAATATTACATTATCCTTGGTTATACTATGTCATGCAGTATTATATAATGTTATAGGATACTCTGTTATTCTACATTACACTATACATTAATATTACATTATCCTTGGTTATACTATTTCATGCAGTATTATATAATGTTATAGGATACTCTGTTATTCTACATTACACTATACATTAATATTACATTATCCTTGGTTATACTATGTCATGCAGTATTATATAATGTTATAGGATAATCTGCTCTGCTATTATACATTACACTATACATTAATATTACATTATCCTTGGTTATACTATGTCATGCAGTATTATATAATGTTATAGGATACTCTGCTATTCCACATTACACTATACATTAATATTAAATTATCCTTGGTTATACTATGTCATGCAGTATTATATAATGTTATAGGATAATCTGCTCTGCTATTATACATTACACTATACATTAATATTACATTATCCTTGGTTATACTATGTCGTGCAGTATTATATAATGTTATAGGATACTCTGCTATTGTACATTACACTATACATTAATATTACGTTATCCTTGGTTATACTATGTCATGCAGTATTATATAATGTTATAGGATACTCTGCTATTCCACATTACACTATATATTCATAGTACATTATCCTTGGTTATACTATGTCATGCAGTATTATATCATGGCTGGGCAGTAATTGTATCAATGAATTGATTCAGTGATGAGGATATATTGCAGGATATTTATATCCACAGACTGCTCTGCCAAGTGCTTTAATTATAATGGTTAATATGTACATTGTATATATTGTGTAATATAAATACAGGTTTCTGTGCCAGTAGATTGAGTAGTAGAACCGGTTAGTTTTCATGCTTGTCACCTGGTTTCATTAGCTTGTTTATAATTTCTGGTGACAGTAATCCTGAGAATGATAACATTAAGTATCATGGAGTTCTACCTTATTATATTTTCCTTGTCAGTAATTGGATTTTGCTCCCGCAGAATCTACAGAATGCGCACGAAAGGTAAGAGTTTCTACACTAGAGGCAACGTCACTGAACAAAGATTTACATTGTACTATATACAGTACTGGAGACCGTATCTCCAGAAGGATCATGATACTTTGGAGAGAGTTCAGAGAAGGGCTACTAAACTGGTTCATGGGTTGAAGGATAAAACTTACCAGGAAAGGTTAAATCATCTTAACATGTATAGCTTGGAGGAAAGACGTAACAGGGGGGATATGATAGAAACATTTATATACATAAAGGGAATCAACACAGTAATGGAGGAGAGTATATTTATATGAAGATAAACTACCACAACTAGAGGACACAGTCTTAAATTAGAGGGGCAACGATTTAAAAGTAATATCAGGAAGTATTACTTTACTGAGAGGGTAGTGGATGTATGGAATAGTCTTCCAGTAGAAGTGGTAGAGGTTAATACAGTGAAGGAGTTTAAGCATGCATGGGATAGGTATAAGGCTATCCTAGATATAAGATAAGGTCAGGGACTAATGAAAGTATTACATTACTGAGAGGGTAGTGGATGCATGGAATAGTCTTCCAGTAGAAGTGGTAGAGGTTAATACAGTGAAGGAGTTTAAGCATGCGTGGGATAGGTATAAGGCTATCCTAGATATAAGATAAGGCCAGGGACTAATGAAAGTATTACATTACTGAGAGGGTAGTGGGTGCATGGAATAGTCTTCCAGTAGAAGTGGTAGAGGTTAATACAGTGAAGGAGTTTAAGCATGCATGGGATAGGTATAAGGCTATCCTAGATATAAGATAAGGTCAGGGACTAATGAAAGTATTACATTACTGAGAGGGTAGTGGATGTATGGAATAGTCTTCCAGTAGAAGTGGTAGAGGTTAATACAGTGAAGGAGTTTAAGCATGCGTGGGATAGGTATAAGGCTATCCTAGATATAAGATAAGGTCAGGGACTAATGAAAGTATTACATTACTGAGAGGGTAGTGGATGTATGGAATAGTCTTCCAGTAGAAGTGGTAGAGGTTAATACAGTGAAGGAGTTTAAGCATGCGTGGGATAGGTATAAGGCTATCCTAGATATAAGATAAGGCCAGGGACTAATGAAAGTATTACATTACTGAGAGGGTAGTGGGTGCATGGAATAGTCTTCCAGTAGAAGTGGTAGAGGTTAATACAGTGAAGGAGTTTAAGCATGCATGGGATAGGTATAAGGCTATCCTAGATATAAGATAAGGTCAGGGACTAATGAAAGTATTACATTACTGAGAGGGTAGTGGATGCATGGAATAGTCTTCCAGTAGAAGTGGTAGAGGTTAATACAGTGAAGGAGTTTAAGCATGCATGGGATAGGTATAAGGCTATCCTAGATATAAGATAAGGTCAGGGACTAATGAAAGTATTACATTACTGAGGGGGTAGTGGATGTATGGAATAGTCTTCCAGTAGAAGTGGTAGAGGTTAATACAGTGAAGGAGTTTAAGCATGCATTGGATAGGTATAAGGCTATCCTAGATATAAGATAAGGCCAGGGACTAATGAAAGTATTACATTACTGAGAGGGTAGTGGATGTATGGAATAGTCTTCCAGTAGAAGTGGTAGAGGTTAATACAGTGAAGGAGTTCAAGCATGCATGGGATAGGTATAAGGCTATCCTAGATATAAGATAAGGCCAGGGACTAATGAAAGTATTACATTACTGAGAGGGTAGTGGATGTATGGAATAGTCTTCCAGTAGAAGTGGTAGAGGTTAATACAGTGAAGGAGTTTAAGCATGCATGAGATAGGTATAAGGCTATCCTAGATATAAGATAAGGCCAGGGACTAATGAAAGTATTACTTTACTGAGAGGGTAGTAGATGCATGGAATAGTCTTCCAGTAGAAGTGGTAGAGGTTAATACAGTGAAGGAGTTTAAGCATGCATTGGATAGGTATAAGGCTATCCTAGATATAAGATAAGGCCAGGGACTAATGAAAGTATTACATTACTGAGAGGGTAGTGGATGTATGGAATAGTCTTCCAGTAGAAGTGGTAGGGGTTAATACAGTGAAGGAGTTTAAGCATGCATGGGATAGGTATAAGGCTATCCTAGATATAAGATAAGGTCAGGGACTAATGAAAGTATTACTTTACTGAGAGGGTAGTGGATGCATGGAATAGTCTTCCAGTAGAAGTGGTAGAGGCCAGGGACTAATTTAAGAAGTTAGGTTTGTTTGTGCAGATATTGGGCAGACTATATTGGCCGGCTAGTTATTTTCTGCCAGGGACGCAGTATATGTTTTGAATCTTTCCCTGTAGTGTTCAGTGCGTCAGTACTGTGAATCCATGTATGGGTGTGTACTGATCTAGATACATGTATAATGTATTTATTGTTAAAGGTGTGTATGTGGCTTTATATAATAGAGAAAAGGAGCATTCTGAGTGGTGTCCACTAAAAATTGACCTGCCAAGTGAACTGCGGGCATTAATAGCTGATCTGGAAACATACTTCACCTCTGCTAATATTACAGCCCATTGGGAAGGTGATTTTGTTGTGATCAAACATTTTTAACTGTTGTAGCAGGTCAAGTTGTATGAGTCAAATCTGAGAGTTTTCTACCATGAAAGGATTTTCTTATAGAATATTCTGTTTTAGTATCTGTAGCTAATGCTGATTTGATCCATGCATCTAACACTTGTCTTTGATGCAGGTTTCCGGCTTTATCCTACAGATGTTTCTCATTAGATTCTGTTACCATGTAAACCAGTAATAACACATGTGAATGAAGCTTGCACTCAGTTATATTGGTTCCACATGTTCAAATGCACATAGGGCTGTAATCATGAAAGAGAGCATTGCAGGGAATAGAGGAGAGAATATGATACTTAAGGCCAAAGTATCCGAGTTGGGGACATTCTTCCATTCAGCTTACATTTCTCTTCTCAGACCCCTGATAATCCATCGTCATGAACGAAGCCCATAGTTTAGGTAAATATACCATGGAAAAAAGGGGGATTCAAACCTGATCTCCACCACTACCAGCCTGTGCCACAGCCAGTGAAAGCATTGGTCATGTATGAAGGTTACATCTTGAAGCCAACATGCAAAGAATCTCTGTAATCATATATAACAATGCATGGGACTTCCAGAGAGCATGCATAACTCAGAGACTGACAGACAGATCTACTGACAGATAAGGTACATAGATTGATAGACAGATATACTGACAGATAAGGTACAGAGACTGATAGACAGATATACTGACAGATAAGGTACAGAGATTGATAGACAGATATACTGACAGATAAGGTACAGAGACTGATAGACAGATATACTGACAGATAAGGTACAGAGAGTGATAGACAGATATACTGACAGATAAGGTACAGAGATTGATAGACAGATATACTGACAGATAAGGTACAGAGACTGATAGACAGATATACTGACAGATAAGGTACAGAGACTGATAGACAGATATACTGACAGATAAGGTACAGAGATTGATAGACAGATATACTGACAGATAAGATACAGAGATTGATAGACAGATATACTGACAGATAAGATACAGAGATTGATAGACAGCTATACTGACATATAAGGTACAGAGATTGATAGACAGATATACTGACAGATAAGGTACAGAGACTGATAGACAGATATACTGACAGATAAGGTACAGAGATTGATAGACAGATATACTGACAGATAAGATACAGAGACTGATAGACAGATATACTGACAGATAAGGTACAGAGATTGATAGACAGATATACTGACAGATAAGGTACAGAGACTGATAGACAGATATACTGACAGATAAGGTACAGAGATTGATAGACAGATATACTGACAGATAAGATACAGAGATTGATAGACAGATATACTGACAGATAAGATACAGAGATTGATAGACAGCTATACTGACAGATAAGGTACAGAGATTGATAGACAGATATACTGACAGATAAGGTACAGAGATTGATAGACAGATATACTGACAGATAAGGTACAGAGACTGATAGACAGATATACTGACAGATAAGGTACAGAGACTGATAGACAGATATACTGACAGATAAGGTACAGAGATTGATAGACAGATATACTGACAGATAAGGTACAGAGATTGATAGACAAATATACTGACAGATAAGGTACAGAGATTGATAGACAGATATACTGACAGATAAGGTACAGAGCTTGATAGACAGATATACTGACAGATAAGGGACAGAAACTGATAGACAGATATACTGACAGATAAGGTACAGAGATTGATAGACAGATATACTGACAGATAAGGTACAGAGATTGATAGACAGATATACTGACAGATAAGGTACAGAGATTGATAGACAGATATACTGACAGATAAGGTACAGAGATTGATAGACAGATATACTGACAGATAAGGTACAGAGACTGATAGACAGATATACTGACAGATAAGGTACAGAGACTGATAGACAGATATACTGACAGATAAGGTACAGAGACTGATAGACAGATATACTGACAGATAAGGTACAGAGATTGATAGACAGATATACTGACAGATAAGATACAGAGACTGATAGACAGATATACTGACAGATAAGGTACAGAGATTGATAGACAGATATACTGACAGATAAGGTACAGAGACTGATAGACAGATATACTGACAGATAAGGTACAGAGATTGATAGACAGATATACTGACAGATAAGATACAGAGATTGATAGACAGATATACTGACAGATAAGATACAGAGATTGATAGACAGCTATACTGACAGATAAGGTACAGAGATTGATAGACAGATATACTGACAGATAAGGTACAGAGACTGATAGACAGATATACTGACAGATAAGGTACAGAGACAGATATACTGACAGATAGGGTACAGAGATTGATAGACAGATATACTGACAGATAAGGTACAGAGACTGATAGACAGATATACTGACAGATAAGGTACAGAGACTGATAGACAGATATACTGACAGATAAGGTACAGAGATTGATAGACAGATATACTGACAGATAAGGTAAAGAGATTGATAGACAGATATACTGACAGATAAGGTACAGAGATTGATAGACAGATATACTGACAGATAAGGTACAGAGCTTGATAGACAGATATACTGACAGATAAGGGACAGAAACTGATAGACAGATATACTGACAGATAAGGTACAGAGATTGATAGACAGATATACTGACAGATAAGGTACAGAGATTGATAGACAGATATACTGACAGATAAGGTACAGAGATTGATAGACAGATATACTGACAGATAAGGTACAGAGATTGATAGACAGATATACTGACAGATAAGGTACAGAGACTGATAGACAGATATACTGACAGATAAGGTACAGAGACTGATAGACAGATATACTGACAGATAAGGTACAGAGATTGATAGACTGATATACTGACAGATAAGGTACAGAGACTGATAGACAGATATACTGACAGATAAGGTGCAGAGACTGATAGACAGATATACTGACAGATAAGGTACAGAGACTGATAGACAGATATACTGACAGATAAGGTACAGAGACTGATAGACAGATATACTGACAGATAAGGTACAGAGATTGATAGACAGATATACTGACAGATAAGGTACATAGATTGATAGACAGATATACTGACCGATAAGGTACAGAGATTGATAGACAGATATACTGACAGATAAGGTACAGAGATTGATAGACAGATATACTGACAGATAAGGTGCAGAGATTGATAGACAGATATACTGACAGATAAGGTACAGAGACTGATAGACAGATATACTGACAGATAAGGTACATAGACTGATAGACAGATATACTGACAGATAAGATACAGAGACTGATAGACAGATATACTGACAGATAAGGTACGGAGATTGATAGACAGATATACTGACAGATAAGGTACAGAGACTGATAGACAGATATACTGACAGATAAGGTACAGAGATTGATAGACAGATATACAGACAGATAAGGTACAGAGATTGATAGACAGATATACTGACAGATAAGGTACAGAGATTGATAGACAGATATACTGACAGATAAGGTACATAGACTGATAGACAGATATACTGACAGATAAGGTACATAGACTGATAGACAGATATACTGACAGATAAGGTACAGATACGGATAGACAGATATCCTGACAGATAAGGTACAGAGATTGATAGACAGATATACTGACAGATAAGATACAGAGATTGATAGACAGATATACTGACAGATAAGGTACAGAGACTGATAGACAGATATACTGACAGATAAGGCACAGAGACTGATAGACAGATATACTGACAGATATGGTACAGAGATTGATAGACAGATATACTGACAGATAAGGTACAGAGATTGATAGAGAGATATACTGACAGATAAGGTACAGAGACTGATAGACAGATATACTGACAGATAAGGTACAGAGATTGATAGACAGATATACTGACAGATAAGGTACAGAGATTAATAGACAGATATACTGACAGATAAGATACAGAGACTGATAGACAGATATACTGACAGATAAGGTACAGAGACTGATAGACAGATATACTGACAGATAAGGTACAGAGATTGATAGACAGATATACTGACAGATAAGGTACAGAGACTGATAGACAGATATACTGACAGATAAGGTACAGAGATTGATAGACAGATATACTGACAGATAAGGTACAGAGACTGATAGACAGATATACTGACAGATAGGGTACAGAGATTGATAGACAGATATACTGACAGATAAGGTACAGAGATTGATAGACAGATATACTGACAGATAAGGTACAGAGACTGATAGACAGATATACTGACAGATAAGGTACAGAGATTGATAGACAGATATACTGACAGATAAGGTACAGAGACTGATAGACAGATATACTGACAGATAAGGTACAGAGACTGATAGACAGATATACTGACAGATAAGGTACAGAGATTGATAGACAGATATACTGACAGATAAGGTACAGAGATTGATAGACAGATATACTGACAGATAAGGTACAGAGACTGATAGACAGATATACTGACAGATAGGGTACAGAGATTGATAGACAGATATACTGACAGATAAGGTACAGAGACTTATAGACAGATATACTGACAGATAAGGTACAGAGACTGATAGACAGATATACTGACAGATAAGGTACAGAGATTGATAGACTGATATACTGACAGATAAGGGACAGAGACTGATAGACAGATATACTGACAGATAAGGTACAGAGATTGATAGACAGATATACTGACAGATAAGGGACAGAGACTGATAGACAGATATACTGACAGATAAGGTACAGAGATTGATAGACAGATATACTGACAGATAAGGTACAGAGATTGATAGACAGATATACTGACAGATAGGGTACAGAGATTGATAGACAGATATACTGACAGATAAGGTACAGAGACTGATAGACAGATATACTGACAGATAAGGTACATATACTGATAGACAGATATACTGACAGATAAGGTACAGAGATTGATAGGCAGATATACTGACAGATAAGGTACAGAGACTGATAGACAGATATACTGACAGATTAGGTGCAGAGACTGATAGACAGATATACTGACAGATAAGGTACAGAGATTGATAGACAGATATACTGACAGATAAGGTACAGAGACTGATAGACAGATATACTGACAGATAAGGTACAGAGACTGATAGACAGATATACTGACAGATAAGGTACAGAGACTGATAGACAGATATACTGACAGATAAGGTACAGAGATTGATAGACAGATATACTGACAGATAAGGTACAGAGATTGATAGACAGATATACTGACAGATAAGGTACAGAGATTGATAGACAGATATACTGACAGATAAGGTACAGAGACTGATAGACAGATATACTGACAGATAAGGTACAGAGACTGATAGACAGATATACTGACAGATAAGGTACAGAGATTGATAGACAGATATACTGACAGATAAGGTACAGAGACTGATAGACAGATATACTGACAGATAAGGTACAGAGACTGATAGACAGATATACTGACAGATAAGATACATAGACTGATAGACAGATATACTGACAGATAAGATACAGAGATTGATAGACAGATATACTGACAGATAAGGTACAGAGATTGATAGACAGATATACTGACAGATAAGGTACAGAGACTGATAGACAGATATACTGACAGATAAGGTACAGAGACCAATAGACAGATATACTGACAGATAAGGTACAGAGACTGATAGACAGATATACTGACAGATAGGGTACAGAGATTGATAGACAGATATACTGACAGATAAGGTACAGAGATTGATAGACAGATATACTGACAGATAAGGTGCAGAGACTGATAGACAGATATACTGACAGATAAGGTACAGAGACTGATAGACAGATATACTGATAGATAAGGTACAGAGATTGATAGACGGATATACTGACAGATAAGGTACAGAGACTGATAGACAGATATACGGACAGATAAGGTACAGAGACTGATAGACAGATATACTGACAGATAAGGTACAGAGACTGATAGACAGATATACTGACAGATAAGGTACAGAGATTGATAGACAGATATACTGACAGATAAGGTGCAGAGACTGATAGACAGATATACTGACAGATAAGGTACAGAGACTGATAGACAGATATACTGACAGATAAGGTACAGAGATTGATAGACAGATATACTGACAGATAAGGTACAGAGATTGATAGAGAGATATACTGACAGATAAGGTACAGAGATTGATAGACAGATATACTGACAGATAAGGTACAGAGACTGATAGACAGATATACTGACAGATAAGGTACAGAGACTGATAGACAGATATACTGACAGATAAGGTACAGAGACTGATAGACAGATATACTGACAGATAAGGTACAGAGACTGATAGACAGATATACTGACAGATAAGGTACAGAGATTGATAGACAGATATACTGACAGATAAGGTACAGAGACTGATAGACAGATATACTGACAGATAAGGTACAGAGATTGATAGACAGATATACTGACCGATAAGGTACAGAGACTGATAGACAGATATACTGACAGATAAGGTACAGAGACTGATAGACAGATATACTGACAGATAAGGTACAGAGATTGATAGACAGATATACTGACAGATAAGGTACAGAGACTGATAGACAGATATACTGACAGATAAGGTACAGATACTGATAGACAGATATAGTGACAGATAAGGTACAGAGACTGATAGACAGATAACCTGACAGATTAGATACCCTGGCCTGCTGACACCCAGATCTACCTCTCCTCCCCTGCCCTCACCCCCTCTCTAGTGTCACGTGTAGTGGAGTGTCTGTCGGCCATCTCCGCTTGGATGTCTGATTGCTACCTGAAACTTAACCTTCCCAAAACAGAACTGATTATCTTCCCTCCCTCTAACTCTGTCCCTACACCTGGGTTCACAGTCACCATTGAAAATGCTAAAATCTTACCAGCTGACCTGTCCGATGTCTTGGGGTCACTTTTGACTCTGCTCTCTTCTTCATTCCTCATATTCAGTCTTTAGCCAAATCCTGTCGGCTGCACCTAAGGAACATTGCACGCATTCGCCTGTTCCGCAGCGAAGAGACCGCCAAAATACTAGTGCACTCGCTCGTGATCACTCCCCTTGGCTACTGTAACGGCCTCATGACTGGACTACCTCTGGCTCGTCTGTCTCCCCTGCAATCTATTCAAAACGCAGCTGCCAGACTCATCTTTCTTGCATGTCGGTCTGATTCGGCAGCTCCTCTCTGCAACGCCCTCCATTGGCTCCCCGTCGGCTCAAGGATACAATTTTTAAATTATGTCTTTACCCTACAAAGCCCTCCAGTCCTCCGTACATTGCCTCCATTTTTAACCGATACCTCCCTGCACGACCTTTGCGCTCCTCAATGGGACTAAAACTTTCCTCCAACCTCATCACCACTTCTCATTCGTGTCTCCAATATTTTGCCTGAGCTGCCCCCTCTCTCTGGAACTCCCTTCCGCGGAGCATCAAGCTCTCTCCCTCCTTCTCAAACTTTAAAAAGTCCCTCAAAACTCATCTCTTTAGAGAGGCTTACTACCCAACCCACTAGAATACCGGTCACTTTACCTCTAGCTGATCCCACCTAGCTGGAACACACACTATTCATCTTTGACCTATCCCACCTAGTGCCTCCCATCCACACTACTGTTACTACAACTTCAATCCCTCTGACCTCTTCACTCCCTGATGTGTCTCATGTACCCCATTCCCTCTAGATTGTAAGCTCTGCGAGCGAGGTTCTCTACCTCATGTACCAGTCTGTTCTAGTTTGTCTAACTCAGTATGTAGTTCCCCTCTATGCTCTGTACCCAGCTCTATGTAAATTGTTGGCGCTGTATAAATAACTGGTAATATAATGTAATTAGGTACAGAGAATGATAAATAGGACATTAGGAAAGAAAGTTTGGTACACTAGGGTTATAGAGCAGTCTGGGGACAATTGACCCTTTGCCATCCATGCCGGCCCTTCATATCCCAAGCTGTAGTCTGATTAGACCTATATCTATGTGATTGGCACTGGAGAGCAGGCCAGATATGTTGCAGCAGTCTAGTTAGGTAGCTTTTCTCTGTCTCTTTAAACAGAGGTAAATGGGATGTTAATTCATTTATGCCAAAAAATTGTGGTTTTGTTTAAGGGTAATTTATAGGGAATTAAGTGCTAAAAATGATAATCTGGAACATTGGTTTCCCTTGGTTACTGCGGAACATTCCATATGTTTCCATGGTGACTGCGGAACATTTGATTGGTTTCCATTGTGACTACGGAACATTACATTGGTTTCCATGGTGACTGCAGAACATTCCATATGTTTCCATGGTGACTGCAGAACATTCCATTGGTTTCCATGGTGACTGCAGAACATTCCACTGGTTTCCATGGTGACTGCAGAACATTCCATTGGTTTCCATGGTGACTGCAGAACATTCCATTGGTTTCCATGGTGACTGCAGAACATTCCATTGGTTTCCATGGTGACTGCACCACTTTTAGAACTTTGCTCCAGAATTGACTTTTATAAATAAGTGATACTCCGTCATGGTTCATCTGTTCTATATATACCGGTATTGGCCAAAGTAAACTAGACGCAGCTCCAAATGTACCAGTTCAGAGATCCCCAGAGCGTCATACCGGTTGTCCTCTGTGATAACAAGAAGGAAACGAGAAAGGGCGGGTTATATGAACCTTCACATGGTAAAAAACAATAGCAGGATGTGTCTGGCCTTATATAAAACAATGCGGGTTAATCGGGCGCACATTAAATGCTAACGTTCATTTAAAAAACAAATACCATGGCTCCCTCAGATAATATGCCAATATTAACATTCATTTAAAAAGCATCCTTCATCTGTTAAACAGGCCCACTAAACAAGCTTTACCAGAACAGATCTATTGATGACATTGTAATTCTAGTAATGGACAAACTATCAGTGGCATATTAATGGACAAATAATCAGTGGCATATTAATGGACAAACTATCAGTGGCATATTAAGGGACAAATAATCAGTGGCATATTAATGGACAAACTATCAGTGGCATATTAATGGACAAACTATCAGTGGCATATTAATGGACAAATAATCAGTGGCATATTAATGGACAAACTATCAGTGGCATATTAATGGACAAATAATCAGTGGCATATTAATGGACAAACTATCAGTGGCATATTAATGGACAAATAATCAGTGGCATATTAATGGACAAACTATCAGTGGCATATAAATGGACAAACTATCAGTGGCATATTAATGGACAAATAATCAGTGGCATATTAATGGACAACCTATCAGTGGCATATTAATGGATAAATAATCAGTGGCATATTAATGGACAAACTATCAGTGGCATATTAATGGACAAACTATCAGTGGCATATTAATGGACAAACTATCAGTGGCATATTAATGGACAAATTATCAGTGGCATATTCATGGGTAAATTATCAGCAGCATATTCATGGATAAATTATCAGCGGCATATTCATGGATATATTATCAGCGGCATATTCATGGATAAATTATCAGTGGCATATTAATGGACAAATTATCAGTGGCATATTCATGGATAAATTATCAGCGGCATATTCATGGATATATTATCAGTGGCATATTAATGGACAAATAATCAGTGGCATATTCATGGATAAATTATCAGCGGCATATTCATGGATAAATTATCAGCGGCATATTCATGGATATATTATCAGCGGCATATTCATGGATAAATTATCAGTGGCATGTTAACGGATAAATTATCAGTGGCATATTAACGTATAAATTATCAGTGGCATATTCATGGATATATTATCAGTGGCATGTTAATGGGCAAATTATCAGTGGCATATTAATGGACAAATAATCAGTGGCATAATAATGGATACATTATCAGTGGCATGTTAATGGACACATTTATCAGTGGCATATTAATGGATAAATTATCAGTGGCATATTAATGAATACATTATCATTGGCAAGTCAATGGACAAACTATCACTGACATTTTAATGGATAAATTATCAGTGGCATATTAATGGACAAATTGTCACTGTCATATTAATGTACACATTATCAGTGGCATATGAATGGATAAATTATCAGTGGCATAGTAATGGATAAATTATCAGTGGCATATTAATGGATAAATTATCAGTGGAATATTAATGGACAAATTATCAGTGGAATATTAATGGATAAACATACACTGGCTGTAGCATATTAAGTCTTGAATGTACAATGCGGGTAATGGGGCAGCAGCAAATCCTCGATGTGCAATACAGGTAATGGGGCATGTCCTGGGGTGTATTTAAATCACTGGCATGATTTATATCGACCTGGATAAAATGACTTTGGGAGGGTAGAGGGGCAGAAGGGAGTTGTGGGGGGGGGGGGGGCAGACTTTTTTTCAGTGAGGGGCTCTGAAATTTCTGATGGCGGCCCTACACCCAATCTACACCCAATGACCTTTCTCTGACATCAATCAGACAATCATCTCTATGGGCGAATCCCAATGAAAGATCCTGCAATATACATTTTACAGGCAAGTACTGAAAGAATGAGCTGGCAAAACAATGAAGACATCTTATGTTCATTTTAATAGTCATTAATGGGTTATGCACATAAAAAGTGACAGGCACTAAAGTGCTAAACAAGCTAGTGCAAATGTAAAACAAGAGCCACTAAACCTCATCACTCGACCATATTAATGGGTTATTGGTTTTTAATTTTATTGGCTGAAATGGTCATTTAGCTAGAGGTGGAGGATTAGGGGGCGCCCCCCAGTTCCATCCCTTTAATGAGACCCATTCCAGACACTCTGTTCAGTGCAAAGTCAGCTATTTCACTACCGATTTTGTGGATTAAATTTAAACATTAACAGAAAAAAAAGAGATGTGTTGATTGAAAATACTTTCTCTGAATCCTTTTTCTGAAATAAATCATCCTACAATTATTTATATGTATTCACTAGGTGAAAATCTATACAATAAATATATAAACAACTAAAAATAATTGGTACATGAGATGGGAACGTAGCCATAGGAAGCTGCTACTCATAAAAACTTACGGCCTATTGATTAACAAGATCAAACAATGAACCTGGCTCTGAAGGTGCTTGTTCCTGAAAATACACAGATGTACAAAACATCTAGAGCGTGCATGCTAAATACAAGCAATACGACCCCAGCCAACCCCCAAACTTCCCGTTTGGCTCGGGGGCAGATGCTGGGAGGTAAGTTGTTCCACTTCAGTCAGTGAAGCAAATTTTGATCCAGATTCTGCTTCTTGCAGAACACTTACCTAGCGGCTCCCTAAGATGTCATCCAAGGCCTATAATAAGGAAAGATTATAACTTCACAATAAAGCTCTTGGGAAGGAAGGGGTGGAGTCAAAATTACCCCTCTTAGCTCTGAACCTAGGGAAAATTCTCAATGCATGTTAAAATGAACTCTTGTTTAATTGGAATTTTGCATCAAGTGTAGATGTTTTACATAGAAATGCTTTAATGAAAGAATAAATATAAAGTACATTATTGAGTCTTCTTTGCACCAAGCAGCTCTAACAGGGAGCAGACACGTTACTTACAATCTTAGGTCAGATCTTTCTGCAGCTGACCCAAGGTTGTAAACAACATGTCTGCCCCCTGATAGGGCGATATAGAGCAAATAGGGTTCAATACGTTATTGAATTTGTAGTTTTTCAATAAAGTATTTTGATTTAAAACCTATATACTTGATGCAATCATTCAATTAAACATAAATAAATTTTAAAAAATGTCAGCAGTGGTAAATGCATAAACTTTGTATATCATGCCATTGAGCTATAAATGCACATAAAAAAACATAGAAACATAGAATGTGTCGGCAGATAAGAACCATTCGGTCCATCTAGTCTGCCCAATTTTTTTTTGGAGTCCTTTTATTAGTCCCCCGTTCCCGGTCTTATAGCTAGGATAGCCTTGTGTCTATCCCATGCATGCTTAAACTCCTTCACTGTATTAACCTCTACCACTTCTGCTGGAAGGCTATTCCATACATCCACTACCCTCTCAGTAAAGTAATACTTCCTGATATTACTTTTAAATCGTTGCCCCTCTAATTTAAGACTATGTCCTCTAGTTGTGGTAGTTTTTCTTCTTTTAAATTTGGTATATACTTGGTATATCATTCCAATGATCAGCAAATGCATAAACTGAATATATCATGAAAATGAGCAGTAAATGAGTTCATTTGATATATTATGCTAATGAACAATACATGAATAAAGTTTGTATACCATGCCAAGGAGCCATAAATGCATAATTTGGTATTTACTTGGTATATCATGCCAATGATCAGTAAATACATAAACGTGGTATATCATGCCAATGAGCAGTAAATGAGTACATTTGGTATATCATGCCAATGAGCAGTAAATGAGTACATTTGGTATATCATGCCAATGAGCAGTAAATGAGTACATTTGGTATATCATGCCAGTGAACAATAAATTAATAAACTTTGAATATCATGTCAACAAGCAGTAAATGCATAAACTTGGTATATCATGCCAGTGAGCAGTATATGCATTCACTTCGTATGTCATGCCAATGAGTGGTATATGCATCAACCTGGAAAATTGAAATGTCAAGGAAATACATTTGCCATTTTGATTACATTTTTCTTGTGCTAATTGTTGCAGCAAAATAAACACAGCTATTTACCTTATTCTACATGCAAAGATAAATGCCTAATTTTTCTTGGAAAGAGACATTTTTACCTTTAATTAAAAAAAAAAAGTCAAAACATTTTAAAATGTTAAAAATAACTTAAAAATGTAAAATCACTTATATTTGCGTTCTTTTTGCCTTCTTTTGGATCAGCAGCAGAAACAATGATGGCAGTTAGGCACAGATTCGAAAATGGTAAACTGATTTCAATAAACTTATGTTATAGTGACTGCCAGGGGCAGACAATAGGGACTAACAGGGGCAATACACCAAGACCTGTCCTTTGAAGAATGGACACGATATCACAGGTATAGTTAGCCATATTGATTTAGCAGGGACTGCATTAATGTCACTGTTATACAGCCCTCTATCAATATATACAGTGAGAGTAGAGCATGTATGGGAAGAAATAAATGTACAACACATCATAGTGTAGCATATATGTGAACCAATGATGATAATAAGGAGTAGTATACACACACAAAATACAACTTGATTTATTTGAGGCTCATTACTGTTATTTTTTGGTGAGTGAATATGCTACTCCTTTTTATCACCATTGGTTCACATTTGTACTACACTATGATGTGTTGTTCCTTTTTTTTTTCTCACATGTGATTTCATATGTGTGGGTATTATTATCCATCATTGTATTGAGTGTCACATTTTTACTTATTTGTATATAACCTATGGCAGGTTGGGGGGCTGTCACCATCACTAGAATGGGCAGAGTTCATTCTATATGGTGTTTATGAGACTGTCGTATGCACAATGTTTCAATGCTTGATGATGCTGCAGACTTTATGAATGATGAAGAGGCAGTAACAGCCAGGCATTCCTCAAATAATGGCATAGTTATCAATTCATCCTCTGCAGTGGGCAATATTGGGAAAATCATGTCACTTCCTGTTTAGCGTGAAAAGAAAATCATGTTACTTCCTGAGTAATGTCAGTATGCGCCATGTGTGTATTTTAGCTTCATTAACATACATCCTACTTAATTCCCTTGCATCCTCCTATTGTTTAATTACTAGTGAAAGGGCCCATAAAACAGCTAAAAACCTAATTTATAGCAATAATAAAAGCTAAAATCACCTCCTGTTTTTCATTTAAAGCAGGTTTTTTATTTTTATTTTTTATTTGCAAAATCCTTTACAAATTGGGTGCAGCAGATAATATGATTTGTCGTCCATCGCTATGCTTTCTGCCTGTATTATTTGATCTCGGGTTTGGAATTCTGCAGAACATTTGGCGAGAGATATTTGGCAATGCTATATTTTTAATCACTGGTTCATTTTCTCTCTCATTCTTATTCCCTTATGATTTATTTTGTCACATTGCCACATTTTTAGGGGACTAATATTGATGTTTTTTTTTGGAAATAAATGTTCTCCAATTTTCTAATTGTTGCTGTAAAATAAACACACCTAATATGCACCTTATTCTGTGAGTCAAATTAAATGTTAATGTTTGTGGGAAAGAGAAAGCTGCACCTTCCATGTTCACAATGTGAAGATTATATTAAATGGCTGGGGAGATGAAATATTCATTATGTATTTATTGCTGGTTGGATTAAGTTATCACGAGTATTTAAGCTATGCTGAAACATGAACAGGTTTCGCCTTTTTAAGATGAAAATTGTTGTATTTTTTAAAATAGGGATTGTCCATTTCCTATACGGGGATTTGATAGGTCACCTGTGCAAAAGTCACATCACATATACAGTGGATATAAAAAGTCAGGGTCAGAATACAGTCACATCGTACATCTCGGTCTCTCTGTCCGCTTCAACACCGAATTCCTATAGCAGGGGAATTCCATTTTTCTCATATACAGTGGATATAAAAAGTCTACACACTCCTGTTAAAATGTCAGGTTTTTGTGCTGTAAAAAAATGAGACAAAGATAAATCATTTCAGAACTTTTTCCACCTTTAATGTGACCTATAAACTGTACAACTCAATTGAAAAACAAACTGAAATATTTTAGGTAGAGCGAAGAAAAAATATAAAAATAAAATAATGTGGTTGCATAAGTGTGCACACCCTTAAACTAATACTTTGTTGAAGCACCTTTTGATTTTATTACAGCACTCAGTCTTTTTGGGTATGAGTCTATCAGCATGGCACATTTTGACTTGGCAAGATTTACCCACTCTTCTTTGCAAAAACACTCTACATCTGTCAGATTGCGAGGGCATCTCCTGTGCACGGCCCTCTTCAGATCACCACACAGATTTCCAATCGGATTCAGGTCTGGGCTCTGGCTGGGCCATTCCAAAACTTTAATCTTCTTCTGGTGAAGCCATTCCTTTGTTGATTTGGATGTATGCTTTGTGTTGTTGTCATGCTGAAAGATGAAGTTCCTCTTCATGTTCAGCTTTCTAGCAGAAGCCTGAAGGTTTTGTGCCAATATTGACTGGTATTTGGAACTGTTCATAATTCCCTCTATCTTAACTAAGGCCCCAGTTCCAGCTGAAGAAAAACAGCCCCAAAGCATGATGCTGCCACCACCTTGCTTCACTGTGGGTATGGTGTTCTTTTGGTGATGTGCAGTGTTGTTTTTGCACCAAACAAATCTTTTGGAATTATGGCCAAAAAGTTCAACCTTGGTTTCATCAGACCATAACACCTTTTCCCACATGCTTTTGGGAGACTTCAGATGTGTTTTTTCAAAATGTAGCCTGGCTTGGATGTTTTTCTTCGTAAGAAAAGGCTTTCGTCCTGCCACTCTACCCCATAGCCCAGACATATGAAGAATACTGGAGATTGTTGTCACATGTACCACACAGCCAGTACTTGCCAGATATTCCTGCAGCTCCTTTAATGTTGCTGTAGGCCTCTTGGTAGCCTCCCAGACCATTTTTCTTCTCGTCTTTTCATCAGTTTTGGAGGGAGCTCCAGTTCTTGGTAGTGTCACTGTTGTGCCATATTTTCTCCACTTGATGATGACTGTCTTCACTGTGTTCCATGGTATATCTAATGCCTTGGAAATTCTTTTGTACCCTTCTCCTGACTGATACCTTCTAACAATGAGATCCCTCTGATGCTTTGGAAGCTCTCTGTGGACAATGGCTTTTGCTGTGGGATGCGACTAAGAACATTTCAGGAAAGACCAACTAGAGCAGCTGAACTTTATTTGGGGTTAATCAGAGGCACTTTAAATGATGGCAGGTGTATGCTGACTCCTATTTAACATGATTTGGAATGTGATTGCTTAATTCTGAACACAGCTACATCCCCAGTTATAAGCGGGTGTGCACACTTATGCAACCACATTCTTTTATTTTTAGATTTTTTCTTCCCTCTATCTAAAAGATTTCAGTTTGTTTTTCAATTGAGTTGTACAGTTTATAGGTCACATTAAAGGTGGAAAAAGTTCTGAAATGATTTATCTTTGTCTAATTTTTTTATAGCACAGAAACCTGACATTTTAACAGGGGTGTGTAGACTTTTTATATCCACTGTATATGAGAAAAATGGAATTCCCCTGCTATAGGAATTCGATGTTGAAGCGGACAGAGAGACCGAGATGTACGATGTGACTGTATTCTGACCCTGTGGTCTAAGTCAGTGCGCCATTGCCTGTGTACACAAGCCTCTATTTATTGCATACTACACCATATATTGCTCTCTTTTTTTTGCTTGTTATTCCCTTTTTCTGGAGCTTAAACTTTTGGAAGGGTAATCCAGGGTAATATCCGTTCTTCCTCATATATTTGATGTTACTTTTCCCCTGTATTTGCACTGTTCGTATTGTTTGGTGTGTGGGGCGATGTACTTGGTTCCTGTGTATGGTGAGAGTTAAGGTTTTTTGCTCGTCGTTCAGTTCCTGGTGAAGGCTGACAATATGATGTGACAGAATCCAGGCGCAGCAAACATAAAATAAATAAAACACACAGGGGTCATGTACTAAACAAATGCAGTGGGGGGAAAGCAGGTAAAACATGAGAAAGGAGCAATTTGTGAATATTTGTAACATTCTGCGCTTTTTCTTCTTGATTTGCACCTCTTTCGTTTATTGTTATTTATTGTGTATTTTTCCGGTTGTGATAATATATTGCGATTATCAGGCTCAGCTTTCTCAGCGAGATCGCTCAATCTGCAATGGAGAGCATTCGCCACGGGAGCCTCACCGTCTCTGTAAAAACGGCCCAGATGTGGAGTAAACACAACCGTTCTGCTCTGCCACACTGTGTGCACACTGCTTTGTCATTGTATGGATAAAGATAATTCTTAGCAGCAGTGCCGGAGTGGGAATAAAAACCAGCCCTGGAAATAAAAGTATACCAGCCCCACAGCAATGCATCATTACAACACAGTGCCGGACTGGGAATAAAAACCAGCCCTGGAAATAATAGTATACCAGCCCCACAGCACTGCGTCATTACAGCACAGTGCCGGACTGGGAATAAAAACCAGCCCTGGAAATAATAGTATACCAGCCCCACAGCACTGCGTCATTACAGCACAGTGCCGGACTGGGAATAAAAACCAGCCCTGGAAATAATAGTATACCAGCCCCTCAGCACTGCATCATTACAGCACAGACTGGGAATAAAAACCAGCCCTGGAAATAATAGTATACCAGCCCCACAGCACTGCGTCATTACAGCACAGTGCCGGACTGAGAATAATAACCAGCCCTGGAAATAATAGTATACCAGCCCCACAGCACTGCATCATTACAGCACAGACTGGGAATAATAACCAGCACTGGAAATAATAGTATACCAGCCCCACAGCACTGCGTCATTACAGCACAGACTGGGAATAATAACCAGCCCTGGAAATAATAGTATACCAGCACCATCAGCACTGCATCATTATAGCACAGACTGGGAATAATAACCAGCCCCACAGCATTGCGTCATTACAGCACAGACTGGGAATAATAACCAGCCCTGGAAATAATAGTTTACCAGCCCCACAGCACTGCGTCATTACAGCACGGACTGGGAATAATAACCAGCCCTGGAAATAATAGTATACCAGCCCCACAGCACTGCGTCATTACAGCACAGTGCCGGACTGGGAATAATAACCAGCCCTGGAAATAATAGTATACCAGCCCCACAGCACTGCGTCATTACAGCACAGTGCCGGACTGGGAATAAAAACCAGCCCTGGAAATAATAGTATACCAGCCCCACAGCACTGCATCATTACAGCACGGACTGGGAATAATAACCAGCCCTGGAAATAATAGTATACCAGCCCCACAGCACTGCGTCATTACAGCACAGTGCCAGACTGGGAATAATAACCAGCCCTGGAAATAATAGTATACCAGCCCCACAGCACTGCGTCATTACAGCACAGACTGGGAATAATAACCAGCCCTGGAAATAATAGTATACCAGCCCCACAGCACTGCATCATTATAGCACAGACTGGGAATAAAAACCAGCCCTGGAAATAATAGTATACCAGCCCCACAGCACTGCGTCATTACAGCACAGACTGGGAATAATAACCAGCCCTGGAAATAGTTTTATACCAGCCCCATAGCATAACATTATTTTTTTGTTCACGAAAGGTAAAACCAGGTATTTTAAAAGCATCTGAAGAGTGTATTGTTTATAGAGAAGACTGATATATAACCCTGCACAGGGAAATCTATACCTACAGTATGTACACAAGGTTATATCTCACACACCCCATGCACAGGGCAATACATAGGCCCAAGTATGTACACAAGATTATAGGAATTGTGCAGGGGGTATATATCAGGACAGTGTCTGGGATATAGCCTTGTGTACATTGACTTACCCCAGCACCCAGATTGTACTCACAGGACTTACCCCAGCACGTAGATTGCACTCACCGGACTTACGCTAGCATGCACATTGCATTCACAGGACTTGCCCCGGCATCCAGGACCTACCCCAATGTGCAGATTGCACTCACAGGATTTGCCCCAGCATGCAGATTGAACTCACTGGACTTGTCCCAGCATGCAGATTGCACTCATAGGACTTACCTCAGCATGCAGATTACATTCACAAGACTTGCCCCAGCACCCAGGACTTACCGCAACAGGCATATTGCACTCACACGTGTTGCACCAGATTGCAGACTGCCTTCAAAGGAATTGCCCCAGCATCCAGGACTTACCCCAACACGCAGATTGCACTCACAGGACTTACCCCAGCACACAGATTGCACTCACAGGACTTGCCCCAGCATGCAGATTGCCTGATAGAGACATACAGAGCAACGATTCTAAACAACATGTCCATCCCCTGATAGAGCTATACAGAGCAAAGATTCTAAACAACATGTCCACCCCCTGATAGAGCTATATAGAGCAAAGATTCTAAACAACATGTCCACCCCCTGATAGAGCTAAACAGAGCAAAGAATCTAAACAACATGTCCGCCCCCTGATAGAGCTATACAGAGCAAAGATTCTAAACAACATGTTCACCCCCTGATAGAGCTATACAGAGCAACGATTCTAAACAACATGTCCACCCCCGATAGAGCTATACAGAGCAAAGATTCTAAACAACATGTCCACCCCTGACAGAGATATACAGAACAAAGATTCTAAACAACATGTCCACCCCCTGATAGAGCTATACAGAGAAAAGATTCTAAACAACATGTCCACTCCTGACAGAGATATACAGAACAAAGATTCTAAACAACATGTCCGTCCCCTGATGGAGCTATACAGAGCAAAGATTCTAAACAACCTGTCCGCACCCTGATAGAGCTATACAGAGCAAAGGTTCTAAACAACATGTCTGCCCCTGATAGAGCTATACAGAGCAAAGATTCTATACAACATGTCCGCCCCCTGATAGAGCTATATAGTGCAAAGATTCTAACTAATATGTCCCCCCCTGATAGAGCTATATTGAGCAAAGAGTCTCTACAACATGTCCGCCCCCTGATAGAGCTATACAGAGCAAAGATTCGAAACAACAGAGGGCTCAACAAGGTGCATTATTTGTATTCTGTCTTTAAAGTATTTCTATTTAAAATGTCTGCACTTGATGTAATATTTCTATTACACAGAGCTTGTTTTGCAGTCACTGTGCAGTTAAGTAAATGACTCAGTTGCTTTAAACATTACACAATGTAAGGACAGCTAATTACCCCCGTGGCAGACCCCATTATTTGTTATCACTTTATTATATCAGTTTAATGAGGACCAGTCTGCAGTGTTTGTGTTACAGTGAGAGAGAAAGAATAACAAACAAAAAATCCAGAAAAACATTTGTCAAAAAGTTATAACTTGATTTTCATGTCAGAGTGAAATAAGTATCTGACCTTCCACTTAGTACTTGGTGGCAAAACCCTTGTTGGCAATGACAGAGGTCAGACGTTTCTTGTAGTTGGCCACACATAACCCCCATTGTCTCCTACTTTACTGGGTTTATACAGAAATCAAATGCTTTTAGGTTGTTTTTTTAAAGATGACTTACTGACTTCTTCTGAGCCTGGTCACAATGACAAGTGAATAAATCGCCCTGGTCCCTTGTATCACAATAACCTAATTATAATCTGTTATACTGTACTTGTAATGTAATGCTGCCAGGCAGACTCCAAGTGATAAACTGAGACCCCCACAGGCCAATTTAATCATTTCTACCTCCTTCTTGTGAAATAACCCCTCATAGTCTGGAAATGATTATGACAAATTCTAACTCACTGGCAGTGGTCTTGCAAAAAATAAGTAACATCTGAAATGCTAGCTTCCATCACTCACATTTAGCCTCTGGATGACTGGGGGTGTTAGGAGTAGCTGTGCACAGCAGCTAGAGTGCTCATATCTGTTTACAGTAATCTGCTATAACTCACCTTTTTTTTTTTTACCACTGAACATTAACTATTACCTCCCCCCCCCACCCCTTTTTAGGGAGTTCACTGCAGCCCCCCCCCCCCTCCCTTTTTTTAGGGAGAGCACTGCAGCCCACCTAAATAGGATATAGTTGATATAAAACTAGTCTTGTACTTCCCAGCCCCCAGCCTGCCCCCTCTACCATGGATACATCTCTTTAAAGCTAGCATATTGGACCTGCTAGATTCACACACTGCCCCCCTGAGCCCCTTACAGTATGAGAGAGTCAGGACTCAGCACTAGTAATGTTTAACCATTGGACTTGGACAATCTCCAGATCCTGATAGAACTGACTTTATTCTCTTCTGTTTCCTTTCTTGCTGATCAGGGAGATTCACATCACCGAGAGTCCATCCAAACATGAAGGTAAAATGCTCCCCTGGACTTTACAGGAATAGTAACACCTCTGCTCTGGGGGGTAATGTGTCCCTGGGCAGCAGAGCTTGCACTCATAACAGATACACAGGGCAAATGAGCTAGGTTAGGATTCATGTGTTTCATTGATTGTGTTGTAGACATGGGTGAAGTGGCTGATCGGTGTATTGGTGGGAGCTGTGGTGGTTGTGGCCATTGCTGTTCCTGTAGCTATTTTAGCAACTAAAGGTAAGAGAAATACTATTTTATCAATATGTTTCCATTGTGCAGCTAAATGTATCTAAATCCAGTGTGTGCATGATTTGCAATGTATCAGTGTCAATGTAATATATGTGTTTATATTATACAGTATGATTCCATTGTGCAGCTAAATGTATCTAAATCCAGTGTGTGCATTTCTTACTGTGTCAGTGGTAATGTATTGTATGTGTCTATATAGTATACGTTCCCATTGTGCAGATAAATGTATCTAAGTTTGGTCTGTGCATGTCTAGTTGGGTGTTAGGGCTAATATTATCCAGTCTATCTGGCTGTATGTGTGTTGACAGACCTTAGTGTAGTCTCGGTATTACCCATGGACTTCTGTAGGGACTGGGCTTTATTCAGAGCCATTTCTGGCGAAAGTAGGCAAAGTCCCCCAAGAACTGGGCAGAAAGTAAATAAAAGTTAAATCTGTAAAAATAAAATAATAACGTGACACATTAATTAAATACAAATATACTATTATAACAAATAACATTAATATATATATATTCAAATATGTATGTGTTTAAAATACATTTTCTTTCATTCTTCTATATACACTCAGAGAAACAATCCAACTCATTAATCATGGCAGATCCTATGAGATGGCAGTATGTAGGATGTATATACACACAGACACAATCTAATTCATTAATCATGGCAGGTCCTATGAGAGGGCAGTATGTAAGATGTATATACACACAGACACAATCCAATTCATTAATCATGGCAGGTCCTATGAGATGGCAGTATGTAGGATGTATATACACACAGACACAATCCAATACATTAATCATGACAGGTCCTATGAGATGGCAGTATGTAGGATGTATATATACACAGACACAATCCGATACATTAATCATGGCAAGTCCTATGAGATGGCAGTATGTAGGATGTATATACACACAGACACAATCCGATACATTAATCATGGCAGGTCCTATGAGATGGCAGTATGTAGGATGTATATACACACAGACACAATCCGATACATTAATCATGGCAAGTCCTATTAGATGGCAGTATGTAGGCTGTATATACACACAGACACAATCCGATACATTAATCATGGCAGGTCCTATGAGATGGCAGTATGTAGGATGTATATACACACAGACACAATCCGATACATTAATCATGGCAAGTCCTATTAGATGTCAGTATGTAGGCTGTATATACACACAGACACAATCCGATACATTAATCATGGCAGGTCCTATGCGATGGCAGTATGTAGGATGTATATACACACAGACACAATCCAATACATTAATCATGGCAGGTCCTATGAAATGGCAGTATGTAGGATGTATATACACACAGACACAATCCGATACATTAATCATGGCAAGTCCTATGAGATGGCAGTAGGTAGGCTGTATATACATACAGACACAATCCAATACATTAATCATGGCAGGTCCTATGCGATGGCAGTATGTAGGATATATATACACACAGACACAATCCAATACATTAATCATGGCAGGTCCTATGAGATGGCAGTATGTAGGATGTATATACATACAGACACAATCCAATACATTAATCATGACAGGTCCTATGAGATGGCAGTATGTAGGATGTATATACACACAGACACAATCCAATACATTAATCATGGCAAGTCCTATGAGATGGCAGTATGTAGGATGTATATACACACAGACACAATCCGATACATTAATCATGGCAGGTCCTATGAGATGGCAGTATGTAGGATGTATATACACACAGACACAATCCGATACATTAATCATGGCAAGTCCTATTAGATGGCAGTATGTAGGCTGTATATACACACAGACACAATCCGATACATTAATCATGGCAGGTCCTATGAGATGGCAGTATGTAGGATGTATATACACACAGACACAATCCGATACATTAATCATGGCAAGTCCTATTAGATGGCAGTATGTAGGCTGTATATACACACAGACACAATCCGATACATTAATCATGGCAGATCCTATGCGATGGCAGTATGTAGGATGTATATACACACAGACACAATCCAATACATTAATCATGGCAGGTCCTATGAAATGGCAGTATGTAGGATGTATATACACACAGACACAATCCGATACATTAATCATGGCAAGTCCTATGAGATGGCAGTAGGTAGGCTGTATATACATACAGACACAATCCAATACATTAATCATGGCAGGTCCTATGCGATGGCAGTATGTAGGATATATATACACACAGACACAATCCAATACATTAATCATGGCAGGTCCTATGAGATGGCAGTATGTAGGATGTATATACATACAGACACAATCCAATACATTAATCATGACAGGTCCTATGAGATGGCAGTATGTAGGATGTATATACACACAGACACAATCCAATTCATTAATCATGCCATGTCCTATGAGATGGCAGTATGTAAGATGTATATACACACAGACACAATCCAATTCATTAATCATGGCAGGTCCTATGAGATGGCAGTATGTAAGATGTATAGACACACAGACACTATCCAATTCATTAATCATGGCAGGTCCTATGAGATGGCAGTATGTAGGATGTATATACACACAGACACAATCCAATTCATTAATCATGCCAGGTCCTATGACATGGCAGTATGTAAGATGTATATACACACAGACACAATCCAATTCATTAATCGTGGCAGGTCCTATGAGATGGCAGTATGTAAGATGTATAGACACACAGACACTGTCCAATTCATTAATCGTGGCAGGTCCTATGACATGGCAGTATGTAAGATGTATATACACACAGACACAATCCAATTCATTAATCGTGGCAGGTCCTATGACATGGCAGTATGTAAGATGTATATACACACAGACACAATCCAATTCATTAATCATGGCAGGTCCTATGAGATGGCAGTATGTAAGATGTATATACACACACAGACACAATCCAATTCATTAATCGTGGCAGGTCCTATGAGATGGCAGTATGTAAGATGTATATACACACAGACACTATCCAATTCATTAATCATGCCAGGTCCTATGAGATGGCAGTATGTAAGATGTATAGACACACAGACACTATCCAATTCATTAATCATGCCAGGTCCTATGAGATGGCAGTATGTAGGATGTATATACACACAGACACAATCCAATTCATTAATCATGCCATGTCCTATGAGATGGCAGTATGTAAGATGTATATACACACAGACACAATCCAATTCATTAATCATGGCAGGTCCTATGAGATGGCAGTATGTAAGATGTATAGACACACAGACACTATCCAATTCATTCATCATGGCAGGTCCTATGAGATGGCAGTATGTAGGATGTATATACACACAGACACAATCCAATTCATTAATCATGCCAGGTCCTATGACATGGCAGTATGTAAGATGTATATACACACAGACACAATCCAATTCATTAATCGTGGCAGGTCCTATGAGATGGCAGTATGTAAGATGTATAGACACACAGACACTGTCCAATTCATTAATCGTGGCAGGTCCTATGACATGGCAGTATGTAAGATGTATATACACACAGACACAATCCAATTCATTAATCGTGGCAGGTCCTATGACATGGCAGTATGTAAGATGTATATACACACAGACACAATCCAATTCATTAATCATGGCAGGTCCTATGAGATGGCAGTATGTAAGATGTATATACACACACAGACACAATCCAATTCATTAATCGTGGCAGGTCCTATGAGATGGCAGTATGTAAGATGTATATACACACAGACACTATCCAATTCATTAATCATGCCAGGTCCTATGAGATGGCAGTATGTAAGATGTATAGACACACAGACACTATCCAATTCATTAATCATGCCAGGTCCTATGAGATGGCAGTATGTAGGATGTATATACACACAGACACAATCCAATTCATTAATCATGCCATGTCCTATGAGATGGAAGTATGTAAGATGTATATACACACAGACACAATCCAATTCATTAATCATGGCAGGTCCTATGAGATGGCAGTATGTAAGATGTATAGACACACAGACACTATCCAATTCATTCATCATGGCAGGTCCTATGAGATGGCAGTATGTAGGATGTATATACACACAGACACAATCCAATTCATTAATCATGCCAGGTCCTATGACATGGCAGTATGTAAGATGTATATACACACAGACACAATCCAATTCATTAATCGTGGCAGGTCCTATGAGATGGCAGTATGTAAGATGTATAGACACACAGACACTGTCCAATTCATTAATCGTGGCAGGTCCTATGACATGGCAGTATGTAAGATGTATATACACACAGACACAATCCAATTCATTAATCGTGGCAGGTCCTATGACATGGCAGTATGTAAGATGTATATACACACAGACACAATCCAATTCATTAATCATGGCAGGTCCTATGAGATGGCAGTATGTAAGATGTATATACACACACAGACACAATCCAATTCATTAATCGTGACAGGTCCTATGAGATGGCAGTATGTAAGATGTATATACACACAGACACTATCCAATTCATTAATCATGCCAGGTCCTATGAGATGGCAGTATGTAAGATGTATATACACACAGACACTATCCAATTCATTAATCATGACAGGTCCTATGAGATGGCAGTATGTAAGATGTATAGACACACAGACACTATCCAATTCATTAATCATGCCAGGTCCTATGAGATGGCAGTATGTAGGATGTATATACACACACACACAATCCAGTTCATTCATTATGACAGTTCTTAAGACATGTCCACCCTGATAAATGAATAGGATTATGTCTATGTGTATATACATCATACACTTGGTATGTTCTTTATGCAGCACGTGGAACACATATGTGTCCCTGGAAACATGCTCCATGTTGACAAGTTGTAATTCTACAGAAGAATATGAATGGTTCTATTTACTAAATGATGAACCTTGGTGAATTGAGCGCCCACTGTCTGAGGTGGAGAAATAGATATTGGATTTTTGCAGCTCTGTTGTTCTATTGACTGTAAGTGAACAGAGCCTTATTGTGTGATTTAATAATGTGTTTGGAGTAAGACACAGTGCACATCGCTGCCTGCAAGTCTCGCTTGTACCTCTTCCCATCTGATTGTTAGAGTTTGACCAGAGTCCACAGTGCATTATCCTTATTACTTTACTGGTTTATTACTATTTCAGATTCCATGGGAATTGATCTTTAACAGATGACTGTTTGGTTCTTCAGATAAACTGTCTCTTGTAATGATTTAAAAACAAACCTCTTTGCCCAGTTTTAGCAGAGCTGATTTCTCCGTGAATATCTCCGTGAATATCTCCGTGAATATCTCCGTGAATATCTCCGTGAATATCTCTGAGAACTTTATAGAACAAAAAAACACATGTTTTTCATAAAGAAGCTTGCTCCAAGGAAGCAAGTGTTAAAAATGGGTATTTGTCATTTAATGATCTAAAATACCGATTTGTAAAATAACGAACGGAAATATGTTTTAGGACAAAGGGAGCCATTCATCTCACCAACTGTGCTATACATTGTGGAGAACAAACCTTGCTAGAAGAGCTCAGCTGGCCCTGCACAATGTATAGAGGAATATATAGAAGAGCTCAGCTGGCCATGGATAATGCAGAGTTACATCTTTACACACTGTCACTTTATAACAATGCATTATACAGGGCCAACTCTGTTCTTCTAGCAGGAGAAACTCACCAGACCCTGCACAGTGTATAGAAGAATATATAGAGGAGCTCAGCTGGCCATGGATAATGCAGAGTTACATCTTTACACACTGTCACTTTATAACAATGCATTATACAGGGCCAACTCTGTTCTTCTAGCAGGAGAAACTCACCAGGCCCTGCACAATGTATAGAAGAATATATAGAAGAGCTCAGCTGGCCATGGATAATGCAGAGTTACATCTTTACACACTGTCACTTTATAACAATGCATTATACAGGGCCAACTCTGTTCTTCTAGCAGGAGAAACTCACCAGACCCTGCACAATGTATAGAAGAATATATAGAAGAGCTCAGCTGGCCATGGATAATACAGAGTTACATCTTTACACACTGTCACTTTATAACAATGCATTATACAGGGCCAACTCTGTTCTTCTAGCAGGAGAAACTCACCAGGCCCTGCACAATGTATAGAAGAATATATAGAAGAGCTCAGCTGGCCATGGATAATGCAGAGTTACATCTTTACACACTGTCACTTTATAACAATGCATTATACAGGGCCAACTCTGTTCTTCTAGCAGGAGAAACTCACCAGACCCTGCACAATGTATAGAAGAATATATAGAAGAGCTCAGCTGGCCATGGATAATGTATAGTTACATCTTTACACACTGTCACTTTATAACAATGCATTATACAGGACCAACTCTGTTCTTCTAGCAGGATAAACTCACCAGACCCTGCACAATGTATAGAGGAATATATAGAAGAGCTCAGCTGGCCATGGATAATACAGAGTTACATCTTTACACACTGTCACTTTATAACAATGCATTATACAGGACCAACTCTGTTCTTCTAGCAGGAGAAACTCACCAGGCCCTGCACAATGTATAGAAGAATATATAGAAGAGCTCAGCTGGTCATGGATAATGCAGAGTTACATCTTTACACACTGTCACTTTATAACAATGCATTATACAGGGCCAACTCTGTTCTTCTAGCAGGAGAAACTCACCAGACCCTGCACAATGTATAGAAGAATATATAGAAGAGCTCAGCTGGCCATGGATAATGCAAAGTTACATCTTTACACACTGTCACTATATAACAATGCATTATACAGAGCCAACTCTGTTCTTCTAGCAGGAGAAACTCACCAGACCCTGCACAATGTATAGAAGAATATATAGAAGTGCTCAGCTGGCCATGGATAATGCAGAGTTACATCTTTACACACTGTCACTTTATAACAATGCATTATACAGGACCAACTCTGTTCTTCTAGCAGGAGAAACTCACCAGACCCTGCACAATGTATAGAATATATAGAAGAGTTCAGCTGGCCATGGATAATGCAGAGTTACATCTTTACACACTGTCACTTTATAACAATGCATTATACAGGGCCAACTCTGTTCTTCTAGCAGGAGAAACTCACCAGACCCTGCACAATGTATAGAAGAATATATAGAAGAGCTCAGCTGGCCCTGCACAATGTATAGAAGAATATATAGAAGAGCTCAGCTGGCCATGGATAATGCAGAGTTACATCTTTACACACTGTCACTTTATAACAATGCATTATACAGGGCCAACTCTGTTCTTCTAGCAGGAGAAACTCACCAGACCCTGCACAATGTATAGAAGAATATATAGAAGAGCTCAGCTGGCCCTGCACAATGTATAGAAGAATATATAGAAGAGCTCAGCTGGCCCTGCACAATGTATAGAAGAATATATAGAAGAGCTCAGCTGGCCCTGCACAATGTATAGAAGAATATATAGAAGTGCTCACCAGACCCTGCACAATGTATAGAGGAATATATAGAAGAGTTCAGCTGGCCATGGATAATGCAGAGTTACATCTTTACACACTGTCACTTTATAACAATGCATTATACAGGGCCAACTCTGTTCTTCTAGCAGGAGAAACTCACCAGACCCTGCACAATGTATAGAGGAATATATAGAAGAGCTCAGCTGGCCATGGATAATGCAGAGTTACATCTTTACACACTGTCACTTTATAACAATGCATTATACAGGACCAACTCTGTTCTTCTAGCAGGAGAAACTCACCAGGCCCTGCACAATGTATAGAAGAATATATAGAAGAGCTCAGCTGGCCATGGATAATGCAGAGTTACATCTTTACACACTGTCACTGTATAACAATACATTATACAGGGCCAACTCTGTTCTTCTAGCAGGAGAAACTCACCAGACCCTGCACAATGTATAGAGGAATATATAGAAGAGCTCAGCTGGCCATGGATAATGCAGAGTTACATCTTTACACACTGTTATTTTATAACAATGTATTATACAGGGCCAACTCTGTTCTTCTAGCAGGAGAAACTCACCAGACCCTGCACAATGTATAGAGGAATATATAGAAGAGCTCAGCTGGCCATGGATAATGCAGAGTTACATCTTTACACACTGTCACTTTATAACAATGCATTATACAGGGCCAACTCTGTTCTTCTAGCAGGAGAAACTCACCAGACCCTGCACAATGTATAGAAGAATATATAGAAGAGCTCAGCTGGCCATGGATAATGCAGAGTTACATCTTTACACACTGTCACTTTATAACAATGCATTATACAGGGCCAACTCTGTTCTTCTAGCAGGAGAAACTCACCAGACCCTGTATAATGTATATAGAATATATAGAAGAGCTCAGCTGGTCATGGATAATGCAGAGTTACATCTTTACACACTGTCACTTTATAACAATGCATTATACAGGACCAACTCTGTTCTTCTAGCAGGAGAAACTCACCAGACCCTGCACAATGTATAGAAGAATATATAGAAGTGCTCAGCTGGCCATGGATAATGCAGAGTTACATCTTTACACACTGTCACTTTATAACAATGCATTATACAGGACCAACTCTGTTCTTCTAGCAGGAGAAACTCACCAGACCCTGCACAATGTATAGAATATATAGAAGAGTTCAGCTGGCCATGGATAATGCAGAGTTACATCTTTACACACTGTCACTTTATAACAATGCATTATACAGGGCCAACTCTGTTCTTCTAGCAGGAGAAACTCACCAGACCCTGCACAATGTATAGAAGAATATATAGAAGAGCTCAGCTGGCCCTGCACAATGTATAGAAGAATATATAGAAGAGCTCAGCTGGCCATGGATAATGCAGAGTTACATCTTTACACACTGTCACTTTATAACAATGCATTATACAGGGCCAACTCTGTTCTTCTAGCAGGAGAAACTCACCAGACCCTGCACAATGTATAGAAGAATATATAGAAGAGCTCAGCTGGCCCTGCACAATGTATAGAAGAATATATAGAAGAGCTCAGCTGGCCCTGCACAATGTATAGAAGAATATATAGAAGAGCTCAGCTGGCCCTGCACAATGTATAGAAGAATATATAGAAGTGCTCACCAGACCCTGCACAATGTATAGAGGAATATATAGAAGAGTTCAGCTGGCCATGGATAATGCAGAGTTACATCTTTACACACTGTCACTTTATAACAATGCATTATACAGGGCCAACTCTGTTCTTCTAGCAGGAGAAACTCACCAGACCCTGCACAATGTATAGAGGAATATATAGAAGAGCTCAGCTGGCCATGGATAATGCAGAGTTACATCTTTACACACTGTCACTTTATAACAATGCATTATACAGGACCAACTCTGTTCTTCTAGCAGGAGAAACTCACCAGGCCCTGCACAATGTATAGAAGAATATATAGAAGAGCTCAGCTGGCCATGGATAATGCAGAGTTACATCTTTACACACTGTCACTGTATAACAATACATTATACAGGGCCAACTCTGTTCTTCTAGCAGGAGAAACTCACCAGACCCTGCACAATGTATAGAGGAATATATAGAAGAGCTCAGCTGGCCATGGATAATGCAGAGTTACATCTTTACACACTGTTATTTTATAACAATGTATTATACAGGGCCAACTCTGTTCTTCTAGCAGGAGAAACTCACCAGACCCTGCACAATGTATAGAGGAATATATAGAAGAGCTCAGCTGGCCATGGATAATGCAGAGTTACATCTTTACACACTGTCACTTTATAACAATGCATTATACAGGGCCAACTCTGTTCTTCTAGCAGGAGAAACTCACCAGACCCTGCACAATGTATAGAAGAATATATAGAAGAGCTCAGCTGGCCATGGATAATGCAGAGTTACATCTTTACACACTGTCACTTTATAACAATGCATTATACAGGGCCAACTCTGTTCTTCTAGCAGGAGAAACTCACCAGACCCTGTATAATGTATATAGAATATATAGAAGAGCTCAGCTGGTCATGGATAATGCAGAGTTACATCTTTACACACTGTCACTTTATAACAATGCATTATACAGGACCAACTCTGTTCTTCTAGCAGGAGAAACTCACCAGACCCTGCACAATGTATAGAAGAATATATAGAAGTGCTCAGCTGGCCATGGATAATGCAGAGTTACATCTTTACACACTGTCACTTTATAACAATGCATTATACAGGGCCAACTCTGTTCTTCTAGCAGGAGAAACTCACCAGACCCTGCACCATGTATAGAAGAATATATAGAAGAGCTCAGCTGACCATGGATAATGCAGAGTTACATCTTTACACACTGTCACTTTATAACAATGCATTATACAGGGCCAACTCTGTTCTTCTAGCAGGAGAAACTCACCAGACCCTGCACAATGTATGGAAGGATATATAGAAGAGCTCAGCTGGCCATGGATAATGCAGAGTTACATCTTTACACACTGTCACTTTATAACAATGCATTATACAGGACCAACTCTGTTCTTCTAGCAGGAGAAACTCACCAGACCCTGCACAATGTATGGAAGGATATATAGAAGAGCTCAGCTGGCCATGGATAATGCAGAGTTACATCTTTACACACTGTCACTTTATAACAATGCATTATACAGGACCAACTCTGTTCTTCTAGCAGGAGAAACTCATCAGACCCTGCACCATGTATAGAAGAATATATAGAAGAGCTCAGCTGGCCATGGATAATGCAGAGTTACATCTTTACACACTGTCACTATATAACAATACATTATACAGGGCCAACTCTGTTCTTCTAGCAGGATAAACTCACCAGACCCTGCACAATGTATAGAGGAATATATAGAAGAGCTCAGCTGGCCATGGATAATGCAGAGTTACATCTTTACACACTGTCACTTTATAACAATGCATTATACAGGGCCAACTCTGTTCTTCTAGCAGGAGAAACTCACCAGACCCTGCACAATGTATAGAAGAATATATAGAAGAGCTCAGCTGGCCATGGATAATGCAGAGTTACATCTTTACACACTGTCACTATATAACAATGCATTATACAGGGCCAACTCTGTTCTTCTAGCAGGAGAAACTCACCAGACCCTGCACAATGTATAGAAGAATATATAGAAGAGCTCAGCTGGCCATGGATAATGCAGAGTTACATCTTTACACACTGTCACTTTATAACAATGCATTATACAGGACCAACTCTGTCCTTCTAGCAGGAGAAACTCACCAGGCCCTGCACAATGTATAGAAGAATATATAGAAGAGCTCAGCTGGCCATGGATAATGCAGAGTTACATCTTTACACACTGTCACTTTATAACAATGCATTATACAGGGCCAACTCTGTTCTTCTAGCAGGAGAAACTCACCAGACCCTGCACAGTGTATAGAGAATATATAGAGGAGCTCAGCTGGCCATGGATAATGCAGAGTTACATCTTTACACACTGTCACTTTATAACAATGCATTATACAGGACCAACTCTGTTCTTCTAGCAGGAGAAACTCACCAGACCCTGCACAATGTATAGAAGAATATATAGAAGAGCTCAGCTGGCCATGGATAATGCAGAGTTACATCTTTACACACTGTCACTTTATCACAATACATTATACAGGACCAACTCTGTTCTTCTAGCAGGAGAAACTCACCAGACCCTGCACAATGTATAGAAGAATATATAGAAGAGCTCAGCTGGCCATGGATAATGCAGAGTTACATCTTTACACACTTTCACTTTATCACAATACATTATACAGGACCAACTCTGTTCTTCTAGCAGGAGAAACTCACCAGACCCTGCACAATGTATAGAAGAATATATAGAAGAGCTCAGCTGGCCATGGATAATGCAGAGTTACATCTTTACACACTGTCACTTTATCACAATACATTATACAGGACCAACTCTGTTCTTCTAGCAGGAGAAACTCACCAGACCCTGCACAATGTATAGAAGAATATATAGAAGAGTTCAGCTGGCCATGGATAATGCAGAGTTACATCTTTACACACTGTCACTTTATAACAATGCATTATACAGGGCCAACTCTGTTCTTCTAGCAGGAGAAACTCACCAGACCCTGCACAATGTATAGAAGAATATATAGAAGAGCTCAGCTGGCCATGGATAATGCAGAGTTACATCTTTACACACTGTCACTTTATAACAATGCATTATACAGGGCCAACTCTGTTCTTCTAGCAGGAGAAACTCACCAGACCCTGCACAGTGTATAGAAGAATATATAGAAGAGCTCAGTTGGCCATGGATAATGCAGAGTTACATCTTTACACACTGTCACTTTATAACAATGCATTATACAGGACCAACTCTGTTCTTCTAGCAGGAGAAACTCACCAGACCCTGCACAGTGTATAGAAGAATATATAGAAGAGCTTAGTTGGCCATGGATAATGCAGAGTTACATCTTTACACACTGTCACTATATAACAATGCATTATACAGGGCCAACTCTGTTCTTCTAGCAGGAGAAACTCACCTGGCCCTGCACAATGTATAGAGGAATATATAGAAGAGCTCAGCTGGCCATGGATAATGCAGAGTTAAATCTTTACACACTGTCACTATATAACAATACATTATACAGGGCCAACTCTGTTCTTCTAGCAGGAGAAACTCACCAGGCCCTGCACAATGTATAGAAGAATATATAGAAGAGCTCAGCTGGCCATGGGTAATGCAGAGTTACATCTTTACACACTGTCACTTTATAACAATGCATTATACAGGACCAACTCTGTTCTTCTAGCAGGAGAAACTCACCAGTCCCTGCACAATGTATAGAAGAATATATAGAGGAGCTCTACTGACATCACTATAAATCCTCAAACTAAGTTTATTATATAATTTATTATATGCTGAGTGACTCCGTTTTTTTTTTTACTTATTACTCTTATTTTTGAATTATTGAAAAAATATCTAATCTGAGTTTTATTTTAGGGGAATTGCTGCAAGTACACAAGCAGCATGTGTTTTACATGTGTATGTGGAGTCTCCTACTCATGACATCACTTGTGACTCTATATACAAGGGACACATTATCCACTGAAAGATGTTCATTTGCAAATCAAGCCACAGATTATGTCACAAACAAGTGACCCCACACAGACTTAACCCCTTCCCGTCCTTATGACGAGTTAACTCGTCATAAGAGCCGCCGCGTTAGCGACCTTATGACGAGTTAACTCGTCATGCAGTCTAGCCGGCGGAGCGCTCCGTGGGCACCGCCAGCCAGTCTGCAACGGGTCCAGGACTAAGCCTCGCACCCGAGGCAAAGCTCCTGGACCTGATCGGTCGATTTCCGGGCATGTGATCGCGGTGATTGAGTCATCACCGCGATAACATGCAAATTAGATGGCAAAGTCAGTGTGTTCACACACTGACTTTGCCTCTAATTCACTCTCTGTGCTTCACATTCTTATAGTGACAGAGAGAGACCTGTAAGTAAAAAGAAATTAATTAAATACAAAGGTCAAAAAAAAAAAAAAAAAAAATTAACCCTTTCATTGCTGATCACAGTTTTTAACTGTGATCAGTTTCCTTCCACTTTATGGCCCTCATTTAGTTTTTTTTTTAACAGATTTTTTTATTTTTACAATTTATAAAGTTTTTTTTAATAAATAAAGGTAATTTTAATATATTTATTTAATGAAATTTAACCCCTGCATGCCTGTTGCATGATTTTTACTGATCTGACATCGCACTCTTCAGAGTTTTTTTCTGTCTTTTTTGTTATGGGGGGTTTGGGAACCAATATTTTTCTTTTTTATTAGTTAGTTAATTAGGGGGGATAAGTGGGTTAGTGTTGCACTAGTTATGTAGGTTATTACTGGGAAAATAATGGGGAAAAACTTTTTTTTCCTCAAAAATTTCCTCTTTTATATTAATTTTTTAATACTAAAATGTAAATCATTTTTATGTATAGGGTATCAAAAGAAAGCTCTAACTGTCCTTTAAAAAACAACATATGACTTGTATGGGTGCGTTAAATGAGAGAGAGGAAAATTATGTTTCAAAAAACGCGTATTAAAAATTGAAAAACGCTCTGGTCCTTGGCCCAGGAAAATCCCTGGTCCTTAAAGGGTTAAAACACATTTTTTTTAAATGCATTTGCTACAGTTCTGATAACACAATGTAGGGATCACTTTGATCTGGCTTCATCTTCATGAGATATGTGTTTTTTGTTTTCTGCAATCCAAGTTACCAGAAAGTTTTTCTTTTTTTTACTTTCCTCTTTTGTAATAATTATTGGTTTTTTTGTGGTTCATGAAATGTTAATGTGTTTGGAAATAGCTATTCCTCCTAATTGCTTGTGAGAATGATATCCGATAATATGAAATGGCACCACTTGTCTCAGAGGCTTTCTGTTCCGTGGGATTAAATGTAACTGTAAAGCTTCTGATAATAATTGTTTGGTATAATATTTAAGTCCTATTAAGTCCTTAATTTGTCTTTTTTTAATAGAACAAGTCTGACCTTTCTTTCCAAATTTATACCTGAATTTCCTGATATATCTATCTATCTATCTATCTATCTATCTATCTATCTATCTATCTATCTATCTATCTATCTATATTACTATAATCCTGGTGGAAATACCTTACATAAAGATTAGAAAACATCCTGTTTTTCTCCTTATCAGAAGGTCTCTTAGGGATAAAGTCCAAGAAAAAGGTTCAAGTTAAAGCGATCGCCAAACATTGGGAGTTCATGTTCAGTCAGTCAGTATTTAATAACAGTAGTAAAAAAAAAACCACAGAAAGTAAATAAATAATGGGTCTCACTTTACAGAAATAAAAAGAATTATAGAAGTATCACAGTTACTCCAAAATAATAAGCAGTGTTTGGGTGACAGTCACAGTATAAGCAGTGTTTGGGTGATACAGTCACAGTATAAGCAGTGTTTGGGTGATACAGTCACAGTATAAGCAGTGTTTGGGTGATACAGTCACAGTATAAGCAGTGTGTGGGTGATGCAGTCACAGTATAAGCAGAGTTAAGGTGATACAGTCACAGTATAAGCAGTGTTTAGGTGATACAGTCACAGTATAAGCAGTGTTTGGGTGATACAGTCACAGTATAAGCAGTGTTTGGGTGATGCAGTCACAGTATAAGCAGAGTTAAGGTGATACAGTCACAGTATAAGCAGTGTTTAGGTGATACAGTCACAGTATAAGCAGTGTTTGGGTGATACAGTCACAGTATAAGCAGTGTTTAGGTGATCCAGTCACAGTATAAGCAGTGTTTAGGTGATACAGTCACAGTATAAGCAGTGTTTAGGTGATACAGTCACAGTATAAGCGGTGTTTAGGTGATACAGTCACAGTATAAGCGGTGTTTGGGTGATACAGTCACAGTATAAGCAGTGTTTAGGTGATACAGTCACAGTATAAGCAGTGTTTAGGTGATACAGTCACAGTATAAGCAGTGTTTGGGTGATACAGTCATAGTATAAGCAGTGTTTGGGTGATACAGTCACAGTATAAGCAGTGTTTAGGTGATACAGTCACAGTATAAGCAGTGTTTGGGTGATACAGTCACAGTATAAGCAGTGTTTAGGTGATCCAGTCACAGTATAAGCAGTGTTTAGGTGATACAGTCACAGTATAAGCAGTGTTTAGGTGGTACAGTCACAGTATAAGCAGTGTTTGGGTGATACAGTCACAGTATAAGCAGTGTTTAGGTGATACAGTCACAGTATAAGCAGTGTTTAGGTGATACAGTCACAGTATAAGCAGTGTTTAGGTGGTACAGTCACAGTATAAGCAGTGTTTAGGTGATCCAGTCACAGTATAAGCAGTGTTTAGGTGATCCAGTCACAGTATAAGCAGTGTTTGGGTGATACAGTCACAGTATAAGCAGTGTTTAGGTGACACAGTCACAGTATAAGCAGTGTTTGGGTGATACAGTCACAGTATAAGCAGTGTTTAGGTGATACAGTCACAGTATAAGCAGTGTTTAGGTGACACAGTCACAGTATAAGCAGTGTTTGGGTGATACAGTCACAGTATAAGCAGTGTTTGGGTGATACAGTCACAGTATAAGCAGTGTTTAGGTGACACAGTCACAGTATAAGCAGTGTTTGGGTGATACAGTCACAGTATAAGCAGTGTTTGGGTGATACAGTCACAGTATAAGCAGTGTTTAGGTGATACAGTCACAGTATAAGCAGTGTTTAGGTGACACAGTCACAGTATAAGCAGTGTTTAGGTGACACAGTCACAGTATAAGCAGTGTTTGGGTGATACAGTCACAGTATAAGCAGTGTTTAGGTGACAAAGTCTCTTTAAATAAATGCAGCTTTCTCCATCACATGCTTAAATCACTGGGGTGTCCTTTTAAAACTGCTTTCATTCAGGTGCATTCCTGGTGGATAATAAAGCAGTTAGTTTATATTTGAGTTATACATTTTGGTTTCCTGTTTTAGATTTTGGATCATGTTGCCATGGCTGAGTTCATGTATCCTGCACTCTTAATGTATCTCCAGAGCAGCAGTTATCCCAAAGATCTGACACTCTGTATATCTTCCTGAAGTCTGCCCACTAATATTAAAGTTACAGGTCTCGCTAATGCAGCCTTTGATCAACAGCCAATAAAAACATACCTTCTTCGGTTTTTAAACACTTCAAAATAGCACGTTATTTAATAAAACATTGACAACTTTCCTTATTGCGAGTGTGATCTACTAATACCTGCTTTATTGTTTTCAGTATTAAATATAAAAAATCTAGAAATATGATTTCGCAACTTTCTCTATACGTAGCATGTAAAACCTCAGGGTATTAACCTGTCCTCAGAAACAAATGAAAGATGGAAAGTAATTATATAATGTCTAAGGCCAACGAGAAAAAAATATATATATATTAAGTTATTTATTCAATAATTACTGTTAAACTTGCCTTTCGTAGGGTTTTCCCTGTCATTCAATGAGAAGGATCCATAGAGATGAATGGGAATTCCCAATGTGCCTGTGCAGGATGTCAGAGGGGATCTATACACACCCACTTTGCTTTCTAGCCGCACTCAGACTGTTATTAGTTTCACTTTGATAACTATATACATTACATCTGCTTTTGAAAGGTTTTATCCCTCTCTGTTCCTTGTTTATTTTCCCTGTTTCAGTATTTTGGTTTAATTAATGTTCTTCTCAGACAGTAAAGAAGACTCCCGGAGGACGTACACATTACAGGACTATTTTGGGGATGGTCTCCGGACTAAGTCATATGGTTTACAGTGGATTTCAGGTAATTTGTAAGCCCTTACTTGCGGGTTTTATATATAAAAAAAAGCATGTGCCTAGGGCACCAAAACTCATATTAATTATTATTATACTTAATACACTTGTTGTATATCGACAAACACAACAAAAAACAATAAAATACTACGCTAATACTATTAATATTATTGTATGATACCATTATTATGATCATTTTTATCTGTTATTTTGGCATTGAGTATTACATCTTGTCAGTAAGGCAGGGAAGGCAGTATTGTTGGGCTTTGCTTTGGGTATCAATTGGCTTTATTGGCCCTGTGAGTGTCCCCACTCTGCTAAATAGTGTCACCTCTGTCCCCACTCTGCTACGCAGTGTCACCTCTGTCCCCACTCTGCTACCTAGTGTCACCTCTGTCCCCACTGTGCTACCCAGTGTCACCTCTGTCCCCACTCTGCTACCCAGTGTCACCTCTGTCCCCACTGTGCTACCCAGTGTCACCTCTGTCCCCACTGTGCTACGCAGTGTCACCTCTGTCCCCACTGTGCTACCCAGTGTCACCTCTGTCCCCGCTGTGCTACCCAGTGTCACCTCTGTCCCCACTCTGCTACCCAGTGTCACCTCTGTCCCCACTGTGCTACCCAGTGTCACCTCTGTCCCCACTGTGCTACGCAGTGTCACCTCTGTCCCCACTCTGCTACCCAGTGTCACCTCTGTCCCCACTGTGCTACTCAGTGTCACCTCTGTCCCCACTGTGCTACGCAGTGTCACCTCTGTCCCCACTCTGCTACCCAGTGTCACCTCTGTCCCCACTGTGCTACCCAGTGTCACCTCTGTCCCAACTGTGCGAGCCAGTGTCACCTCTGTCCCCGCTGTGCTACTCAGTGTCACCTCTGTCCTCGCTCTGCTACCCAGGGTCACCTCTGTCCCCGGCTTGTCTCCTTCTACTATGCTACCTTCCAGTGCCCCTGACTATGGCTCGCCCTCCTCTCACTACGCCATCCTCTACGACAACTTAATTGAATATCCTTGGAGTTCCAGCACAATCCCCCATTCTTGCGGTCACTCTGTAAGGAGTTCTGTTCACAGTTTCAGTTCCCCTCCTTTGTGCTGCTCCAGCAAGTGTGGTTCCATAGCTCCTGGTCTCCAACACCCGAAAGTGAGTAAACCTCCCTGACACTTAGATTCCACACAATGAATTCTATTTCAGTAGCTCAGGTGACTAAATTAAACAAAACTTTATATCCTCAGTGTTTATATAAACCACTGGTGAGGGCTTGAGCATAATATTAAAAATGTGATTTATGCAGAATGCCTGCATTAAATCACACTGGAAAAAAACCTGTGCATTATACAAGCAGCAATCTTTATCTTGCACCAAAATGAGTTTGGGGACTAGACTGCCCCTTTAAGTCATTAATAGATCTCATCATTATTATGATTTCCTTTTTCCTATAGATGTTGAATATTTACATCGCACAAGAGAAAACAATCTACTCGTAAGCAACGTGGAGACTGGGACGGTGAATGTGATCCTGTCGAACATCACAATAGTACATTAAATATTTATAATAATCTTTCATTTATATTTATTGCCTTTCATACAACCATGAAAAAGCTTTCAAATGTGTTTCTTCTTTTACGACAGAATAATAGCAACGCCTCATTCCACCTGCTGTCCGCGAACAGGAAATACGCCCTACTGCAATATAACTATGAGAAGGTGAGGTCATATATATTATATAGACTTTATATTATGTCAATCCTCAGGATGAGTGAGGCAGATAATGAACTAATCCAGCCTGCCAGGAATCATATAGAAAGACTGAACTTATAACTGGCTGATATTGCCTCCTTCACGGAGCTCAGGACTGAGCACAAAGGATTGTGCATGGGGAACCAGGCTGCGAAGAGAAGGCGACATAACAAAGTGGCACAAAATAATGTGCTGCTCAATGAATGTCACGCTTTCAGTTTAAACCAGGTAGCACCTTGGCTTTTCATTACCTTTCAAAAAGGAGACTAAAAATGTAGTGGGCCAGTTTGGTAGCAGTTGAACTTTGTAGGACCTACGTGTTACAAACGAGCGGAGCAAAATTAGTACAATGTGCAGCGTGGCCAGACTAGCAGTGATGCAAACTGCCCACTTGGCAGAAGTGACAGTATTGCAGGGCACTGACCAAGGAAGATACTTCCCTCACAGCACTGTACAGCATCATCTCTCCGCACCTTGGCAAATGAGTAATCCACCTTGCAGTACTGCCCGCCCTGCAGACACCAACATTTATAATGCATGTTTTTAATACTTTGATTACATTTATTTTTAGCTATGGAGGCATTCGTACACAGCGTCTTACCGTATATATGATATAGAGAAAAGGTAGGTCACAATTTTCTGTCCCACTTATTTTAAGATGCTCTAGTTGTTATAATGTTGTTTTATTGTAGTAGTATTTTTATATTTCTTCATATACACATTTACAATATAAATCTATTCCATGATACAGATAGCCAATCATACAGCAACCTGGGTTTGCGCGTGACAGCGAATGACGTACCCCGAAAACAATACATATAAGGGAATCTGTGAAGCACCAATAACCCTATAGTCTGGATGTGGCTTTTTTTCAGTCATTGTTTAGTTTGTATTGTTTGTATTTTTTCGCTGTTGTAATCAAGTGATTAGTCAGTAATGCTGGTATGCAGAGGATTTATGTATATGAGGTCTAATTTTCAAACAATAAGTTGAACTGACAAGTGAACTGCACTAACCAGACAATAAATAGTTGAGGTGTAAAAGAGGTAGCTATGAATGCATCATAGGGCATTCTCTGAATAGAAGCTTGTTGAAGCCCCCGCGATGCTCTGTGCTCTAGATCTCGCTAGACACTCAACATGCTCATCATTATCTCGCCGTGTGCTGCAAACGTACTGCTTTGTCACAAGTGATGTTGTAATATTTCGGCAGGAACCACAAGGGTCTGTACAGACCCTCATCATGTCTTTCCACTGAGCTCCCAATCACCAACAACAGATAATGGGCACAGAGGAGGTTATTGTGATCATCCCAGTAATGTAAAATTAGTGCTTTCAGGGCCAGTGCAAGGATTTTCGTCTGCACAGGAGAAGGTGCATTTTGGTGCCCCCCTCCTCTGACCTGCCACACCTCCCACACCACCAACCCTCCATACATATATATATATATAAAAGTATAATGTATAGTGTGGAAAATAAATACATCTAAATATTCAACTCAATGTTGCCCCTCAATATGCCATTTAATATGCCAGTATTTTACCCTCAATATGCCATTTAATATTCCAGTATTTTACCCTCAATATGCCATTTAATATGCCAGTATTTTGCCCCTCAATATGCCATTCTTTTGCAATTTAATATGCCAATATTTTGCCCCTCAATATACCATTTAATATGCCATGATTTTGCCCCTCAATATGCCATTTAATATGCCAGGATTTTGCCCCTCAGTATGCAAGGATTTTGCTCCTCCAATATGCCATTTAATATGCCAGGATTTTGCCCCTCAAAATGCCAGGATTTTTCTCCTCAATATTCCAGGATTTTGCCATTTAATATGCCAGGATTTTGCCCCTCAATATGCCATTTAAAATGCCAGGATTTTGCCCCCCCCCCCCCCCCCCCATTATGCCATCTAATATGCCAGGATTTTGCACCTTAAAATGCCAGGATTTTTCTCCTCAATATTCCAGGATTTTGCCATTTAATATGCCAGGATTTTGCCCCTCAATATGCCATTTAATATGCCAGGATTTTGCCCCTTAAAGTGCCAGGATTTTGCCCCCCCCCCCCCCCCCCAATATGACATTTAATATGCCAGGATTTTGTCCCTCAATATTCCAGGATTTTGCTATGTAATATGCCAGGATTTTGGCCCTCCAATATGCCATTTAATATGCCAGGATTTTGCTACCCTCCTCCCCCCTTCCCCAGTACTTACCTCCTTGCTGCTGTCTCCCGGTGCTCTGCAGGTCCGCGGCTGTGAGGGAAGCATTCTGCGCTCCCCTCCAGCCGTGCGGCTTCAATAAAGTTTGTTTAAAAAAAAAATGAGACCAGAGTAACAGCTGGAGGGGAGCGCACAACGCTTCCCTCACAGCCGCGGACCGGCTAAACCCCCTGATGGTGGGCCTAGGGGCGCAAGAAATTTGGATTCCCCCCTTGTGGCGCTCTTAAGTTCAAAAGTGCCCTGAGTGCTTTCAGACCTTAACGGCAGAAATCACCAAATAACTAGCGCGAGGGAAAGGGGTAAGGCCTGATCGTGTTCTTACTGATTAGTTATATATATATATATATATATTGCCCCTCAATATACCATTTAATATGCCATGATTTTGCCCCTCAATATGCCATTTAATATGCCAGGATTTTGCCCCTCAGTATGCAAGGATTTTGCTCCTCCAATATGCCATTTAATATGCCAGGATTTTGCCCCTCAAAATGCCAGGATTTTTCTCCTCAATATTCCAGGATTTTGCCATTTAATATGCCAGGATTTTGCCTCTCAATATGCCATTTAAAATGCCAGGATTTTGCCCCCCCCCCCCCCCCCCCCATTATGCCATTTAATATGCCAGGATTTTGCACCTTAAAATGCCAGGATTTTTCTCCTCAATATTCCAGGATTTTGCCATTTAATATGCCAGGATTTTGACCCTCAATATGCCATTTAATATGCCAGGATTTTGCCCCTTAAAGTGCCAGGATTTTGCCCCCCCCCCCCCCCCCCCCCAATATGACATTTAATATGCCAGGATTTTGTCCCTCAATATTCCAGGATTTTGCTATGTAATATGCCAGGATTTTGGCCCTCCAATATGCCATTTAATATGCCAGGATTTTGCTACCCTCCTCCCCCCTTCCCCAGTACTTACCTCCTTGCTGCTGTCTCCCGGTGCTCTGCAGGTCCGCGGCTGTGAGGGAAGCATTCTGCGCTCCCCTCCAGCCGTGCGGCTTCAATAAAGTTTGTTTAAAAAAAAAATGAGACCAGAGTAACAGCTGGAGGGGAGCGCACAACGCTTCCCTCACAGCCGCGGACCGGCTAAACCCCCTGATGGTGGGCCTAGGGGCGCAAGAAATTTGGATTCCCCCCCTTGTGGCGCTCTTAAGTTCAAAAGTGCCCTGAGTGCTTTCAGACCTTAACGGCAGAAATCACCAAATAACTAGCGCGAGGGAAAGGGGTAAGGCCTGATCGTGTTCTTACTGATTAGTTATAAGGGCAGCAAGTGGGAGACGTTTTACACCTTTTTTGCTGTCTGGTTTCAGTTCACCTCCGTTCCCCGTTTATTAAATAGACGCTACATATTATATCCAACTACAGATAAATACAAGGAAAATCAATATCAAAAGAGATCTTGTTACCAATCATGTGGCCAAAAAAAGGATAATATTTAATTGCAATTAAACTCGGAAACTCGTTACCCAAACACTGCTTATACTGTGACTGTAAAGAACAAAAACATTGATCTATACCTTGTGTTAGCAGACGTGCAGCAAAATTAGGAAAGAAATGTGTTTTCAATGTATCTGAGGAGTCTCCTGTCTATGACATCACCTTGCAACTTGATATGCAAATGTGTAATCTACATATCAAGCCACAGGTGATGTCATACAGGAGACTCCTCAGATACATGTAAAACATAATAATATTCTTTCTCTTATTTGATGCATTCGCTACATTCACAAGCAGAGTTTAGGAGATTGAGTCCTTTTAATGGATCTGTGGACTATGGGAGCTTTTTACACCCACAGCCAGAGCTTTACCTTCTCATCTGGAAATAATAAGTGTGAATTTGAGAAGCCGAGGGCTGAATTCCAGGTACTCGGAGGTAGAGCCATTAAAGCCCCATCTCCCGGCCGGCTCATTTCAGGAGATGAATTTTAAGGAAAGCAGATGCGTATCATGCTTCAATCAATCTGCTTCTCATTTCCAAGCTGTGGATTTGGAGTCACGGGGAACATTTTCTTCCTGTGAGTAATCATATGGGTTGGCGGTGAGCGGACACAGATCATGGGGTGATTTACATGCTCACAATAAATACCCAGTGCAGGGAGAAGAGACACAGCATTACCCCTTGGCTCATTTAGGAGGGCCTCGCTGAAGGAGGATTTGGATATTTTACATAATACACTATGTAGTCTATTCGGATCACTTTGGACAGGGGATGGCCTACCTTTTATCCTAACCCAAATAATACGCAGACAACTTGCTGGCTAAAAGGTCACAGATTTATTTATAAGAATTAACTGCAACATAAATTCTGTATTTTAATAAAAAAAACATACATTAACGTCCTTAAAAAAAACATATTAAAAATCCGGTACTACAACGAGTACAAAAAATTAACCGGGTGTCACCAAAATATATGTATCTCACTGAGACACAGAGCGGTAGCATGCCCCTGTATACCTCCTAGATCACTAGGATGGGGTCCCCAAGGATCTGACGCAGGCAAAATTCGATTGCTTGGGCTACTGGCGTCCCATTATGCACAGTAGCCCCGAATCCGTTAGCCAGGGACTAGCCCATGGTGAGCCCGCGCAGCTAGCCACATAGCTACTGCTAACCAGGTTGGCCGTACCCCAGACGACCAGCCCCCGGCACTGACGTCCGACCTCAGGGACCCCCTGCCACCTACCTGAAAGAAAAAAAGGGGATGGGTGGGAGGGAACAAGAAAAATGTTTATTTTCTGTAAAAGAGAAAATGGTGTTATGTGGGTGGGCTTATATAGACTATAGCCAACCCCCCTGTGTCACCATGACCAACCCCTGCTTTGCATTGATTGGACATGGTGACCCGATTGATACAAGACATTTACCCAGCAACTGTGGGTGTGATGCCCACCCCTGTCATGTTGACCTTGCACTTATTCTATAGTTACAGGTCATTTCTATCCGAGGCAGACCAGAATGAAAGCCTTGATCACTCCCCAGAGACTTGAGCTATTGTGAAAATAGAAGAAGTTCTCACAAAATGTCATTGAAATGTAGAATAAATAAATATATTTTTTTTTAAATAGAAAATAAATAAAAAATCATATTTAAAAAAAATCATATTTTATTACTATATAACATAATATAGTAAAGAAAATGATATCTAAAAATATATTTTTCATTGTCAGGGTGATTGTTATAATATGCTATAATCGCATATTTATTAATAAAAACAGTTCACCATTACCAACGGTTATATGTACCCTCCCGCCATCATGCCACGTGTATCATGGTACCTTCTCATTAAAGGGAACTAGTACATATGTGAGTACGCCAGGCTAGTGGCTTGACAAAGACCTGTTGGGTGGAACCTTTGTCACAGTAGAACTGTCACGTGGCCCTGTGAGCACGTAACACATCACCACCTGATACAGTGACTGCAGTATACCCCCTCTGTCCATGTACCAGCATTGTACACCTGCAGTGTAACTGTGTGTTTTTCCCTTTTCCGAGTATATCTGTAAGATTAATCATGACCAGTTGTTCAGTTCTTTCTGTACACACAATCACTTGCGCAGCCTCAATTTCATTTTATTGTGAATTCCACGTTTATTCTGGTGATAATAAAAGATTATAACACTGAGTGGATGCAGCATTACACTAATATTTAATGCACGCTTCACAGTGTAAGTAATACTCCCATCTACTGCCGGGTCACAGATGTTACTATTCTGAGACTGATAAATAAAATTCATCTAGAACCCGTGACGTGACTCGCTAAGCCGTATATATAAATTATAACACAGGCATTCTGGGCGATGACAGTTTTATTGATAATAAGATTCATTGATAATTTGTTCCCTCTATGTAATTGTGGTGATAATGATGGAGATATGGCTGGTTATCACATACTACTAATAGATCATGGATACAAATTGCATATAATCTGGATTTAGTTTACAGTTTTATGACCGTAATCTCCATTAACATGTAGTGTGTAAAGATGAGAGTATCTACAGATGAGTAATTACAGCCGTCACTACAGTAACACCGAGTACCATTTGAAATAAATGGTTTAATGGATGACATATAAAAACTGTATTATTTTTGTAGAACTTCAGAATCTGTACTTTGCATTTAATGTATTTAAATACTGTTAATAGACATTGTGCATGTATCGGGCTCTATATGTATTGTGAATTGATCGACTCGTTGGTTTTGATTTTCTGTTAGCGCGCTTGTAACTGGAAATGAACTGCCTGACAGGATTCAGTATATAACCTGGTCCCCAACTGGACATAAACTGGTAAGATAACTCCACTGTACACACCTGAAGCTTTAGCCCTTAATGCACAGAAATAAGGTATATTACAGCATCCAACTGTCATTCCTGCAACAGGAAGTATTCACCTTAATCTAAACAAACACAACAACAGAAGAACAGGTGGATGGCCAGGAAGTGAATAAAGTTCAGTAACATTGGACAATATGTCGATGTACCCAAGATCTTACTATTCTAGTAAATATCAAAGCTAATCCAGCTTCTATTAAAGGGTTAATGTTCACTTTTAGTCATAGAAAATATATTTTTACATACAGTAAATTTATGTGGGTAATATACTAAAAAAGAGTGAACAGTGGTGAACTGCATACTGAATTCTCTAAATCAGATTAAAATAGTGAGTTAGACACATTTTATACTTAATTTTTAAACTTAGTCTATTTGGTTTTGTTTGTTGCTGTTCAGTTGCCAATCCACCCATGTCATTGTTCAGTCAGTAGATCTCATATATACATATAGTTTGATATCATTCATCATAATGGAGCTGAGGAGGGCTGGGCAGGGCAGGGGAGGGCAGGGGAGGGCTGGGGAGGGCAGGGGCAGGCTGGGGAAGGCTGGGCTGGGGAGGGCTTTTTAGGGCTGGGGACGGCAGGGGAGGGCTTTTTAGGGCTGGGGAGGGCAGGGTAGGGCTTTTTAGGGCTGGGCAGTGCTGGGCATGGATGGGGAGGGCAGGGGAGTGCTGGGGAGGGCCAGGCAGGGCAGGGGAGGGCTTGGAAAGGCAGGGGAGGGCTTTTTAGGGCTGGGCACTGCTGGGCATGGATGGGGAGGGCTGGGGAGGGCCAGGGAGGGCTGGGCAGGGCCGGGCAGGGCTGGGGAGAGCCGGGCAGGGCTGGGGAGGGCCAGGGAGGGCCGAGTAGGGCTGTGGAGGGCCAGGGAGGGCTGTCCCAGATGCAAAAAATATTTATTGGCCCATGGTGCATTTTCAGCAGCCCACCAATTATGATGTGAGATAGACACATAAGGCAGATATGATGACAGAAAAGACAATTAGACAAACTGATAGAAAGTGTTTTTTTCTAATGAGTTCAGTCATGTTAGAAGGCAGCCCAGGGGTCAGTCGCCTTCCTGCCCTCCTTACCAGCCTTCCCCTGGTAGGAAGTCTTCCAGACTCATTGTTGTAACTGATAGTAAACACATATCACTGTTTACTACACCGCCTATGTGTTATATGCTAAATCCCTTGTATGTGTTATATCCCTTGTATGTGTTATGTGATACATCTCTTGTATTTGTTATATGCTATATCCCTTGTATGTGTTATATGATATATCTCTTGTATGTGTTATATGATATATCTCTTGTATGTGTTAAATGATTTATCCTTTGTATGTGTTGTATGATATATCCCTTGTATGTGCTATATGATATATCCCTTGTATGTGTTATATGCTATATCCCTTGAATGTGTTATATGATATATCTCTTGTATGTGTTATATGATATATTCTTTGGATATGTTATATGCTATCTCCCTTGTATGTGTTATATCCCTTGTATGTGTTATATGCTATATCCCTTGTATGTGTTATATGATATATCCCTTGTATGTGTTATATGATATATCCCTTGTATGTGTTATATGATATATCCCTTGTATGTGTTATATGATATATCCTTTGTATGTGTTATATGATATATCCCTTGTATGTGCTATATGACATATCCCTTGTATGTGTTATATGATATATCCCTTGTATGTGTTATATGATATATCCCTTGTATGTTCTGTATAATGTAATCTTGGCTAGTACATGACCGTGTCTATAAAGTTCATGACCCCTGTTGTGTTCTATACAATGTAATATTGGTTAGTACATGACCCCCTTTGTGTTCTGTACAATGTAATATTGGTTAGTACATGACCCCTGTTGTGTTCTGTATAATGTAATATTGGTTAGTACATGACCCCTGTTGTGTTCTGTACAATATAATATTGGTTAGTACATGACCCCTGTTGTGTTCTGTACAATGTAATATTGGTTAGTACATGACCCCTGTTGTGTTCTGTAAAATTTAATATTGGTTAGTACATGACCCCTGTTGTGTTCTGTACAATGTAATCTTGGTTAGTACATGACCCGTGTTGTGTTCTGTACAATGTAATATTGGTTAGTACATGACCCGTGTTGTGTTCTGTACAATGTAATATTGGTTATTATATGATCCCCGTTGTGTTCTGTATAATGTAATATTGGTTAGTACATGACCCCTGTTGTGTTCTGAACAATGTAATATTGGTTAGTACATGACCCGTGTTGTGTTCTGTATAATGTAATCTTGGTTAGTACATGACCCGTGTTGTGTTCTGTACAATGTAATATTGGTTAGTACATGACCACCGTTGTGTTCTGTATAATGTAATCTTGGTTAGTCCATGACCCGTGTTGTGTTCTGTATAATGTAATCTTGGTTAGTACATGACCCGTGTTGTGTTCTGTATAATGTTATCTTGGTTAGTACATGACCCGTGTTGTATTCTGTATAATGTAATCTTGGTTAGTACATGAGCCCTGTTGTGTTCTGTATAATGTAATCTTGGTTAGAACATGACGCCTGTTCTGTTCTGTACAATGTAATATTGGTTAGTACATGACGCCTGTTGTATTCTGTATAATGTAATCTTGGTTAGTACATAACCCGTGTTGTGTTCTGTATAATGTAATCTTGGTTAGTACATGACTTCTGTTGTGTTCTGTATAATGTAATCTTGGTTAGTACATGACCTCTGTTGTATTCTGTATAATGTAATCTTGGTTAGTACATGACCCCTGTTGTGTTCTGTATAATGTAATCTTGGTTAGTACATGACCTCTGTTGTGTTCTGTATAATGTAATCTTGGTTAGTACATAACCCGTGTTGTGTTCTGTATAATGTAATCTTGGTTAGTACATGACCTCTGTTGTGTTCTGTATAATGTAATCTTGGTTAGTACATGACCTCTGTTGTGTTCTGTATAATGTAATCTTGGTTAGTACATGACCTCTGTTGTGTTCTGTATAATGTAATCTTGGTTAGTACATGACCTCTGTTGTGTTCTGTATAATGTAATCTTGGTTAGTACATGACCTCTGTTGTGTTCTGTATAATGTAATATTGGTTAGTACACATGTGCACAATTCTGGATAAAATGTGTTCTGCAATAAATATGGCGGGTGCCTCTCTATCCATCACATACACTGTCCGACCTTCCTCACTGCCATGTATATTAACCATATTGTATCTTATTGTAACAGGCATATGTTTGGGGAAATGATATTTACATAAAGGAGACACCTGAGGATAAAATAACACAAATTACTTCTGATGGAGAAGAAAACAAGATTTTAAATGGAGTCCCTGACTGGGTGTATGAAGGTAATGAATAGTAATCCCTCTTATTAGGCCAGGGGGAGTATTGATCCTTTTATATGATGTAACAAACCGTCATCCAGACCAACACAAGTACAGTCAGAGTAACTGATTAAAATAGCAGCTATTAGGGAAAGTGTCCCTGGATGTTGAACTTACAATTTAATTTTACACCAAAACAAAGGACGTTTTATTCATGAAAGAGAATGGGAGAAATTCAGCTCGGCTACTTTGACTTTATGTTTGCAATTCCCTTCTCAATTCCCTCCTTCGGGAATAAAGCCCATGGTTTATTCAGTAAACTTGTATTCTTGGCAATGACTTGGATTGTGAGGGATGAGAAATAAAACTATATTAAAAGGGCAACTTTACAGGGGAGATACTGATAACCCAACACATATCACTGGTTCTGTGGAATATAAGGGGTATCAATACATTTCACCTTTAACCAGGATCTGGTGTTGGGCGATGAATGAGGCAGACAAGATGGAATCCATATGGATAATTTTTTTGGCATAGGTATTTTTTCCAGGTTTTCTTTGTATTGATTCCATTACAATTCACATGAAGTAAAAAATACTAATACAATGTCTTCTTCTTTTCCCCTCCAGAGGAAATGTTTTCCACTAATTACGCTTTATGGTGGTCCCCAAACGCTAAATATTTAGCCTACGTCCAGTTTAACGATACCGAAGTGCCCATTATGGAATATACATTTTTTGGTGACGAATCCGACCAATATCCTCACACCGTTCATATCCCATATCCCAAGGTATGTGACCAGCATTCAGCAATACTAAACCCAGACGCGTTTTACTAAATGGCCACTGGTCAGAGGCGTCACTAGGGTTGGTGTCACCCGGTGCGGTAACTCATGGTGTCACCCCCCTGGATTTCCTCCAATACAATGCCAAACAGATTCCTTAGTAATGCCAGTTAGATGGCCTATTAACTATGCCACACACAGGAGCCCCACAAATTATGTCACACTCAGGAGCCCCACAAATTATGTCACACTCAGGAGCCCCATAACTATGCCACACACAGGAGCCTCATAACTATGCCACACACAGGAGCCTCATAACTATGCCACACACAGGAGCCCCACAAATTATGCCACACACAGGAGCCTCATAACTATGACACACACAGGAGCCCCACAAATTATGCCACACACAGGAGCCTCATAACTATGCCACACACAGGAGCCCCACAAATTATGTCACACACACAGGAGCCTCATAACTATGCCACACACAGGAGCCCCACAAATTATGTCACACACAGGAGCCTCATAAATTATGCCACACACAGGAGCCCCATAACTATGCCACACACAGGAGCCCCATAACTATGCCACACACAGGAGGCCCATAACTATGCCACACACAGGAGCCCATAACTATGACACACACAGGAGCCCCATAACCATGCCACATACAGGAGCCCCATAACTATGCCACACACACAGGAGCCCCACAAATTATGCCACATCAGAGCCCCACTATTTATGCCTCACCGCTGCCCAATTAATTATTCCACACACGCAGGAGTGAAACACAGTCACCGGATGTGACGTAACATTTTTTGGAGTATTTGCATCTCATCCATTTTTTGCTTTGCATTACATGATTATTTTGCACTTTATATTCGTTTGTCAGTTTATTTTATTATTATTATTATTGCTTTGCAGTTAAGGTCTCAGAATTGATGAGTAACAGTCTGTTTATAGCTGTTTAATTTAATGGTAAATAGAGCTATCTGTTAGTCATTTCAGTCTCTTGATTTTCATTGGTAAAATGTCTGTAGCTCTCCACAGTGCACGCTCCAAGGGGCTATCCACTTAAACTGAACTAACAAGTCAACTGCAAAATTCAGTCATGAATAGCCGAGCTCAAAGCAATGTCTCCACCTTGCCTGTCTCTCCTGCTCAGCTAGTAATGCCTGCTTTTTGCAGGTCACTTGTCAGTTCCTTGTTTTAGTGAATATCCCCCTAAAACTAAGGAGAATTACACTGGGATTGTGCAATATGATGACGTTAGGAAAGGATATGACATCGTATGACATAGTAAGTGTTTCCTCTCTCTTGTTACCTCCAAGGCAGGAGCTAAAAACCCCACAGTGAGACTGTACATAGTCAACACTGAGAATATCACAGAGTCCCAAGCGGAGATATCGGCACCAGCAGAGATGAGATCAATGTAAGCAGAGCTGGACTGTTAATTATACTGTATGGGCTTAATAATAAATACAGAAATACAGCAATGCCTGGGATTAATCTTAAAGCTGCTTATTATCAACAGTATGTGTACAGGGATCCAGAGTCCAGGGCAGGGTGTGTATACAGGGATCCAGTGTCCTGGGCAGAGTGTGTGTACAGGGATCCAGAGTCCAGGGCAGAGTGTGTGTACAGGGATCCAGTGTCTGGGGCAGAGTGTGTGTACAGGGACCCAGTGTCCGGGGCAGAGTGTGTGTACAGGGATCCAGTGTCTGGGGCAGAGTGTGTGTACAGGGACCCAGTGTCCGGGGCAGAGTGTGTGTACAGGGATCCAGATTCCAGGGCAGAGTGTGTGTACAGGGATCCAGAGTCCAGGGCAGAGTGTGTGTACAGGGACCCAGTGTCCGGGGCAAAGTGTGTGTGTGTACAGGGATCCAGTGTTCGTGGCAGGGTGTGTGTACAGGGACCCAGTGTCCCGGGCAGAGTGTGTGTACAGGGACCCAGTGTCCGGGGCAAAGTGTGTGTACAGGGACCCAGTGTCCGGGGTAGGGTGTGTGTACAGGGATCCAGTGTTCGTGGCAAGGTGTGTGTACAGGGACCCAGTGTCCCGGGCAGAGTGTGTGTACAGGGACCCAGTGTCCGGGGCAGAGTGTGTGTACAGGGACCCAGTGTCTGGGGCAGGGTGTGTGTACAGGGATCCAGCGTCGGGGACAGAGTATGGGTACAGGGATCCAGTGTCCGGGGCAGTGTGTGTGTACACGGACCCAGTGTCCGGGGCAGGGTGTGTGTACAGGGACCCAGTGTCCAAGGCAGGGTGTGTACAGGGACACAGTGTCCGGGGTTGGGGGTGTGTACAGGGACCCAGTGTCCGGGGCAAGGTGTGTGTACCTAGTGTCCGGGGCAGGGTGTGTGTACCCAGGGTCCGGTGCAGGGTGTGTGTACCCAGTCTGGGGCAGGGTGTGTGTACCCAGTGTCCGGGGCAGGGTGTGTGTACCCAGTGTCCGGGGCAAGGTGTGTGTACCCAGTGTCCGGGGCTGGGTATTTGTTCACATGGACAATGCTGGTGCTTAATCTTTTTTTTTTTTAAAGGATAGATAGATTCGAATCCGCACTGATCCCGGTGCCGAGGTAAGATGTCACCCAAGTCTTCAAATATGATAAAGAAAATGCAGGACCCAACACTCAGTGAATAAAGTGGGAGTTTAATTCAAACGCAGGCTTATAATCTTTCTTTCAATCACTGCATAAAACAGGGGGCAGAATGTTATGCAAACAAATTCATTCAATGTTTGCCTGTAACTGAATGAGATATTTGGTGGTAGAGCGCCCTCTGGTGTGTTAAGGAATAAGTACAGTTGGGTCAGATAAGCCTAGAAAGTGTCACCGGCAGATACCAACCATTCACACATCTAGTCTGCCATCTATCTATGGGTGCTGCCCTCTTGTGGGTAGAGTTTCATAAGTAAAAAAAAAGATTACATGACACTCTGATACTGTTGCTTCACTGACCCCTAGAGGCAATCAGTAACATTGCAAGAAAATACTTAATTAGCCAAAATCTAGGGTTAGGGTTAGGATAGTTGTTAGGGTTAAACTTAAATTAGGTTTAGCATAAAGGATAGGGTTACAATTAAATTAAAATGAAAATATATTAAGGGTTTGTATAAGGGTGAGAGTTGGGGTTAAATTTAGGGTTCGGGTTGGGGTCTAAAGGTCACTGTAGGAAAAAAAAGCTAATTTTGGTTTTAACCCTATAACTTGCAAAAAAAATGCAGAAAAACATGGAAACAAGTATATTTATGAACTTGGGACAACACTTAGAAACTATTTAGATGGGTCATTTTTATTGATTGTATTTGTGTAAAATATTTTTTTAGGTCAAATTGTTTTTGTTTTTTTCATCATATTTTATTATTTTTTTGTAGTAAATTATAATATATGATGAACGTAATAGTATCTAATGAAAGCCCTTCTTATGACGATAAAAACAACATATAATTTGTGTGGGTACAGTATGTGAGAAAAAAAAAGAAAAATTACAGCTAAACACAAACACTGCAGAAATGTCAAAACAGCCCATGTCACCATGCATGGTTGAACTTCTTCACTGAATTAAACTGTACCACTTCTACTGGAAGACTATTCAATACATCCACTATCTTCTTAATAAATTACTTTTAAACTTTTACCCCTCTAATTTCAGACTATGTCCTCTAGTTGTGGTAGTTTTTCTTCCTTTAAATATACTCTCCTCCGTTACTGTGCTGATTCCCTTTATGTATATAAATGTTTCTATCATATCCCCCCTGTTACGTCTTTCCTCCAAGCTATACAAGATGCTTTAACCTTTCCTGGTAAGTTTTATCCTTCAACCCATGAACCAGTTTAGTAGCCCTTCTCTGAACTCTCTCCAAATGGTCCACCTCAACCTACAGGGAGTCTTTTGGTGCTGGTATCAGTCATGGCTGACTTTTTGGGGCAGTTGGCACTGAGTTTAGCGTTATATTGTGTGACCTCTTCTCATGTTGTTTCTCCAGTGATCACTATATAAGCAGCATGTCCTGGGTGACAGAGGAGCAGATTGTGGTCCAGTGGCTGCGGAGGATCCAGAATGTTTCTTTATTCATGACGTGTCACATCCCAGAGGCCACACACGACTGGCTGTGTCAGCAGGTATGTGAGGCACTGTCAGCCTCTCACAGTGCCACTTTACCCCCACATTCTAGTTCCTCTCCCACTCTTATTATTCTGTTTTTCCTTCTCTCTGTTCTGTTTATTTCTCTCCCAATGTACCATCTCAGTGACTGGGGTCTGCACGTCCTGCAGTATATGAGGAAGGTGACTCTGCCGTCAGATGCAGAGTGCCAGCTCACAGGTACCTCAGTGCCAGATGTGGCAGCAGTGCCATAGGTTTCCATCACTGGTATAGAAGACAGCAGTGTAAACATATTGTGTATATATAACTATGTATTCCAGACAGACTAGTCATTTAGTACAATAATTACATTGCTTTCTTTTAACTTTTTAGATTTTTTATAGTAAACTTTTTTAACCATCGGCACTCGTTAGATACAAGAACGATACTTAATAACAATACGTAGTAACGATCCATTTAATTCTCTCACTAATTCTGATTATTACAGATATTCCTCATCTATTCCCCACTTCATTGTTAACTCCTTTTTTTTCCTTTATAAGAATTTCCGCGAGGAGAGTTCGACAGGTTGGATTGGGGATGTAAGTAACTAGATAATACTTTTTTAATGTGCCATATGTTTCTTTTTTTAAATGGTTTAATGTAATACAGACAGCAATTACTGTCTTTGCCTCAAACGCCACGGAGTCTGATTAAACCACTAAAATGTAAAAAAATATAGCTGAAAATATGTATGTGTTTTAATTGAACTGCCACTTTGACATCAATAAATGTCTTTTTTCCACAATGCCACATTCCTGAGATATTCACGTTTTATTGAAGCTCTTATCTTACTAGCTCTTTATGTGTCAGTCGACACTGCTGCTCTCACAGTTATATCGAATTGTGTGTTATTTATAAAAACTCCCTTACAGAAAGTTTTAGAAATCTTTTAAAGAAGTTCAGTCGCCATCTCGGTGACTGGGAGGATGTTTAATGAAGTTCTGAATTGAGAAATTCAGTGACCCGAATTGTAGATCAGTTTGTCTCATTTCAGTTATCTAAATCGCTCTTTAAGATTGAGCACAGAAATGCATCCGAATTACCCCCAAATGCCTGACAATTACAGCAATATGGCTTTTTTACTTGTAAGACAGGGCTGTTTGGGACGAACATGTGTCACCGGCTATATGAATTGCTCCATCTGTGAAATTAACAAGTAATTAAAACAGCAAACGGTTTAAAACTAGTGGGAAATTGGTAAAACATTAAAGAAAAGCTATTTTCTTGATACAGTTGTATCTGCTGGAAACATGTAACTTGGCACAGAAAATAAACCATTTAATTATTGTGTAATTAATTTGTGACCTGAAACTGGATTTTTTTAATGAGAGTTTAATTAAATTATTATTATTTATTTTTGTAAGTTACCATTTTCAAGATGACACAGTTATACTGCAAAAGACACATATACTCTGTATGTCTTTAATGAATAATCATCTTCTATTATCCTGTCTTCTTTTAGTTTCAACCATCAGAACCAGTATTCACATCCAACAACAGGACCTTTTACAAGATTATCAGCAACGCTGGGGGCTACAAGCACATTCATTACTTTGACGGCACTTTGGTAGGTCATTTCTCAGTTATAATATTAATATTTGGGATCACAGGCTAATAATTCATCAAGTTCAGAGGACAAATACCACTGACCTCCAATACATTCAAACCCGTGCACCACAAATGACAAAACAAGCTTTGAATAAGAGAAGATCTATTGGCAAATTAGTTTCCATATTGGAATTGATTATATATTGATAATTTTTGGGTTGAGGGTCAGGTTAATAGAAAAAAAATATAGTCAAACAAAGCTATACCACCCAATACCAGCCACCCTATACCAGCCATCTGATACCAGCCACCCTATACCAGCGATCTAATACCAGCCACCCAATACCAGCCACCCTATACCAGCCACCCTATACCAGCGATCTAATACCAGCCACCCAATACCAGCCACCCTATACCAGCGATCTAATACCAGCCACCCAATACCAGCGATCTAATACCAGCCACCCAATACCAGCCATCTGATACCAGCCACCCTATAGAAACCATCTAAAATCAGCCACCCTATACCAGCCACCCTATACCAGCGATCTAAATTGGGCAGACTAGATGGACCGAATGGTTCTTATCTGCCGACACATTCTATGTTTCTATGTTTCTATCTAATACCAGCCACCCTATACCAGCTATCTAATACCAGCCACCCAATACCAGCCATCTGATACCAGCCACCCTATACCAGCTATCTAATACCAGCCACCCAATACCAGCCATCTGATACCAGCCACCCTATACCAGCCATCTGATACCAGCCACCCTATACCAGCGATCTAATACCAGCCACCCAATACCAGCCACCCTATACCACGATCTAATACCAGCCACCCAATACCAGCGATCTAATACCAGCCACCCAATACCAGCCATCTGATACCAGCCACCCTATAGAAACCATCTAAAATCAGCCACCCTATACCAGCCACCCTATACCAGCCATCTGATATCAGCCACCCTATACCAGCCATCTGATACCAGCCACCCTATACCAGCCATCTGATACCAGCCACCCTATACCAGCAATCTAATACCAGCCACCCAATACCAGCGATCTAATACCAGCCACCCAATACCAGTCACCCTATACCAGCCACCCTATAGAAACCATCTGATACCAGCAACCCTATACCAGCCACCATATACCAGCCATCTGATACCAGCCACCCTATACCAGCCACCCTATCACAGCCACCCTATACCAGCCATCTGATACCAGCCACCCTATACCAGCCACCCTATACCAGGCACCCTATACCAGCCATCTGATACCAACCTCTGACCGAAACATGCCACCCGATACCAGCCAACCTATACCAGCCACCGTATACCAGCCACCGTATACCAGCCACCGTATACCAGCCACCGTATACCAGCGATCTAATACCAGCCATCCTATACCAGCCACCCTATACCAGGTACCCTATACCAGCCACCGTATACCAGCCACTGTATACCAGCCAACGTATACCAGCGATCTAATACCAGCCATCCTATACCAGCCATCCTATACCAGCCACCCTATACCAGGCACCCTATACCAGCCACCTGTATAGCGCTCTTGTCAGTGATATTGTATAGCAGTCTTGTCAGTGATATTGTATAGCAGTCTTGTCAGTGATATTGTATAGCAGTCTTGTCAGTGATACTGTATAGAGGTCTTGTCAGTGATATTGTATAGCAGTCTTGTCAGTGATACTGTATAGCAGTCTTGTCAGTGATATTGTATAGCAGTCTTGTCAGTGATACTGTATAGAGGTCTTGTCAGTGATATTGTATAGCGGTCTTGTCAGTGATACTGTATAGCAGTCTTGTCAGTGATATTGTATAGCGGTCTTGTCAGTGATACTGTATAGCAGTCTTGTCAGTGATATTGTATAGCGGTCTTGTCAGTGATACTGTATAGCAGTCTTGTCAGTGATATTGTATAGCGGTCTTGTCAGTGATATTGTATAGTGGTCTTGTCAGTGATACTGTATAGCAGTCTTGTCAGTGATATTGTATAGCGGTCTTGTCAGTGATACTGTATAGCAGTCTTGTCAGTGATATTGTATAGCGGTCTTGTCAGTGATATTGTATAGTGGTCTTGTCAGTGATACTGTATAGCAGTCTTGTCTGTGATACTGTATAGCAGTCTTGTCTGTGATACTGTATAGCAGTCTTGTCTGTTGCTGTTATTAATTAATAACCATTAATTACTATCGTTAATCACAATATATTCTCATTATTTTCAGAGTCCAGCTCCTGTAACCAGCGGAAGGTTTGAAGTTACTGCGATATCATCACTGACCCCAGACTCACTGTAAGTACAAATAATATGGATTTTACATGTATGGTGCAGAGTAATATATCTTGCATGAGACAATTAATTAAAGTAACAGATATGTTTAGTGTTAGTGTCCCCTGATTATATAATAACGGGGGGAGGGGATTTGTAAAATGGGAATAGGAATCACACTTATTAAAGGGCCAATTTCAGCTCAGGTTTGATGTGAACCTTTGGGGCCAAACCCCAAACATTAGTTGCCATGGTCACTGCACCACTATTAGTATTCTGCCCTAGAATTAACCTTCATGGACTAAGAAATCCACTTGATGCATTACCCCCAATAAGTCCAATGTGTAACACTCATTTCTTTCTCTGTGTTTTTATAGCTATTATATCAGTAATGAAGGATTTCCGGGAAGGAGACAACTTTACAAGTGAGATCATGTATTTTACAGATAACAGATCACGCACGCTCTATATCGCGGTATAAATGAATGGTGGACATGCAGATTCACCCACGCGGACCTTGAAATCTCTGCATAGCGAATAGGCTGCGAATAGCGGCAATGTGACATCTCTGGGTGAATCTGATGGGAATGTGTTAGATCAGTGATGGTTAAATAGAACATCAGCTACATTCGGATCGTCACACATTGCTCAGCTTTGGTTTCTCCTCTATTTTGGTTAAATTTAGCACTAATCGTCCCTGACAAATGACTGGCAGTGTATGTCATTCCACCCTCTTCACATCACAGTGCTTCGTCTGACTACCCCATAATTACACAGATGAGGCCATTTGGGAAGTGTCGCCTCTGATGGGAGCTCTGATGGGAGCTCTGATGGGAGCTCTGATGGGAGCTCTGATGGGAGCTCTGATGGGAGCTTGCCCACCCATCTGACCAGGTTATCACTGGTATCCTCAGACCCTTGAAAGGCAGTGCAGTTTAGACAGGAATCCGACACAGGATTCTACATTTTGCTGTGTGAGTTTCTACCTACTCATCTTATAACACAGAGGGGCAGAAATTAGATTGCTGCCCCCCCCCCCTTGCTGCAATGATTTACATAAAATGATATTCACATCGCTGCTCACACTAATATTTTCCTTTTTAGGCTTAAACTGGGAGCTGGTGAAACAAATACACCTCAGTGTATCACCTGTGACCTGCGACCCGACCGGTGCCAGAGGTTTTCAGCCTATTTCAGTCACAACTCAAAGTACTATTCACTGACTTGCAGTGGTGAGTTTTGATATCTATCGAGGGGGTTATCATGCAGTGGGCAGTGTTGATGTGTGGGGAGGGGGTTATAATGCAGTGGGCAGTGTTGATGTGTGGGGAGGGGGTTATCATGCAGTGCGCAGTGTTGATGCGTGGGGAGGGGGTTATAATGCAGTGGGCAGTGTTGATGTGTGGGGAGGGGGTTATCATGCAGTGGGCAGTGTTGATGTGTGGGGAGGGGGTTATCATGCAGTGGGCAGTGTTGATGTGTGGGGAGGGGGTTATCATGCAGTGGGCAGTGTTGATGTCTGGGGAGGGGGTTATCATGCAGTGGGCAGTGTTGATGTATGGGGAGGGGGTTATCATGCAGTGGGGAGTGTTGATGCATGGGGAGGGGGTTATCATGCAGTGGGCAGTGTTGATGCGTGGGGAGGGGGTTATCATGCAGTGGGTAGTGTTGATGCGGGGGAGGGGGTTATCATGCAGTGGAGAGTGTTGATGCGGGGGAGGGAGTTATCATGCAGTGGGGAGTGTTGATGCGTGGGGAGGGGGTTATCATGCAGTGGGCAGTGTTGATGCCGGGGGAGGGGGTTATCATGCAGTGCGCACTGTTGATATGTGGGGAGGGGGTTATCATGCAGTGGGTAGTGTTGATGTGGGGAGAGGGGGTTATCATGCAGTGGGCAGTGTTGATGTGTGGGGAGGGGGTTATCATGCAGTGGGCAGTGTTGATGTCTGGGGAGGGGGTTATCATGCAGTGGGCAGTGTTGATGTATGGGGAGGGGGTTATCATGCAGTGGGGAGTGTTGATGCATGGGGAGGGGGTTATCATGCAGTGGGCAGTGTTGATGCGTGGGGAGGGGGTTATCATGCAGTGGGTAGTGTTGATGCGGGGGAGGGGGTTATCATGCAGTGGAGAGTGTTGATGCGTGGGGAGGGGGTTATCATGCAGTGGGCAGTGTTGATGCCGGGGGAGGGGGTTATCATGCAGTGCGCAGTGTTGATATGTGGGGAGGGGGTTATCATGCAGTGGGTAGTGTTGATGTGGGGAGAGGGGGTTATCATGCAGTGGGCAGTGTTGATGTGTGGGGAGGGGGTTATCATGCAGTGGGCAGTGTTGATGTCTGGGGAGGGGGTTATCATGCAGTGGGCAGTGTTGATGTATGGGGAGGGGGTTATCATGCAGTGGGGAGTGTTGATGCATGGGGAGGGGGTTATCATGCAGTGGGCAGTGTTGATGCGTGGGGAGGGGGTTATCATGCAGTGGGTAGTGTTGATGCGGGGGAGGGGGTTATCATGCAGTGGAGAGTGTTGATGCGGGGGAGGGAGTTATCATGCAGTGGGGAGTGTTGATGCGTGGGGAGGGGGTTATCATGCAGTGGGCAGTGTTGATGTGTGGGGAGGGGGTTATCATGCAGTGGGCAGTGTTGATGCGGGGGAGGGAGTTATCATGCAGTGGGGAGTGTTGATGCGTGGGGAGGGGGTTATCATGCAGTGGGCAGTGTTGATGCCGGGGGAGGGGGTTATCATGCAGTGGGCAGTGTTGATGCGTGGGGAGGGGGTTATCATGCAGTGCGCAGTGTTGATGCGTGGGGAGGGGGTTATAATGCAGTGGGCAGTGTTGATGTGTGGGGAGGGGGTTATCATGCAGTGGGCAGTGTTGATGTGTGGGGAGGGGGTTATCATGCAGTGGGCAGTGTTGATGTGTGGGGAGGGGGTTATCATGCAGTGGGTAGTGTTGATGCGTGGGGAGGGGGTTATCATGCAGTGGGGAGTGTTGATGTGTGGGGAGGGGGTTATCATGCAGTGGCAGTGTTGATGTGTGGGGAGGGGGTTATCATGCAGTGGGCAGTGTTGATGCGTGGGGTCCTGTCAGGGTTTTGGCTGCACAGTCACAGTCGCCAAACTCCACCAAGGAGATACAGATCTTACTCCAGGACCAAGCTAAGCCGACATCCAGAGCACAAAGGGGGCTAGTTCCTAGAGCAGCCATGGCAAGTGCAGAGGTTTAATGAAGGGCGAATATTTACTAAATGTATCGATCCCATGGGGAAACAGGATCATTTGGTTTGACCTTTGACTGGATCAGATGTGGTTTTTATTACACCCTATACATTCTTTATTATAGGGCCTGGATTACCAATTTACACCCTCCACAGAAGCAGTGATGATACAGGTAAAATAACCTAAATCCTTATTGTTTGTTTGTTTGTTTTGTTACTTCCAGGGCTGAATAAACTGATGCTGGCTTTATCTTACTGGATTGTCTTAGAACATAGGGTGTGAGCTTTTTACTCCTCTGGAAAGGGTTTCGTGTTTTTTTTAAGGCTGATAAATGTATAGTTCCTGTTTTCTTACGGGTCTATTCACTAGAAATAGAGAATATCTCAATGACGCTGACTTTCATTCTGAGATTAAGTTAAATTCGACAGTTAAAAAAAAAACAGGTTCAAATCTTTCCCACTGTAATAGTACTAATAGGTAGTATTGGGGGCTAAATGACTGACGCTGTTTTTGAGCCAAACTCAGAGTCCGAATTTGACTTAAGTTTAGTGTTGAGCGAACCCGAACTGCACTGTTCGGGGTCGTACCGAACTTTCCGGTTTTTGAACCCCAGAGCCGAAAACAGACATTTCACTGTATGTTCAGGTTGAAGTTCGGGGTTCAGCGATTACATTGTATGTAATGCTATGGGCTTTTTATAAACCGAAATAGAGTACCCATTCATAAGAAATTCTTATGAATGGGGACTCTATTTCGGTTTATAGAAAGCTAATAGCATTACATGTATTCCATAAGACGAAAGTCTATAAACCAAAAGGCGTTCTGTTTATAGACTTTCTTTTTATAGAATGCATTACATGTATTCTATAAAACGAAAGTCTATAAACCGAACGTCTTTCGGTTTATAGACTTTCGGTTTATGGAATACATGTAATGCTATTGCTATTCTATATATCGAAAAATCAATTGACCTATTCGTATGAATGGGGACACTCACACACATTTTACTTCATTTTGCAGCCCTCTAGCCCTTTCCAGGACTTTTTTAGAGGCATTTTAGTGGCCAAAAGTTCGGGACCCATTGACTTCAATGGGGTTCGAGGTCGAACATCCAGGTGTCCACTCTACTCTACTTAAGTTTCAAAATGAAAGTCGACCTCCTATAACTGAATAGACACATTAAACTTTCTATTAATAATGCTGTAGTAATCTAATCAGCTGTACACATCAAAATCTGCATTTAACATATTATATCCCATATCTGCCGGTATTATTATTACTATTTCCCGTTATATATAACATATTATATACCATATCTGCAGGTATTATTACTATTTCCCGTTATATATAACATATTATATCCCATATCTGCAGGTATTATTACTATTTTCCGTTATATATAACATATTATATCCCATATCTGCAGGTATTATTATTACTATTTCCCATTATATATAACATATTATATCCCATATCTGCCGGTATTATTATGACTATTTCCTATTATATATAACATATTATATCCCATATCTGCAGGTATTATTACTATTTTCCGTTATATATAACATATTATATCCCATATCTGCTGGTATTATTATGACTATTTCCCGTTATATATAACATATTATATCCCATATCTGCAGGTATTATTATGACTATTTCCCGTTATATATAACATATTATATCCCATATCTGCAGGTATTATTACTATTTCCCGTTATATATAACATATTATATCCCATATCTGCAGGTATTATTACTATTTCCCGTTATATATAACATATTATATCCCATATCTGCAGGTATTATTATTACTATTTCCCGTTATATATAACATATTATATCCCATATCTGCAGGTATTATTATTACTATTTCCCGTTATATATAACATATTGTATCCCATTTCTGCAGGTATTATGACTATTTCCCGTTATATATAACATATTATATCCCATATCTGCAGGTATTATGACTATTTCCCGTTATATTTAACATATTATATCCCATATCTGCAGGTATTATTACTATTTCCCGTTATATATAACATATTATATCCCATATCTGCCGGTATTATTATTACTATTTCCCGTTGTATATAACTTATTATATCCCATATCTGCCGGTATTATTATAACTATTTCCCGTTATATATAACATATTATATCCCATATCTGCAGGTATTATTATGACTATTCCCCGTTATATATAACATATTATATCCCATATCTGCAGGTATTATTATTACTATTTCCCGTTATATATAACATATTATATACCATATCTGCAGGTATTATTATTACTATTTCCCGTTATATATAACATATTATATCCCATATCTGAAGGTATTATTACTATTTCCCGTTATATATAACATATTATATCCCATATCTGCAGGTATTATTACTATTTCCCGTTATATATAACATATTATATCCCATATCTGCAGGTATTATTATTACTATTTCCCGTTATATATAACATATTATATCCCATATCTGCAGGTATTATTACTATTTCCCGTTATATATAACATATTATATCCCATATCTGCAGGTATTATTACTATTTCCCGTTATATATAACATATTATATCCCATATCTGCAGGTATTATTATTACTATTTCCCGTTATATATAACATATTATATCCCATATCTGCAGGTATTATTATTACTATTTCCCGTTATATATAACATATTATATCCCATATCTGCAGGTATTATTACTATTTCCCGTTATATTTAACATATTATATCCCATATCTGCAGGTATTATTACTATTTCCCGTTATATATAACATATTATATCCCATATCTGCCGGTATTATTATTACTATTTCCCGTTATATATAACATATTATATCCCATATCTGCAGGTATTATTACTATTTCCCGTTATATATAACATATTATATCCCATATCTGCAGGTATTATGACTATTTCCCGTTATATATAACATATTATATCCCATATCTGCAGGTATTATTACTATTTCCCGTTGTATATAACTTATTATATCCCATATCTGCCGTTATTATTATTACTATTTACCGTTATATATAACATATTATATCCCATATCTGCAGGTATTATTATTACTATTTACCGTTATATATAACATATTATATCCCATATCTGCCGGTATTATTATTACTATTTCCCGTTATATATAACATATTATATCCCATATCTGCAGGTATTATTACTATTTCCCGTTATATATAACATATTATATCCCATATCTGCAGGATTTATGACTATTTCCCGTTATATATAACATATTATATCCCATATCTGCAGGTATTATTACTATTTCCCGTTATATATAACATATTATATCCCATATCTGCAGGTATTATTACTATTTCCCGTTGTATATAACATATTATATCCCATATCTGCCGGTATTATTATTACTATTTCCCGTTATATATAACATATTATATCCCATATCTGCAGGTATTATTACTATTTCCTATTATATATAACATATTATATCCCATATCTGCCGGTATTATTATGACTATTTCCCGTTATATATAACATATTATATCCCATATCTGCCGGTATTATTATTACTATTTCCCGTTATATATAACATATTATATCCCATATCTGCAGGTATTATTACTATTTCCCGTTATATATAACATATTATATACCATATCTGCAGGTATTATTATTACTATTTCCCGTTATATATAACATATTATATCCCATATCTGAAGGTATTATTACTATTTCCCGTTATATATAACATATTATATCCCATATCTGCAGGTATTATTACTATTTCCCGTTATATATAACATATTATATCCAATATCTGCAGGTATTATTATTACTATTTCCCGTTATATATAACATATTATATCCCATATCTGCAGGTATTATTACTATTTCCCGTTATATATAACATATTATATCCCATATCTGCAGGTATTATTACTATTTCCCGTTATATATAACATATTATATCCCATATCTGCAGGTATTATTATTACTATTTCCCGTTATATCTAACATATTATATCCCATATCTGCAGGTATTATTATTACTATTTCCCGTTATATATAACATATTATATCCCATATCTGCAGGTATTATTACTATTTCCCGTTATATTTAACATATTATATCCCATATCTGCAGGTATTATTACTATTTCCCGTTATATATAACATATTATATCCCATATCTGCCGGTATTATTATTACTATTTCCCGTTATATATAACATATTATATCCCATATCTGCAGGTATTATTACTATTTCCCGTTATATATAACATATTATATCCCATATCTGCAGGTATTATGACTATTTCCCGTTATATATAACATATTATATCCCATATCTGCAGGTATTATTACTATTTCCCGTTGTATATAACTTATTATATCCCATATCTGCCGGTATTATTATTACTATTTACCGTTATATATAACATATTATATCCCATATCTGCAGGTATTATTATTACTATTTACCGTTATATATAACATATTATATCCCATATCTGCCGGTATTATTATTACTATTTCCCGTTATATATAACATATTATATCCCATATCTGCAGGTATTATTACTATTTCCCGTTATATATAACATATTATATCCCATATCTGCAGGTATTATTACTATTTCCCGTTGTATATAACATATTATATCCCATATCTGCCGGTATTATTATTACTATTTCCCGTTATATATAACATATTATATCCCATATCTGCAGGTATTATTACTATTTCCTATTATATATAACATATTATATCCCATATCTGCCGGTATTATTATGACTATTTCCCGTTATATATAACATATTATATCCCATATCTGCCGGTATTATTATTACTATTTCCCGTTATATATAACATATTATATCCCATATCTGCAGGTATTATTACTATTTCCCGTTATATATAACATATTATATACCATATCTGCAGGTATTATTATTACTATTTCCCGTTATATATAACATATTATATCCCATATCTGAAGGTATTATTACTATTTCCCGTTATATATAACATATTATATCCCATATCTGCAGGTATTATTACTATTTCCCGTTATATATAACATATTATATCCCATATCTGCAGGTATTATTATTACTATTTCCCGTTATATATAACATATTATATCCCATATCTGCAGGTATTATTACTATTTCCCGTTATATATAACATATTATATCCCATATCTGCAGGTATTATTACTATTTCCCGTTATATATAACATATTATATCCCATATCTGCAGGTATTATTATTACTATTTCCCGTTATATCTAACATATTATATCCCATATCTGCAGGTATTATTATTACTATTTCCCGTTATATATAACATATTATATCCCATATCTGCAGGTATTATTACTATTTCCCGTTATATTTAACATATTATATCCCATATCTGCAGGTATTATTACTATTTCCCGTTATATATAACATATTATATCCCATATCTGCCGGTATTATTATTACTATTTCCCGTTATATATAACATATTATATCCCATATCTGCAGGTATTATTACTATTTCCCGTTATATATAACATATTATATCCCATATCTGCAGGTATTATGACTATTTCCCGTTATATATAACATATTATATCCCATATCTGCAGGTATTATTACTATTTCCCGTTGTATATAACTTATTATATCCCATATCTGCCGGTATTATTATTACTATTTACCGTTATATATAACATATTATATCCCATATCTGCAGGTATTATTATTACTATTTACCGTTATATATAACATATTATATCCCATATCTGCCGGTATTATTATTACTATTTCCCGTTATATATAACATATTATATCCCATATCTGCAGGTATTATTACTATTTCCCGTTATATATAACATATTATATCCCATATCTGCAGGTATTATTACTATTTCCCGTTGTATATAACATATTATATCCCATATCTGCCGGTATTATTATTACTATTTCCCGTTATATATAACATATTATATCCCATATCTGCAGGTATTATTACTATTTCCTATTATATATAACATATTATATCCCATATCTGCCGGTATTATTATGACTATTTCCCGTTATATATAACATATTATATCCCATATCTGCAGGTATTATTACTATTTCCCGTTATATATAACATATTATATCCCATATCTGCCGGTATTATTATGACTATTTCCCGTTATATATAACATATTATATCCCATATCTGCAGGTATTATGACTATTTCCCGTTATATATAACATATTATATCCCATATCTGCAGGTATTATTACTATTTCCCGTTATATATAACATATTATATCCCATATCTGCAGGTATTATTACTATTTCCCGTTATATATAACATATTATATCCCATATCTGCCGGTATTATTATGACTATTTCCCGTTATATATAACATATTATATCCCATATCTGCAGGTATTATTATTACTATTTCCCGTTATATATAACATATTATATCCCATATCTGCAGGTATTATGACTATTTCCCGTTATATATAACATATTATATCCCATATCTGCAGGTATTATTACTATTTCCCGTTATATATAACATATTATAACCCATATCTGCAGGTATTATTACTATTTCCCGTTGTATATAACATATTATATCCCAAAGCTGCCGGTATTATTATTACTATTTCCCGTTATATATAACATATTATATCCCATATCTGCAGGTATTATTATTACTATTTCCCGTTATATATAACATATTATATCCCATATCTGCCGGTATTATTATTACTATTTCCCGTTATATATAACATATTATAAACCCATATCTGCAGGTATTATTACTATTTCCTATTATATATTTATTTAGAAAGTGTTTTACCAGGAAAAATACATTGAGATTTCTCTCGTTTTCAAGTATGTCCTGGGGACCCAGTCCAGAATGGAGTTACACAGAGTTACACATTTAACAGTAGATTCAAAAATACATACATACATACATACATACATATATTAAACAAGTTGGAAGGGGAACATACAGGGTAAATCATTATTGATACAAAAAGGAACAACATGTACAGTATACAAAGGAGTTTGTAAACTAATAACAGGTACAATCTGTTTTGAGGATTTGGGAGATACTTATTTTCAGGGATCTTAGAGTAGATGATGATTTGGCAGAAACAGGAAGGCTATTCCACATATGAGGCGCTCTGAAAGAGAACGCACCTCTACCTGCTTCCTTTTTGAAGTGGGGAATCGCTAGTGAAGGGTTGGTGCAGGATCTGAGATTGTGGGATGTGCATGGAGTAAGAGCGAGCATGCCGCTCAGGTAGGGGGGGAGCGTTCCAGAGAAGTGGTTATGCACTAAGCAAGCTAGGTGGAGAGCACGCCTGGAGGCCAGCGTCAGCCAATTTAACTCTTTTAACATTTTACAGTGATGCGTGTTATAATCACACTGTAGCGCAAAACGACACAATGTATTGTACATAGTGTCGAGTTTACCGAGATGGGTCTGCGGGGCAGAATCATACACAACATCTCCATAATCTAAGATCGGCATCAACATTTGCTGCACAATACGTTTCCTTACCGTGGAATCTAGGTTAGATTTGTTTCTATACAGAAAGCCGATCCTAGGATATAGCTTTGACACAAGCTTATCAATATGGAGACCAAAAGATAAGTTTGGATCTAGCCACATGCCAAGATACTTATATGAATTTACCTGGGTCAGGTTATAACTGGTTTTGGTCTTGATGGTTACTTGAGGATTGTTTAATTTAAGTAGTTTGGCATTTGTCCCAAACAACATGGACACAGTTTTTTCAGCATTGAGGAATAATTTGTTGTTAGCTATCCAATTTTCTACTTTAGAAAACTGATCCTGTAGCACGGACTCCACTTGCGATAGTTGAGTACCGCAAGTATAAATGACCGTATCATCAGCATACATATGCACACGAGCCAGGTCACACACCGAGGGTAGATCATTTATAAATAGCGAGAATAGCAGAGGCCCAAGAACAGATCCTTGAGGCACTCCACACTTAATTGGCAACGGGAGGGAGGTAGTATCAGCAATGGACACATATTGAGATCTATCAGACAAGTATGAACGAAACCAGCAGAGCGACCTCTCATTTACACCGGAACAACTTAGTTTGTTTAGCAGCAGCTCATGATCAACCGTGTCAAAGGCCTTTGCAAAGTCAAGGAAAACTGCACCTGTGAGTTCACCACTCTCCATGCCACTCTGAATGTCATTGGTCACCTTTAAGAGGGCAGTTATCGTGGAGTGATTTGACCTAAACCCAGATTGAAGCGAGGTTAGATAGTTGGACTGTTGATAATACTCGCACAGTTGATCATGGGCACATTTTTCCAGGATTTTAGAAAGTATGGGTAGCAGTGAAATAGGCCTGTAGTTTGACACCAAGTTTACATCTCCATTTTTGTGGATGGGGATAACTCTGGCTTTTTTCCAGGCTTTGGGGACATAACCAGAGGACAGGGACGCATTGATTAAGCAGGAAATGGGTCGCGCAGTAACAGGCGCACTCAGCCTCAGTAGCATTGATGGAAGTAGGTCCGGCCCACACTGTAATTTCATTTTTTGATTGAGGAGATGCGCTGCTATTTCACTATCTGATATAGAAGTAAATTCAAATTCAGCAATGTGTTTGGCCAGGGGTGATATCGGTAGTGACTCGTCTGCCATAGAAAAAGTGGCATGATCTTCATTGTGGTGTGTTGCTATAAGAGCCGTGGCGCATCCTACAAAGTAGTTGTTGAATTCATTTGCTATTGCCACTGGAGATTTTAGAACTTCATTATGTGTCTTAATTGTGGTAGGTTCTGAGCGGCGCGGAGGGTCATACATGTTTTTTATGACGCTCCAAAATTTGGTAGGGTTCGCTAGATTTCTATTCAGCCGTTCAGAGAAATAAGTTGTCTTGGCAAGTTTGGTTTGAGTCTTGCATCTATTGCGGACTTGCCGATAAGTGTTGTGATCTTGGTCTGAGCCAGTTTGCTTAAATTTTGACCATAAAGCATCCCTGAAATGGAATAAGTCCAAGAGGTCAGCAGTGACCCAGGGAAGATGGGCACCCCTTACTCTCACTCTACGCAGGGGGGCATGTTTATCACTGACCTGCATGAACTCAGATTGAAAATATTCAATTGCAGAGTCCAGATCGGGTATCAAGCTTAGCCTGCTCCACAGACAATTACTCAAGTCATTGAGAAAAGACTGGAGATTAAACTTCTTAAAACATCTTGTAACAATTACCCTAGGGGTCGATTTGATGGGTCATATAACATATTATATCCCATATCTGCCGGTATTATTATGACTATTTCCCGTTATATATAACATATTATATCCCATATCTGCAGGTATTATTACTATTTCCCGTTATATATAACATATTATATCCCATATCTGCCGGTATTATTATGACTATTTCCCGTTATATATAACATATTATATCCCATATCTGCAGGTATTATTACTATATCCCGTTGTATATAACATATTATATCCCATATCTGCCGGTATTATTATTACTATTTCCCGTTATATATAACATATTATATCCCATATCTGCCGGTATTATTATTACTATTTCCCGTTATATATAACATATTATATCCCATATCTGCCGGTATTATTACTATTTACCGTTATATATAACATATTATATCCCATATCTGCAGGTATTATTATTACTATTTCCCGTTATATATAACATATTATATCCCATATCTGCAGGTATTATTACTATTTCCCGTTATATATAACATATTATATCCCATATCTGCCGGTATTATTACTATTTCCCGTTATATATAACATATTATATCCCATATCTGCAGGTATTATTATTACTATTTCCCGTTATATATAACATATTATATCCCATATCTGCAGGTATTATTACTATTTCCCATTATATATAACATATTATATCCCATATCTGCCGGTATTATTATTACTATTTCCCGTTATATATAACATATTATATCCCATATCTGCCGGTATTATTATGACTATTTCCCGTTATATATAACATATTATATCCCATATCTGCCGGTATTATTATGACTATTTCCCGTTATATATAACATATTATATCCCATATCTGCCGGTATTATTATGACTATTTCCCGTTATATATAACATATTATATCCCATATCTGCCGGTATTATTATGACTATTTCCCGTTATATATAACATATTATATCCCATATCTGCAGGTATTATTATGACTTATTTCCCGTTATATATAACATATGATATCCCATATCTGCAGGTATTATTACTATTTCCCGTTATATATAACATATGTTATTTCATATCTGCAGGTATTATTACTATTTCCCGTTATATATAACATATTATATCCCATATCTGCAGGTATTATTATGACTTATTTCCCGTTATATATAACATATTATATCCCATATCTGCCGGTATTATTACTATTTCCCGTTATATATAACATATTATATCCCATATCTGCAGGTATTATTATAACTATTTACCGTTATATATAACATATTATATCCCATATCTGCAGGTTATTATTACTATTTCCCGTTATATATAAGATATTATATCCCATATCTGCAGGTATTATTATTACTATTTCCCGTTATATATAACATATTATATCCCATATCTGCAGGTATTATTACTATTTCCCGTTATATATATAACATATTATATCCCATATCTGCAGGTATTATTATTACTATTTCCCGTTATATATAACATATTATATCCCATATCTGCAGGTATTATTACTATTTCCCGTTATATATAACATATTATATCCCATATCTGCCGGTATTATTACTATTTCCCGTTATATATAACATATTATATCCCATATCTGCAGGTATTATTACTATTTCCCGTTATATATAACATATTATATCCCATATCTGCAGGTATTATTATAACTATTTACCGTGATATATAACATATTATATCCCATATCTGCCGGTATTATTATTGCTATTTCCCGTTGTATATAACATATTATATCCCAAATCTGCCGGTATTATTATTACTATTTCCCGTTATATATAACATATTATATCCCATATCTGCCGGTATTATTATTACTATTTCCCGTTGTATATAACATATTATATCCCAAATCTGCCGGTATTATTATTACTATTTCCCGTTATATATAACATATTATATACCATATCTGCAGGTATTATTATTACTATTTCCCGTTATATATAACATATTATATCCCATATCTGCCGGTATTATTATGACTTATTTCCCGTTATATATAACATATTATATCCCATATCTGCCGGTATTATTATGACTATTTCCCGTTATATATAACATATTATATCCCATATCTGCAGGTATTATTATTACTATTTCCCGTTGTATATAACATATTATATCCCATATCTGCCAGTATTATTATGACTTATTTCCCGTTATATATAACATATTATATACCATATCTGCAGGTATTATTATGACTTATTTCCCGTTATATATAACATATTATATACCATATCTGCAGGTATTATTATGACTTTTTCCTATTATATATAATATATTATATCTCATATCTGCAGGTATTATTATGACTATTTCCCATTGTATATAATTCACATGTTTTCCCTTACACACTCTATCATTATAGCGCGTCTGTGATATTCCAGCCAGAAAACTTTATTTATTAACTGTCATTTAATTTGTTTTTAAGAAATGAAAGTTCTGGAAGATAATGAGGATTTACGGATATTATTAGAGGATATTCAGATGCCCACGAAGGAGAATAAATCTATTACTCTACATGGATTTGGTGAGTCAAATGCTGACTGAACTGGAGATTTTTTTCAACTCATCTACTTTGACCGGAAGTTTTCAGTTCACTTCTCAATTCCCTGCCCAAAGCGTCACTCACACAGTTAACTTGTTAATGACCCAGTAAAACATAAAAATATGTTTGATTTAAATGCTATATAATGGCAGCATCAGTTCAGTGTAATGGTTGTAATACATTTATTTCATGCTCCACTTTCTGGAGCTCTGGTTGCTGGAGGAGCAGATTGTATGTTGGAAGTTTGAAATTTGTAAACTATTGATTAAACAAGCTCAGGCTGGGTTTGCTTTGAGCCACTGCCACAGGGACCCTAAGAGTGCCAATGGATGACTGGAGGATCGGTCGGATTAGAGTGCTGAATAGAAGAATACCGGCCTTGGTACTGTCTCCATAGACTTAACATTGGACTGATGCCAATTTTTTACCGGCCTGCTGGTAAAATACCGGCCAGGTGGCAACCCTACCTGTAGCACAGTCTGTATCTCCGGATAAGATGTTAGATATGGAGGAAATACAATCACCCTCATCCAGGGCTCAGGTATGCAAAACTGTAACCAAGAAGGAGAGGCCCGAAAGTCACCCAGTAACATGTATTATAAGAGGTGCAGAGTTGGTTATGTTAGATGTATTTCTGGTGATCCTGGAGACATGTTCCTAATAAAGTAGCTAATTCAGGAAGGGGAATTGGGTGTAAAGCTCCACCTTGGAGCACACGGCTTGCAGGCAGGTTCCAGAGGTCAAGGATGTTTTTGCCAATGATATACGGCAGGTTGTGTCCCTACTGTCATTCTTACTGTAATTCTCACTGTCATTCTCTCACTGTCATTCTCTCACTGTCATTCTCTCACTGTCATTCTCACTGTCATTCTCTCACTGCCATTCTCACTGCCATTCTCACTGCCATTCTCTCACTGCCATTCTCTCACTGTCATTCTGTCACTGTCATTCTGTCACTGCCATTCTCACTGCCATTCTCACTGCCATTCTCTCACTGCCATTCTCTCACTGTCATTCTGTCACTGTCATTCTGTCACTGCCATTCTCACTGCCATTCTCACTGTCATTCTCACTGTCATTCTCTCACTGCCATTCTCACTGTCAATCTCACTGCCATTCTCACTGCCATTCTCACTGCCATTCTCACTGTCATTCTCTCACTGTCATTCTCACTGTCATTGTCACTGCAATTCTCACTGTCATTGTCTGAAGTTCTGCCTGTGTATAACATTCACCAGGATAGGACGATTGCACATTATATCATGTAATCTGTGATTTAGTGAATGGTGCCTGGAGTAAATAATCTGGCTTTGTTTTAAGGGGGCTCTTACCAAACAAGATGGTCTGTATCTTTCTCACTAGGGAATGCAAGTTATCAGTGAGCAGTGAGAGGTTTTGTAAGAGAGTCTTTAACCCAGGAGTTGAGGCAACAGGGTGATAAACCAGTCCATTTTATCCTCTAGAACAAGTAGGTCAAAAAAGGACAAACTTTGATTCATGTCTACAAATGCTTTGGGGGATAATATCCACAAACAGGACATGTGAGAATGTAGAGTTAGTGTCCATTAGAGAATGAGAGAAATATATAATCTTTATACAGAAAAGACAGATGAGGCTCTGCACTAAGACTCAAGAAGCTCGAGGTGGTCCTCTTTGGAGATATTCGGCACCTGAGTTTAACTTGGGAAAAAAAAAAACTCAGGTTTGAATCTTCTCCTCTGAAAGTAATGGAGGGGAAATGACTGGAGCTATTTTTTTTGGACTCGACATTTGAGTATATCGAGAAGGATATAGATACTTGGAAAGAGTTCAGAGAAGGGCTACTAAACTGGTTCATGGGTTGAAGGATAAAACTTACCAGGAAAGGTTAAAGCATCTTAACATGTATAGCTTGGAGGAAAGACGTAACAGGGGGGATATGATAGAAACATTTATATACAAAAAGGGAATCAACACAGTAAAGGAAGAGAGTATATTTATATGAAGATAAACTACCACAACTAGAGGACATAGTCTGAAATTAGAGGTGCAACAATGTAATAGTAATATCAGGAAGTATTACTTTACTGAGAGGGTAGTGGATGTATGGAATAGTCTTCCAGTAGAAGTGGTAGAGGTTAATATAGTGAAGGAGTTTAAGCATGCATGGGATAGGTATAAGGCTATCCTAGATATAAGATACGGCCAGGGACTAATGAAAGTATTACTTTACTGAGAGGGTAGTGGATGTATGGAATAGTCTTCCAGTAGAAGTGGTAGAGGTAAACACAGTGAAGGAGTTTAAGCATGCATGGGATAGGTATAAGGATATCCTAGATATAAGATAAGGCCAGGGCCTAATGATAGTGTTACATTACCGTGAGGGTAGTGGATGTATGGAATAGTCTTCCAGTAGAAGTGGTAGAGATTAATACAGTGAAGGAGTTTAAGCATACATGGGATAGGTTTATGGCTATCCTAGATATCAGATAAGGCCAGGGACTAATTAAAGTATTACATTACTGAGAGGGTAGTGGATGCATGGAATAGTCTTCCAGTAGAAGTGGTAGAGGTTAATACAGTGAAGGAGTTTAAGCATGCATGGGATAGGTATAAGGCTATCCTAGATATAAGATAAGGTCAGAGACTAATGAAAGTATTACTTTACTGAGAGGGTAGTGGATGCATGGAATAGTCTTCCAGTAGAAGTGGTAGAGGGTAATACAGTGAAGGAGTTTAAGCATGCATGGGATAGGTATAAGGCTATGCTAGATATAAGATAAGACAGGGGACTAAAAAATTGGAATAAAAAAAATTGGGGGCAGACTATATGGACCAAATGGTTCTTATCTTCCAACAGATTGATATCTTCTTAAGTACATTTGCTGATATGTAATTATTAAGCCAATAAAGGTTTCAGACTGAAGTGATCATGGTGCAACTTAGGGTTTAGTAAATAATTTATATCATCATCTCTGATTAAAAAACATCCATCTGAAACAAGACTTTATGTTTTAATAAACCTGAAGTCTAAAAAACATACAAATTGTTATCTTCATAAAAATCCTAAAATCCAGCATTTATTCTGCACCCTGTTGTATGTTTATCATTAATGGTATCATGACTGTCTTCTGGTTTTAGATTTGTGGTATCAGTTGATCTTACCCCCAAATTTCGATAGATCCAAGAAGTATCCGTTGCTGATTGATGTGTAAGTTGGGTGAGATGTTACTGAATTCCTAAATATCGGAATCATCTGCATGTTTTCACATTCGTCTCCCTATATTATAAGACATTATATCTATAATAACAAACACACCATCACTTGTAGGTATGGTGGTCCCTGCAGCCAGAAGGTTGATCAATATTTTCGTCTCAACTGGGCTACGTATCTCACCAGCACTGAGAATATAATTGTGGCAAGCTTTGACGGACGAGGCAGTGGATATCAAGGAGATGATATCATGCACCAATTAAATCATAGGCTAGGAACAGTGGAGGTGGAAGATCAGATTGCAGCAGTCAGGTATGAGAAGCTTGACAAGTCATTCATTCCTGGATAAGTGATTATAAAACATGTTTTAAAAAGGAAATTAATTATTGATTTAGCTATATTAGAGAATGATTTCATTTGATATATTTTTCATTGTAGGCATTTCATAGAACTGGGATTTATTGATAGATCAAGAATTGCAATTTGGGGATGGGTAAGTATTTTTGGTGCCAAATTAAATCTAAGCATGTGGTGTATGGAAAACATGGGACTGCTTAAATTTGATCCCATTAAGTGACTCAGTGATAAGTAATTATTTTAAAATATGTTAACTCACCGTTATTTCTCTTATTTTTGTTAATGTTCACATCTGTGTGAAAGTGAAAAATACATTTACAAATGACATTAATTAAGTCCATACATATGTTAGGGTAATTCCTTGATAGTGAGTATTTGTATTGGGTTGTACATTCACTATTCCTTTTCTCTCCAGTCCTACGGAGGGTACGTAACTTCAATGGTTCTTGGCAGTGGCAGTGGATTATTTAAATGTGGCATTGCCGTGGCTCCTGTATCCAGCTGGCAGTATTACGGTAGGAAAATGTTTGATATGATTACGTGTAGTGGTAACACACAATCAACATCAACCAGTCAACAAACATTTAGAATAACACAACTTTACAGAGAAAGTGAAAAAGAAGAATTAAATGTAACATTTTGTAGGGTTCACCTGAGAGTTACCCTACATCCTGGTGCAATGTGCGGGAACAAACAACTGCACTATGATTGCCTCTTTTCGGTATATTTTGTGATCTCTTCTACTACAGCACTAGCACCTTGTGTAGCTTCTCTTATTGTTAATTGTTCAAATTAGCCTTTGTTTTAAAATCCAATTAATGTTTTTATTCACAAGTACGTTCCTTTCTGTCACCTTACACAACTGACACGATAGACACAACACTAGGAGTGAGCGACCAGCTCAGTGAAGCAGACGCGAAATGATTCTCCCATCTTGTTTTTGGGCAACAACTATGGGATGTCTTGTGTTTGGTAGATCATAGAAATACCGGTCAAAAAAATAAAAATATTATTATTATATATTTCTTCTCTAAATATGTGACAAAAAAATTGTTCTAACAACTTGTCCCAATCCAGACAGCACAATAAGCATTTTATCACAGAGAGACAAACAATTCAAGTTACTAAACCATCTGAGCTGGGGGGTCGGGCAGGAAACATCCAAAGAATGACAGGTGGAATATTGGTTCAGATATCAGGATAATATAGTATATAATGTACCGGTTATTCAGATGATTATTATTTACAATTTTCGGTGAATATTACTTCACCGCTTTTAAAGGCGTCTAATGTATTTGCTAGAATCACTTCTTCAGGCAGTGGATTCTATATCTTTATTGTCCTCACTGTAAGGAATCCCTTCCGCTGTCGCAGATTAAATCTCCTTTCTCCTAGTCTTAGTGGGTGACCTCTTGTCCTTTGTACTGTTCTGTTAGTGATCAGGTCTTTAGAAAGCCCTGTGTATGGGCCCTGTACGTATTTATATAACATTATCATATCCCCTCTAAGCCGCCGTGTCTCTAGTGTGTACAGATTGAACGTTAGCAGCCTTTCTTCATAGCTAAAATCTTCCATTCCCCTTATTATTAACCAAGTAATAATGAGATCTGTTAACTTGATGCCAATCTCTTCATACACGTCATGGATCTAATCTATTTAATCCACAACAGATTCGATTTATACAGAGAGATACATGGGTCTGCCGACATCAGAGGATAATCTGGAAAACTACCTGGTAAGAATAGAAATGATTGATTTTTTTTCTGCATTTTGATTCATTCAGTATGTTTATTGATCCCTAATTCTTGTGTTTTGTAAAGATTATTGTCTGAATTTCCTCCTCTCATGTCGGGATGAGGATGCCTTGTTGGAAATCAGGTGTCAGACTTATTATGTCTTAATGCCCCTGCCTCTTGCACACTGACAGCATTTACACAGTGTATTCATACGGATCGTCACTTTCTTATCCTGGCCATCCATGGCAGCATTAAATATAGGTCTAGCTGACAGGAACAAATGGAAAAACTTTAAATAGACTCCGCCTCCGCCCGTCTGCAGTCTTTATCAATAGCGCTAAGAAAAACGTACACAAATTTGCAGATTAATGTATAGCATTTACAGATTAATATATATTTTTTACACATTAATGTATAGTGTTTACAGATGAATGTATAGTGTTTACACCCTAATGCATAATGTTTACAGAGTAATGTATAGTGTTTACACAGTAGTGTATAACGTTTGCGCATTTATGTATAATGTTTACACATTCGTGTATGTTTACACATTAATGTATAGTGTTTACACAGTAGTGTACAGTGTTTGCACACTAGTGTAAAGTGTTAGACATTAATTTATAGTGTCTGCACATTACTGTATCATGTTTACAAATTAATGTATAGTGTTTGCACAGTAGTGTATAGTGTTTGCACAGTAGTGTATAGTGTTTGCACAGTAGTGTATGATGTGTACACATTAGCGTATAATGGTTACACATGAATGTATAGTGTTTACACATTAATGTATAGTGTTTGCACAGTAGTGTATAGTGTTTGCACAGTAGTGTATAATGTTTATACATTAGCGTATAATGGTTACACATGAATGTATAGTGTTTACACATGAATGTATAGTGTTTACACATTAATGTATAGTGTTTGCACAGTAGTGTATAATGTTTATACATTAGCGTATAATGGTTACACATGAATGTATAGTGTTTACACATGAATGTATAGTGTTTACACATTAATGTACAGTGTCTGCACATTACTGTATCATGTTTACACATTAATGTATAGTGTTTGCACAGTAGTGTATAATGTTTATACATTAGCGTATAATGGTTACACATGAATGTATAGTGTTTACACATTAATGTATAGTGTTTGCACAGTAGTGTATAATGTTTATACATTAGCGTATAATGGTTACACATGAATGTATAGTGTTTACACATTAATGTTTAGTGTTTGCACAGTAGTGTATAACAGTTGCACAGTAGTGTATAGTTTTACATATTAATGTATAGTGTTTGCACAGTAGTGTATAACGGTTGCACAGTAGTCCGCAATGTTTGGACAGTAGTGTGCAGTGTATACACATTAATGTATAGTGTCATGATCCTGCCCCATTAATGTAACAGATGATTAATTCTCTTTGTTTCCATTGTAGCATTCCACCGTAATGTCTAGAGCTAAGAATTTTGCAAACGTGGGATACCTGCTCATACACGGCACAGCAGATGGTGAGAGAGAATAATTAGCTTTACAGAACCAGAGACAGATTTTATTGTATCAAATCTGACAAAACAGGAAAGTGACTGAGAAACAGAGAAGAGAAGGTTTCCAGGAACGTGATTTTATTCCACACAAATAGCTCAGTCCTAACACTGCTCATATTGTGAATGTAGGGAATAAAAATGGTCTATGAAGAAAACATGTGTTTTAGATGAGATCACTGGACACGAACCACAGGTGATGTCATAGGAGACGCAGCAGACATCATGGAAAACATATATTTCTCTTTTCTTATCCATTTGCTGCAATTCTTCCAATCCTATGTATAGATCATGTTTTACTTACTCTGCAGTCACAGTATAAGATGTGTTTAATCATTTCATGAAGGTTGCAGTTTAGGGTATAGGGATAGGGCGATCCACAGAGGAGCAGATCTATATAATACATACATGGGATTTATTACTTGTAAAGCTTTTTACACGGTATATAGCTTGAATTCTACAGATACAACAGGCAGAGTTGCAACCTTGTCCATTTTTTCCCGGCCACATCGATATACTGCAAATAATCATCCAGACCCAGCGCACACACACGTGGGAGGAATCATCAGTTAGCATAACAGCTGAAATTCCTACAGTGTCAGCCTGTTCCTGTGTGTGACACAATCTAGTGACAAATATACTGTATATATATATAATTACACAGGGCTTGGTGTTGATGAAACTCTCTCTCCCTCTCTCTCTTTTTATATATATATATATATATATAGACTCTTCAGCTCTGCTAGTACAGACTTACTTTTACACATTTATTTCTCCAAGTGCATCTTGCATTAAGATTTTTCTTCTGTTAAATCACTTTGCATTTTATTAATTAATAAAACTAAGCTATTTGCATTTCTTAATTTCCAATATTTTTTCCCATCTGCCTAAACTCTTTGCGCTCGGCTAGTAAGGCATTTGCAGTTTCTCACATATACTTATTATATGAATTATTATAATAATTCCATGTTTCTCTTTGGCAGATAATGTTCATTTCCAACAGGCAGCTCAGATATCCAAGGCTCTCGTAGATGAAGAGGTGGACTTTGAAACTATGGTGAGGTTTTATAATTGTATACAATATACAAATAATTTACTGGGTGTAATAGGCACATTACTATAATAGTGAGTTTACCTTGATGGGTGTAATACACACATTACTATAATAGTAAGTGTAATTTGACAGGTGTAATACACACATTACTATAATAGTGAGTGTAATTTGACAGGTGTAATACACACATTACTATAATAGTGAGTGTAATTTGACAGGTGTAATACACACATTACTATAATAGTGAGTGTAATTTGATGGGTGTAATACGCACATTACTATAATAGTAAGTGTAATTTGATGGGTGTAATACACACATTACTATAATAGTGAGTATAAATTAATTGGTGTAATACCCACATTACTATTATAGTGAGTTTACCTTGATGGGTGTAATACGCACATTACTATAATAGTAAGTGTAATTCGATGGGTGTAATACGCACATTACTATAATAGTGAGTGTAATTTGATGGGTGTAATATACACATTCCTATACTAGTGAGTGTCATTTGATGGGTGTAATACACACATTACTATAATAGTGAGTGGAATTTGATGGGTGTAATATACATATTACTCTAATAGTGAGTGTGTAAGTGTGTCACTGTGTCTGTGTAACGGTGTGTGTTTGTGTAAGTGTGTCACTGTGATTGTGTAAGGGTGTGTGTGTAAGTGTGTCACTGTCTGTGTAACGGTGTGTGTGTAAGTGTGTCACTGTGTCTGTGTAACGGAGTGTGTGTGTGTCACTGTGATTGTGTAAGGGTGTGCAAATTTAGAGCATGCGAGTTGAATATTTAGATGTATTTATTTTCCACACTATACATTATTTTTATATATATAAAATGTATGGAGGGTTGGTGGTGTGGAAGGTGTGGCAGGTCAAAGGAGGGGGGCACCTTCACCTGTGTAGATGAAAATCCTTGCACCGGCCCTGCATGTGACATCTTAACGACACTTGTTTATATGTTGTCGTTTTGCAGTGGTATACCGATAAGGATCATGGGATTGGAGGTCTGGCCAACCGACATATATACACTCGTATGAGCCACTACCTGAAGCAATGCTTCGATCTTCCACAATAGCCAGGACTGTGATGGCTTACTCACCGCCAGTGCACCGATGATGGACGATTATTACCTGTGATTCAGCCATGTACTGCGAGGAATCCAAATCTCCTAATGAACCAAAGATCAATGAAGCAAGAAGTACAGAGAGGAACAGCTGGCAATGTACAGAGCCGCGGCTGTACTTTATACACATCTATAACTCATAGTCTGCCCGAGTGGAAGTGAGCAGATTCTGTACTGAGAAGAAGGTACTTCAAGGGATGTCAACAGCCCAGCCACGTGATACTTTAAAGTCGGATTTTCTGAAATGTTCTTAAAGCCTTAATTACCAAACCTTGTAGAGTCCAAGATGCAGGAATGAATCCCGCGTATAGATATCATATAGTTTTAATCCCTCCTTGCTGGTAACCTTTAGATCCTTTTTTTCTCCACCACTGGCCTTGTAACGTGAGCTGGAAACGAACCAGCGAGCTTAGCGGATGCTAAATGCCGTATCCGCTAATGAACATCTGCCACTGACCATTCTCTATCGGTGTCACTGATCCCTGCAATGCCTTAAATAATTCTCCATAATTCAGACCCTGCAGCCACCTCTCGGTCTGAACTGTCCATCCATCACTCCGTGTGGGCAGTAAAGTCCTTGGCTTTGTATTGAACCATTTATTTTAGGTTTAGGCCTCACTAGTTTTCTATTGCTGAGAAATATCAAACTACAGCAGAATCATCCAAACTGCAGCACACCCACTTCTTGTCCATACTGCAAAGCAGATGCTGCCTGAGGATTGTGGAAGTTGTATTTTTTAAAGGGAAATCAATGACCCCCAAATGGATGGGCTTATCTAGGAGAAAACGATGTGTAGTGACTATTAATTGTATATTTTGTTTTTTAATTTTATATAATTGTTGGCTCTAGGTTATTGACTAAATAACGTATTTGCATATAGGGCACATGAAACCAAATAAAGTAATAGTACTGTGAATTGAGCCTGTACCAGAGATACATATTATATATAACAAGTCACAGGCAACTTGCCCCCATCACAGCTAATCCTCACTGACTCTCCTGCCAATCAGGACTGGTTTTATTCTCCATGCCCCGTCCACAGACAAAGTGCTTGGATTATGTTCAGAGAGGGGCAGTAATTAAACTAGAAGGCCTGTTGGTAGATCTCGGTGACCAGTTTATAAGTGTGCTTCTTGCAGAGCTTCTTCCTCTGGTGTTGAGATGAGATGTATTCATTCCTTTGATTCAGAACTTTAGTAATTTATTCCTAATCCAAGAGGCCAAATAATTCATCCTTAGCGCCATATATTTACGTTTTAGATATGTAACAAATTAAAAACAAATCCCTGGATCAATATCTGTATTGGAAGTGATTTGTGCAGAAAGGATGCACTTCAAACTATTATTTATCCCAAAAAAATCATTGTATTTTTAAAAGATTATTTCATGTAATTTTTTTTTCTTTGTTTACAAATAATTTAAGCAATAAGTCTAAATATTTTCCTGTGTTTTTATTTAATTATATTTTACCATTGTGTGATTATTCACTATAAAAACAAGACTCATTCTGTTGACTTCTGGCCTTAAATGGACCCCCATCACCTAAACCCCTTTACTGTGAATGTATAGCATGAAAAATAATGAAGAATAATCCATATGTTACGTTAGCAAAATGGCAATCAAATGCAATTGACACTGACATTGATAATCAAATTCTGATTTCTAAGGATAAGTATGGCATCCAAGTAAGGCATGGCTCATTAAATAAAGAATATAGTTTGTATGAGTCACTAACTCCGAAAGAGAGAAATTACAGTTAACCACAAAAAATCTCAAAAATGTCTTGTCCTTAAGTGGTTAATAGTGTCTGTGGTGTCTCCAGTGGATGACCTCATTGTGGATTATTATGCAAATAGAATTTTGTATATTAAGTCACAGGGCGTCATAGAGCTGAGATGCAGACACGTTTTATGAATTTTCTGCAATTCACATAGTGATTAATCATGCTCCATTGAAATGTTTAGGTGACAGAGAGGAGGAGTGCCAGGAATCATTGTAGCTGTGAATCTCTGTGTTCTAGACTGATGATCTAGATGATGTTTTCTAGACCATACATTGTAAAGTCCATTAATCCACCAGATCATTGAAATCCAGATTCTCCATGAGATGATTATACATGAATCCTAAAGTATGTCATTATTACATTATGTCAGTCAGTGTTTAGTAAGTGGGATAGGTAGATGGATGAATTAGAAACTCATTATATTAACTGTGGGAAAAAAGCTAGTTTTTTTTGGAAGTAGCATTGCTGTAGCGAATTGCGTCGGGTAAATAATGCATTTGCTGGCGGTATCTTAAGATACAGAATGTAGCTGAGCTAAATCTTTATTCTCACATGACAGTAATGTGAAAACACAATCTATGCAAAAAGCACAAAATACGTATATATCTGCGATTAATTCCATCCAAAGGCTGACAACAAATCACTGAGATGTAACCGCACAGTGCACCATGGGATTTAGGCTTCTTTCTTTATTTGCACCTTTAGATTGTAGGAACGAGTGGAAAAATATCATTAAACACACACAATTTGTAAAAAAATAACCAAGAATGAAAATCTGGGTATCACATCCATCGTATCATGTAACAGTCATATTGATGTTTCTTCCGGAGGTGAACAGTTACAGTGGAAGATAAAAAACATTATATTGGGTTATTTTACCCTATACTGAGATGCATTTAAAGGACAACTAACCTTTTCATTCTCACTTAAGCTCCAAACATGGTGAAAAACTCTAATATAAGAAAACACTGGAAGGTAATTTAATAGTCCCTGTGAGTTTATACTTTGACCGGCAGCTGCTATGGTTCCCTGGGAATAAAGAACAAATTAAATATAGCACCCACACATAAACTGGCACAGCATTCCTCATAACTCCTAAGAAAAACAGGATGTGCAATTATCTGGCGAAACGCGTCAAGTGACGGCTCAATGCAGTATTATTACCAGGTCTGTCTACTTTCTCCAGTACTCCTGTGTTTGCCTTTTTATGCTCATTTACCTGCTAGGCGCACATAAGACTGACGCCATCTGGCAGTGTTGATTTATTATACTGTACTCCTCTATGTGTGCATATGTTGCTACCTCTGGACCCCTCTGTCATGTTACTGTCCCTCCTGTTTGTGAGTGCAAATTATTCTGTGTAATTACTCATTCACATTATTGTGATTTATTGGATCATTGGTTGCTCTTTGTTTTCATTTTCCACATTAAACATCCTGCGCTGATCCATCCTATGTTCCTGGGAAGGCAGCCCGGAAAGGTGGGTGACTGTCTTTCTGTCTCTCATTTTCAAAGGGGATCATAGGGGTCCCATGTGTTGTATTCCCTTAGAAAATTAGGGTCTTTATCTACACTACCCTGCGGAATACAGACCCTGATCACTACCCTGCGGAATACAGACCCTGATCACTCCCCTGCGGAATACAGACCCTGATCACTCCCCTGCAGAATACAGACCCTGATCACTACCCTGCGGAATACAGACCCTGATCACTCCCCTGCGGAAAACAGACCCTAATCACTCCCCTGCGGAATACAGACCCTGATCACTCCCCTGCGGAATACAGACCCTGATCACTCCCCTGCGGAATACAGACCCTGATCACTCCCCTGCGGAATACAGACCCTGATCACTCCCCGGCGGAATACAGACCCTGATCACTCCCCGGCGGAATACAGACCCTGATCCCTCCCCGGCGGAATACAGACCCTGATCACTCCCCTGCGGAATACAGACCCTGATCCCTCCCGTGCGGAATACAGACCCTGATCCCTCCCCTGCGGAATACAGACCCTGATCAGAATAGAGGGGAATGAAGCAGGAGTCTTTTGCATGTGTTTAAAGAGTAAAACAAAATCTATCCAATGTGTCTTTAGGGTCTCCTGTTTATGAAATCACCCTGTGACTGGATATGCAAATTGGACTCCAATAGGACTACAAGCCCAATAGATTGCCTTGTACAACATCATACCAGGCATTTCAAGCCATTCACAAATAATCCACCAAAAATGGGGAAAAGGCCTCCGCAGATGAGAAGCCTAATGTTACTGTACAATAGTTCAAAACCTACATCCAGACTCCTTACATGCACCAGTAACAGCCTCCAGCCAGACTCCTTACATGCACCAGTGACAGCCTCCAGCCAAACTCCTTACATGCACCAGTAACAGCATCCAGCTGGACTCCTTACATGCACCAGTGACAGCCTCCCGCTAGACTCCTTACATGCACCAGTAACAGCCTCCAGCTAGACACCTTACATGCACCAGTAACAGCCTCCAGCTAGACTCCTTACATGCACCAGTAACAGCCTCCCGCTAGACTCCTTACATGCACCAGAAACAGCCTCCCGCTAGACTCCTTACATGCACCAGTAACAGCCTCCAGCTAGGCTCCTTACATGCACCAGTAACAGCCTCCAGCCAGACTCCTTACATGCACCAGTGACAGCCTCCAGCTAGGCTCCTTACATGCACCAGTAACAGCCTCCAGCCAGACTCCTTACATGCACCAGTGACAGTCTCCAGCTAGACTCCTTACATGCACCAGTAACAGCCTCCAGCTAGACTCCTTACATGCACCAGTAACAACCTCCAGCTAGACTCCTTACATGCACGAGTAACAGCCTCCAGCTAGACTCCTTACATGCACCAGTAACAGCCTCCCGCTAGACTCCTTACATGCACCAGTAACAGCCTCCAGCTAGACTCCTTACATGCATCAGTGACAGCCTCCAGCTAGACTCCTTACATGCACCAGTGACAGCCTCCCGCTAGACTCCTTACATGCACCAGTAACAACCTCCAGCTAGACTCCTTACATGCACCAGTGACAGCCTCCAGCTAGGCTCCTTACATGCACCAGTAACAGCCTCCAGCCAGACTCCTTACATGCACCAGTGACAGCCTCCAGCTAGACTCCTTACATGCACCAGTGACAGCCTCCAGCTAGACTCCTTACATGCACTAGTGACAGCCTCCAGCCAGACTCCTTACATGCACCAGTAACAGCCTCCCGCTAGACTCCTTACATGCACCAGTGACAGCCTCCCGCTAGACTCCTTACATGCACCAGTAACAGCCTCCAGCTAGACTCCTTACATGCACCAGTGACAGCCTCCAGCCAGACTCCTTACATGCACCAGTAACAGCCTCCAGCTAGACTCCTTACATGCACCAGTAACAACCTCCAGCTAGACTCCTTACATGCACGAGTAACAGCCTCCAGCTAGACTCCTTACATGCACCAGTAACAGCCTCCCGCTAGACTCCTTACATGCACCAGTAACAGCCTCCAGCTAGACTCCTTACATGCATCAGTGACAGCCTCCAGCTAGACTCCTTACATGCACCAGTGACAGCCTCCCGCTAGACTCCTTACATGCACCAGTAACAACCTCCAGCTAGACTCCTTACATGCACGAGTAACAGCCTCCAGCTAGACTCCTTACATGCACCAGTAACAGCCTCCCGCTAGACTCCTTACATGCACCAGTAACAGCCTCCAGCCAGACTCCTTACATGCACCAGTAACAGCCTCCAGCTAGACTCCTTACATGCACGAGTAACAGCCTCCAGCTAGACTCCTTACATGCACCAGTAACAGCCTCCCGCTAGACTCCTTACATGCACCAGTAACAGCCTCCAGCTAGACTCCTTACATGCACCAGTAACAGCCTCCAGCCAGACTCCGTACATGCACCAGTAACAGCCTCCCGCTAGACTCCTTACATGCACCAGTAACAGCCTCCAGCTAGACTCCTTACATGCACCAGTAACAGCCTCCAGCCAGACTCCTTACATGCATCAGTAACAGCCTCCAGCTAGACTCCTTACATGCACAAGTGACAGCCTCCAGCCAGACTCCTTACATGCACCAGTAACAACCTTCAGCTAGACTCCTTACATGCACCAGTAACAGCCTCCAGCCAGACTCCTTACATGCACCAGTAACAGCCTCCAGCTAGACTCCTTACATGCACCAGTGACAGCCTCCAGCCAGACTCCTTACATGCAACAGTAACAGCCTCCCGCTAGACTCCTTACATGCACCAGTAACAGCCTCCAGCCAGACTCCTTCCATGCACCAGTAACAGCCTCCCGCTAGACTCCTTACATGCACCAGTAACAGCCTCCCGCTAGACTCCTTACATGCACCAGTAACAGCCTCCAGCCAGACTCCTTACATGCACCAGTAACAGCCTCCAGCTAGGCTTCTTACATGCACCAGTAACAGCCTCCAGCCAGACTCCTTACATGCACCAGTAACAGCCTCCCGCTAGACTCCTTACATGCACCAGTAACAGCCTCCAGCTAGACTCCTTACATGCACCAGTAACAGCCTCCAGCCAGACTCCTTACATGCACCAGTAACAGCCTCCAGCTAGACTCCTTACATGCACCAGTAACAGCCTCCCGCTAGACTCCTTACATGCACCAGTAACAGCCTCCCGCTAGACTCCTTACATGCACCAGTGACAGCCTCCAGCTAGACTCCTTACATGCACCAGTAACAGCCTCCAGCTAGACTCCTTACATGCACCAGTAACAGCCTCCCGCTAGACTCCTTACATGCACCAGTAACAGCCTCCAGCTAGACTCCTTACATGCACCAGTAACAGCCTCCCGCTAGACTCCTTACATGCACCAGTAACAGCCTCCCGCTAGACTCCTTACATGCACCAGTAACAGCCTCCAGCCAGGCTCCTTACATGCACCAGTAACAGCCTCCCGCTAGACTCCTTACATGCACCAGCGACAGCCTCCAGCTACAGCCACATTATGTCTACTTTCAAATTCAAAATGTGTACTTTGTATCCAGGGCCACAGATGATGTCATACACAGGAGACAGGTGATGTCATACACAGGAGACAGGTGATGTCATACACAGGGGACTCCACAGACACATTTAAAACACATTTCCCCCATAATTTATAGATAATTGTTGCTAATTTTGTATTCTCTAGATTTATATGTCTGAGTCTCTTTTCCAAGTTCTGCTCATCTCGGGAGAAACACCAGTGATTTATTACACTAATAAATAGTTACACTGTTACAGGGAGAACATCAAATATTATGTGATTATCTAGGAAAACACCTTTATGGTGGTAAAGGAATATTAGAGAAAGGAAAGGTTTTTGCTGGAGTTTAATGCATTTATATATCTCGTTAATAATGGGGCTGGTCAATATATCATACATGTGCCTGACTCACACAGGTCCAATAAACCAAATATATATATAAAACCAATCTTTAGTCAGGTTAGTACAATTGGCTGATTTGAGTAAGTAAAATAAAGCAAGATGAGCATTCAGAGTTAAAAGCCCCCCGCGTAGAGGGACGCTATCAAGAATATATAGTTTTGTTCTCTGTCAAGGTAAAATGGAGAAAAGGATTACACACTGTAATACTATAAAACGTTACACAAGATCTCCTACTATATCTTTATTTGGTTGCTGGATTAAGAGTATTAAAAACCATGTGAAATATATGTTTATGTCCATATATATTTACTATTCTGTATCCCAAATAAATATACTATTTAAAAAAAATCTTTTTTGGGGTGAAACAGTTTAAAACATGGAATTTCAACTATTCGTGTAACATAGCTGAAGACTATCTACAGTTATACCACTAACTGCCCCTCATATTATGGTAAACATTTCCATCTCTGTAAGATAACCTTTATAAAATGTATGGAGAGGCTGAGAAGATCCGAATTCTACTCTGACACTTACATGGCTCAGACAATGATCCCACCATAACTATTGTCTGAAGGATGAAAACACATTGTACATTGTTTCACCGAGGGGAATAATATATAATAAACATAATATGAGGCAGTGTTTAATAGATACAAACCTCAGACACTTTTTTCATTTCAAACATTTCACATTTTAAAGATGCGACTGACGATGGGGCTTAATTAAAGGGGTCTCCTAAATACACATTACTCTGACGTCTGATATGCCCTTATTAAATTCTACACAACAATCCAGCTAATGCCAAGTTGGCTTTCTGAAATCCTTAAGGGACACATCACAGAAGGTTTTATACGCCATTATTTAGCTTACTGATAAGTGATGTAGCTTGATTACAACTGGGTTAGAGCATTTGTATAATCTTTTCATGATTTAGCCCTGGGGCGCCAGTCAGTTTAATGGCTATATCAGTACTTTTCTGGTTGAAGATAAAGTTATCCTCTCTATACTTGGATCTCTTTATGGTGTGAGGAGGATAAACCAGGACACTTCCAATCTCCTTACATCTTCAAAGCCACCAACAAAGGGCAAAAACGGATTAAGATTGTATTTAGTTGCATATTATTCCTGTTTGGAATGTTTGGAGACTGGGGTGGACTTTTCATGGGAACTACCAAGTTAATTACAAATATTTCCCACAAATAAATATAAAACATTTTGTAAAAGGCTCAATGTGTTTTTTTTTTTTTACTTTATCATTTCATTAAAGCCTCAGTGTTTTTCAGTCATAGATAATACAGCAAGTCACATCTTCTACTATTAAATAACAATGAAAAACAATGTATAATGGAACTAGTTATTTAGCTCATTTTGACTGAACTCATTATTTAGACTGGATGATCTCAGTTCCTTCACAGCTCTGCATGAAGTATAATGAACACACACTTAAACATACAATAATAATTGTTATCACAACTGGAAAACAGAGAATTTGTAAGTCCATACTAAACAAAATAAATATTGCCTTTACAAAAACATGAAGGATCGACACAGCGACTGTTTGGGGAGTAAGGAGTAGGTAATCTATGGCTACTGTGGACTCCAATCAATGCTCCACAAACTAAGATTGGAGTGGCAATAAACTAAAATTAAAGTAGCAGAGGTTTCTTGCTAAAGATGCAGGTGCTTAAGAGTGAGATTCTATCACCGGGTCTTGTGCTACAAACGTTCTAGGTGTCTAACCTAGTATGTAGACTACCTGGAACCTGCTGTGTTATTGATTTCATGAATGGATATATTATAGATAGCACAGCAGATAACTTTTATTAAGCAACACAAGACCTAGTTCAATAAAATCCCATTCAGAATGGATCACAAGAAAGCAAGTAGATGTTTCTGATATGGAGAGTAACAATGCAGGTCAACGAATTAAAAATATCGTCAAAACAAGATTCTTCTAAAATAAAAGGACAGATCTATAATCCCCCTCAGTCAGAAAAGCTTTATTGCGGACTCCTCTGACAGGGAAGGGGCTAATGCATTTCTTAAAAAAATATTGCACTGCTAATGGGTGTGATGATTGAATGAAGAGTTAAACCAGATCAACCATGGTTTCCCTCCTCTCTTCCGCTTGTAAAAATATATCGAAGAGCAAGTCAGAGACACGTTTCTCTGTCGATACCTTTCCCTGAGGCAGCCTTCTTCTCTTCCTCCTTGCTTTCAGAGCTAGGAATAAATTAGAGAAAGTTGGGGTTAGTGAAGCAGATGTTGGACAGTCGAGACCAACACAAGCCACCGGCTCGGTGGTACGCGGGAATACACTTGCCATGCAATGAGACAAAATCTGACAATAATCAAGATGGATTCTAGAAGGAAAGTGTTTATTGCGTTACGATGTGGAAGACGGATTTACATGCAAACAGAAATGTTTAGTTGCGCACACAGAGAGAAGACAAGCCAGAAATGTATACTGCGTAAAGGCGGAGATTAGAGTGCTTTAATACTGATATCTGCTCTAGTCGACCTATCTATTGAGAGATTGTTCTGTAGTAGGGCAGGCTGACCCAACGGAGCTTGAAGGGTGATCACATCGACTTCATGCAAACTAGATCTCTGATGGACGCTAAAATTAAGTCAACTACACAGGTGTTAATGTGACACTATAAGCACTGGGCAGGCCGGGGGGAAGTGCCTTGATGAATGGGTTTCCATAGAGCCAGACATTGCAGAGAATAAAGGCGCCTTCACCTGATGACATGAAGGTAAAGCAGATATACCAATTACAGAATTATTTAATGACCCCACATTAGATTTAATAGCAGAAATATAACTGAATGAGATGGATCTGTCAAAAGCTAAAAAATAATAATAATGAAAACAGTAAAGCTACCAGCCAACCCCTGTACATGAACGGATTAGTTTTCTAGTAATATTATTGATTGGTTTTTAATGCCCTCCTTTCTATGTTCCCATTGGTCTATGGAATGATGACCAATCTATGGTCCTCTAGTGATTACTAGGATATTGCACGCAATCAAAACTTCAGGAAGTGTAGCGCGTGGGGTGAAATCTGTGCATTAGCAAAGACTTCCTGCTCCTCCCCCTCATGGTCAGTGCTCACAGGAGCGCTGGGTGTCACAGAGTTTCAGGGCCACGCTTGCCACATTTCCGAGCATTGGGGTGCACGTGACCTCCCGATGCTCACACTCTACAGAGGCGCAGGGAGTGAACTAAGAGAGCTGGGTCTCAGTATAAAGTGGGTGCTGGGGGTGAGTACTGAGTGCAAAGTCTGTGCTGGGGTAAGTCCTGAGTGCGAAGTCTGTGCTGGGGGTGAGTACTGAGTGCAAAGTATGTGCTGGGGTAAGTCCTGAGTGCGAAGTCTGTGCTGGGGAAGTCCTGAGTGCAAAGTATGTGCTGGGGTAAGTCCTGAGTGCAAAGTCTATGCTGGGGTAAGTCCTTAGTGCAAAGTCCTGAGAACAAATATGGGTGCTGGGTCTTGTCCTGAGTAAAATGTGGGTGCTGGAGAAAGTTCTGTGAGTGCAATCTGGGTGATGAAGCAAATCCTGCGTACAGGGGTTAGTCCTGTGAGTGCAAATCTGGGTGCTGGGCTAAGTCTTGTGAGTGCAAATCCAGGTGCTGGGGTAAGTCCTGGGTGCAGGAGGAAAAAATAAAAACAAGGAATGCATTTTTGAGACTGGCAAGGAGAGAGGGGAAGGGTGAGATCTTGGAAAATGTTTTATTACCATATACATAATTTATTTATTTATTGGTGGGAAGGTGGCAGCATTTCATCCTCCGCCCCCGGCAGCACAATGTCTTGGTCTGTCTCTGGTATTTTGATACTAAGTGACATAACATGTGCGGTATCAGGACATTAGTTATAACCCTGGCCTGGTTCTGATGCTGAAGGGTGAAACGTGTTAATCAGGGACTACTTTTTGGGACTGAGACTTATGTGGAATATCTGCCAGCCAGGACCTTGTTTTTCTACTTGTTTCCAGACACTTAAGTGTAAGAAATGTTCTGTATTTTTATTGAACTGTTTTGTATGATACTGACATCTTCTCATTATTTGGAGGTCGCAGAAAATAGAGACCCAAGAAGATAATGTAACGTTTTTCTATACTATTTGTCCCATTCATATACCATAATGTGAGTGCTGTATACATATATTTTGCACTATACTGTCTGTACCTTTTTACACTGTATGTGAAGTCTGAATATACACCCAGCTACACTGGTCACTGTAAAACGCACTTTAGCGCACTGTCACTTTGTTTGTGATTTTCTGTGGACCTTATTTTTGCACTAAGGGGTAGTTGCCTGACAGCCGGCTGCTTGTGTGAAATTCGAATTAGCGCCACTAACCTCATAACCCCACTAATCTTTTTCAAACAATAACTAGAACCTTAAACAATAACTAGAACACTAATTCAGAACTCTAAACAATCATTTACTAGAACAAAGATGAACTAGAACACTAAACATGCATTAACTAGAACTGTAAGAAAACTTTTATTAGAACCCTGAACTAGAATTTTTTTTTTGCTCAGATTTCAAACACATAGTTGTATCTTTTGTTTCATCAATGTGTTTTCCCATCATCCTTGTAATATTTTTTCCATCTTTTCTTCCTTCTTCTCGTATATTTCATTGCCTTTATCTTACGTCACCTTGTTCCTTCCCCTCTTCCCTCTCCACCCTGAACTAGAATCTTGATTATTAACTAGAATCCTAAATACACATTTATAGTACAGAAATGTCACCCCATTAAGTTGGCTGTGATCTAAAGTTTAATTTAGCTTTCGTGACAGGAGTTTCATATTTGAGAAATGAACCAGCAACATTTTACAGAAGCTGAATATATACATGGAACAAGTTTAAATTTCTGTACATGTAAATGTCCAGATTACATGTTTTGGAAAATTAGAAACATAGAATATGTCAACAAATAAGAACCATCTAGCCTATCTAATAGGTAAGCAGCAGAGGTGTCTCTAGGGGGGCAAGCAGCACCAAAGGGATTATTGATAGTGGACGTTGTATTAATATTCCTAAAGGCATCAAAAATAATGATCCTCTGAAAAACATTATTACAAACAAATAAAGAGAACCACCATGGGGATCCAATTTGCCCCTTCACATGTCAGTCTACTCATGGGTGCATGGGAAAAACAGTATGTATGGAACAAAAAATCCATTCAGTTCCAGTTTAATATTCTAGAGATGCTATACTGGTGACTCAATCATTATCTGGAAGGGAGATGATATCCAGAGCAAGAACCACAGAAAGATGGTATGTACAAAATGGGTTGCTATCCTAAAAGTATATCTAATGTCCCTTATGGGGAATGCAAAGATTAAAAAGAAATTGCAGCAAACAGGAGGACTTTGAAAAGGAGTGAGATTGTACTATATCCGGGTTTAAAAAGAAGCGATATGATCCCAAACGTCTGCAGGAATTAATAGAGAATTAATAGAGAATATATCATTACGGATAAATAAAAAAGGTCTGACTCCTATTTGGGGCGATGCTAAATACTCAACAGCCTGATAAATGATTTCTCCCAACTCGCACAAAATGAGTGATTGCAGATGTTTGATTCAAAAAAACAAAGAGAGAAATTGCCTATTATTTATTTAAAAACAATTAGTTTATTTACGTTAGAAAGATTTTTAGTCTAGAAGTTAATTCTAGAAGACACTAAAATCACAGGTACAAATCTGAGAATCACATGCCATGTAATGCAGCATGCACTTTGCATTCTGGGAAAACATAATGTGTGCGTGTCTTTGGTGCAGAGCCCAATCATTTCAATCATTCGCCTCCATTTTAATAGCCACCTTTTAATTATGAATCAAAGCAGTTTTTTTTCCCTCCGTCAAACATTATTGATCATAAATCATACGTGTGACATGTAATCAAATCAGCTGCAACTGTAACGCAATGCTTCATACATGAACTGCTGTTGCGAATGATTTGTCCCAGCACAGTCATGTCTAGATTGAGAACATATGTAATTGGCCAACCTCGTACTCATTTGATATCCTTAACTCTTTTAAGCTGAGGACATAAAAACACTGGTAATATTTCCATTTTTATTAATGTTTTTTTTTGCACATGTACGCTATTTTGTTTTCCCAAAAAAAGTAGAAGATATTCAATCAGTTAGCTCTGTTGGCAAATGAGCTGTCTGCAATCCATAGCTCTGCCAAGCATCACAGACCCCTCAATACACCACAGGTTGGATGAGCAGAATGCTGATATATCTAATGCAGCCTCTTACCTTTCGGGACCAGCTCATACAGTGATTAGGACGGGGAGCTTATGACAAAAATGTGATATGAAACAATTAAATACAGTAATGGGAATTGAAAAAGGGGGGATGGGTGAGACATACGCAGGGAATCGCTCACACACTGGTTTAGCAATATATCAACTTAAACAAGGTAAAAATATAAATTCAAATAAAAATAAAATTCTCCTATTGGTCCAAGTCGGCTCCTGTGATTGAATATTCAGTCTCTGAGTGTCAATGCAGGGGATTTTCTGCCGCTGATAACACTACTTATACTGTGAATGTATTAAAGGGACTCTGTCACCTAAACACTACTTATACTGTGACTGTATTAAAGGGACTCTGTCACCTAAACACTGCTTATAGTGTGACTGTATTAAAGGGACTCTGTCACCTAAACACTGCTTATACTGTGACTGCATTAAAGGGACTCTGTCACCTAAACACTGCTTATACTGTGACTGTATTAAAGGGACTCTGTCACCTAAACACTGCTTATACTGTGACTGTATTAAAGGGATCTGTCACCTAAACACTGCTTATACTGTCACTGTATTAAAGGGACTCTGTCACCCAAACACTGCTTATACTGTGACTGTATTAAAGGGGCTCTGTCACCTAAACACTGCTTATACTGTGACTGTATTAAAGGGACTCTGTCACCCAAACACTGCTTATACTGTGACTGTATTAAAGGGACTCTGTCACCTAAACACTGCTTATACTGTGACTGTATTTAAGGGACTCTGTCACCTAAACACTGCTTATACTGTGACTGTATTAAAGGGGCTCTGTCACCTAAACACTGCTTATACTGTGACTGTATTTAAGGGACTCTGTCACCTAAACCCTGCTTATACTGTGACTGTATTAAAGGGACTCTGTCACCTAAACACTGCTTATTCTGTGACTGTATTAAAGGGGCTCTGTCACCTAAACACTGCTTATACTGTGACTGTATTAAAGGGACTGTGTCACCTAAACACTGCTTATACTGTGACTGTATTAAAGGGGCTCTGTCACCTAAACACTGCTTATACTGTGACTGTATTAAAGGGACTCTGTCACCTAAACACTGCTTATACTGTGACTGTATTAAAGGGACTGTCACTTAAACACTGCTTATACTGTGACTGTATTAAAGGGACTGTCACCTAAACACTGCTTATACTGTGACTGTATTAAAGGGACTCTGTCACCTAAACACTGCTTATACTGTGACTGTATTAAAGGGACTCTGTCACCTAAACACTGCTTATACTGTGACTGTATTAAAGGGACTGTCACTTAAACACTGCTTATACTGTGACTGTATTAAAGGGACTGTCACTTAAACACTGCTTATACTGTGACTGTATTAAAGGGACTGTCACCTAAACACTGCTTATACTGTGACTGTATTAAAGGGACTGTGTCACCTAAACACTGCTTATACTGTGACTGTATTAAAGGGGCTCTGTCACCTAAACACTGCTTATACTGTGACTGTATTAAAGGGACTCTGTCACCTAAACACTGCTTGTACTGTGACTGTATTAAAGGGACTGTCACTTAAACACTGCTTATACTGTGACTGTATTAAAGGGACTGTCACCTAAACACTGCTTATACTGTGACTGTATTAAAGGGACTCTGTCACCTAAACACTGCTTATACTGTGACTGTATTAAAGGGACTGTCACTTAAACACTGCTTATACTGTGACTGTATTAAAGGGACTGTCACTTAAACACTGCTTATACTGTGACTGTATTAAAGGGACTGTCACCTAAACACTGCTTATACTGTGACTGTATTAAAGGGACTGTCACCTAAACACTGCTTATACTGTGACTGTATTAAAGGGACTGTCACCTAAACACTGCTTATACTGTGACTGTAGAGCAAATGTATTAAACAAGATAAATATTTTTATTAAAATAGTCTTTGGTGTCTCCAGTTTTTTACATCAAATTAGGCTTGATATGATCATCATTTACTTTGTTTCTATGTTCAGAACACAGGCAGTGTTTAAGTTGACAGAGTCCCTTTAAGGTATAATATCAGTAGTGATGGCTAACCTTGGCACTTCAGATATTTAGGAACTACATATACACCTATGACCAATCAGCCATAAGGCTTAACCTGCAGTGTAAGGGTAACTATACAGTGTGTTGTACTGTACCTGGTATATTTACACATGTAAGTTTTTCCATTTATATTACTTTTATCATTGAAATTAGAATAATTTACAAATGTTACAGAATCCACACAAAGTAGTACTTTTTTTTTAAACTAATACAGGAAATTAATATTTTTAAACAAATAAAAATCTATTCAGATTTAGGAAAAAATTACAGAGGGAAAAAAAGTTAAAACCTTTTAGGAGAAAAGCTTGAATCCTTAGTCTTTGCATTTTCTGAAGTTATTAGCAGGGTCTTCCAAAGAGAGGTCTTTGCCATTTCATCAGAAATGTTTATTACTGAAGGATCCTCTCTAAACAGAATTAACACAATAATGCAGACAATAAATAGCAGTGAAAACTGAAAGGAAGAGGCAACTTGATTTTGGTTCTTTATATAAAACTATTAACATTCAACAGTCAGCAACAAGAGTAGATATTATTTAATATTAGAATACAAATAAAGTAGCTTATTGAGCACTCTCTGCTCTGTATAGCTCTATCAGGGGCGGAAATGTTGTTTAGAATCTTTGCTCTGTATAGCTCTATCAGGGGGCGGACATGTTGTTTAGAATCATTGCTCTGTATAGCTCTATCAGGGGATGGACATGTTGTTTAGAATCTTTGCTCTGTATAGCTCTATCAGGGACGGACATGTTGTTTAGAATATTTGTTCTGTATAGCTCTATCAGGGGGTGGACATGTTGTTTAGAATCTTTGCACTGTATAGCTGTATCAGGGGGAGGACATGTTGTTTAGAATCTTTGCTCTGTATAGCTCTATCAGGGGGTGGACATGTTGCTTAGAATCTTTGCTCTTTATAGCTCTATAAGGGGGCGGACATGTTGTTTAGAAGCGTTGCTCTGTATAGCTCTATCAAGGAGCAGACATGTTGTTTAGAATCTTTGCTCTGTATAGCTCTATCAGGGGGCAGACATGTTGTTTTGAAGCTTTGCTCTGTATAGCTCTATCAGGGGGAGGACATGTTGTTTTGAAGCTTTGCTCTGTATAGCTCCATCAGGGGGAGGACATGTTGTTTAGAATCTTTGCTCTGTATAGCTCTATCAGGGGATGGACATGGTGTTTAGAATCTTTGCTCTGTATAGCTCTATCTGGGGGTGGACATGGTGTTTAGAATCTTTGCTCTGTATAGCTCTATCAGGGGGCGGACATGTTGTTTAGAATCTTTGCTCTGTATAGCTCTATCAGGGGGAGGACATGTTGTTTAGAATCTTTGCTCTGTATAGCTCTATCAGGGGGCGGACATGTTGTTTAGAATCTTTATTCTGTATAGCTCTATCAGGGTCGGACATTTTGTAAGTATAATATTATATAACTATGTTACAGAAAACAACAAAATATCTATGTTATCTTTTTAGCTTTGGGAAAATCACAAGGTCACATGTATTAACAGCACAACTATCCAATTTAAAATGTACAAAATCATTGTACATACACACAACATTCAAACAGTAGTCAATCGATTTAAACGGCCTAGGATTATATAGTCAATACAAAATCTGCAATAACACTTTAATTGCAGGGGACATTATATTTATATATATATATATATATATATATATATATATATATATATATATATATATATATATATATATATATATAAAGTGCTAATAACAGGGGATTGTAAGCAGGCTGAACACTGCTAAAATATGCAGACAGTAAAATGATATATTATGTACTAAAAATAGATACAAATCTGATTTATAAAAAGACAAAATGTGTTAATATTACATTACAAACCAAGTGAACATTTCTTGTGGCACATACTAAAAACGTTCTATTGTTAATGTACAATATGTCAAGCTATTCTAAGAAACCTATATATATATATATATCTGTATTTATAGGTACTTTATGTGTCTATTTGTAATTAGCAACAGATGACTTTCATACAGCTTTGGTATAGAGCTGACTTGCAGAGGGTGTCTGAGCCTGACATCAACATTGTCACGGACTCTCTGGTCCTGGGTCTTTGTCACGGACTCTCTGGTCCTGGGTCTTTTTCACGGACTCTCTGGTCCTGGGTCTTTGTCATGGACTCTCTGGTCCTGGGTCTTTGTCATGGACTCTCTGGTCCTGGGTCTTTGTCACGGACTCTCTGGTCCTGGGTCTTTGTCACGGACTCTCTGGTCCTGGGTCTTTGTCACAGACTCTCTGGTCCTGGGTCTTTGTCACGGACTCTCTGGTCCTGGGTCTTTGTCACGGACTCTCTGGTCGTTGGGTCATGGACTCTCTGGTCTCTGGGTCTTTGTCACGGTCTCTCTGGTCTCTGGGTCTTTGTAACGGACTCACTGGTCCTGGGTCTTTGTCACGCACTCTCTGGTCATTGGGTCATGGACTCTCTGGTCTCTAGGTATTTGTCACGGACTCTCTGGTGTCTGGGTCTTTGTGACAAACTCTCTGGTCTCTGGGTCTTTGTCACGGACTCACTGGTCATTGGGTCATGGACTCTTTGGTCTCTAGGTATTTGTCACGGACTCTCTGGTGTCTGGGTCTTTGTGACAAACTCTCTGGTCTCTGGGTCTTTGTCACGGACTCACTGGTCATTGGGTCATGGACTCTCTAGTCTCTGGGTCTTTGTCACGGACTCTCTGGTCTCTGGGTCTTTGTCATGGACTCTCTAGTCTCTGGGTCTTTGTCACAGACTCACTGGTCCTGGGTGTTTTTTACGGACATCATGCATTTACCATCAGCCAATAATTATGCAGAATAAATTCCTCTCCTTTTGAAGCTACCATTTCCATGAGCACACACCCAAAGAAGACATATTAACCAATTCTGACTACATTACCTGCAATTCCCCTCCATTGGTAACTGGACTGTTCCTTCATCTTCTAATACTAACATGCTTTGTTCTTCCTGGAATGACACACACAGAAGTTATTAGTACATACTAGGGCAACTCGTTCTAACATTGAATAATATATATTGTTAAGCGAACCCGAACCGCACTGTTCGGGTTCGTACCAAACATTGCAGTTTTTGGACCCCGGACCCGAACACGGACATTTCACTGTATGTTCGGGTTGGAGTTCGGGGTTCGGCGATTTAATGGCGCGTTTTGAAAGGCTGCAGGGCAGAAAATCAGAAAGCCCATAGCATTACATACATATACATTGTATGTAATGCTATGGGCTTTCTATAAACCGAAAGTCTATAAACCGAATCTCTTTTGGTTTATAGACTTTCGTTTTATAGAATGCATGTAATGCTATGGGCTTTCTATAAACCGAAAGTCTATAAACCGAATATCTTTTGGTTTATAGACTTTCGGTTTATGGAATACATGTAATGCTATTGGCTATCTATAAACCGAACTAGAGTCCCCATTCATAAGAATTTCTTATGAATGGGGACTCTATTTCGGTTTATAGAAAGCCAATAGCATTACATATGTATTCCATAAAACGAAAGTCTATAAACCGAAACACATTCGGTTTATAGACTTTCGGTTTATAGAATATATGTAATGCTAATGCTATTCTATAAACCGAAAGTCTATAACCGAATGTCGTTCGGTTTATAGACTTTCGGCTTATGGAATACATGTAATACTATTGGCTTTCTATAAACCATAAATAGTTTTGGGTGGTAAATAGTACATTTGCGTCTTGCGGTTCACTTCATATCTGAGAGTCAAATAGAACCGTCAAATACTGTGCTTACAGCGCACTTTGAAAAATTCTAATAGTTTTGGGTGCTAAATAGTACATTTGCGTCTTGCGGTGCACTTCATATCTGAGAGTCAAATAGAACAGTCTAATACTGTGCTTACAGCGCACTTTTAAAAATTCTAATAGTTTTGGGTGCTAAATAGTACATTTGCGTCTTGCGGTGCACTTCATATCTGAGAGTCAAATAGAACAGTCTAATACTGTGCTTACAGCGCACTTTTAAAAATTCTGGCTACCTCCTCCTCCTCCAGCGCCGCTCCCACCTACACCGCCACGGTCACCGCCTCCTCAACCTATGGGTCACTTAGTATAAACTGAAAGAGAATAACCTGCACTCCAACCCTCTCTCAAATGGATAATTCTGTTGATCCTCCTGGCAGCCATGCTTTAGATTTAGATTTATGTTCTTCCAAAGCTAAAATCAAAGATTCCATCTAGTGCTATTTTATGGCTCAGCTGTATTTGTCATTTGTATGTATTTTATGTTATTTTAAGTTATTTCCCTATCCACATTTGCTTGCAGGACACTTGTCCTACTCTCACCCACATTTTACTTCATTTTGCAGCCCTCTAGCCCTTTCCAGGACTTTTTTAGAGGCATTTTAGTGGCCAAAAGTTCAGGTTCCCATTGACTTCAATAGGGTTCGGGTCGGCGTCAAGTTCGGGGTCAAGTTCGAACACGGACCCGGACATTTTTTTCGAAGTTCGGCCGAACCTGCCGAACCCGAACATCCAGGTGTCCGCTCAACTCTAATAATATATATAATTTAGTGGTTCTTTAATGATATTTACCTCTTTCTCGGCATCTTCCAGCTTCTTTTTCTTGCTCTCAGGCATTAGATCATCTAACCAACTCAGATCCCGTTTGTTGAAAAAGAAATCCATTAATTTCCTCACAAACACCAGAGCCAGCACCTGCAAAGGAGTAAAAACTGGTTATACGAAATTAACACAAACACTGGAGCCAGCACCTGCAAAGGAGTAAAAACTGGTTATACGAAATTAACACAAACACTGGAGCCAGCACCTGCAAAGGAGTAAAAACTGGTTATACGAAATTAACACAAACACTGGAGCCAGCACCTGCAAAGGAGTAAAAACTGGTTATACGAAATTAACACAAACACTGGAGCCAGCACCTGCAAAGGAGTAAAAACTGGTTATACGAAATTAACACAAACACTGGAGCCAGCACCTGCAAAGGAGTAAAAACTGGTTATACGAAATTAACACAAACACTGGAGCCAGCACCTGCAAAGGAGTAAAAACTGGTTATACGAAATTAACACAAACACTGGAGCCAGCACCTGCAAAGGAGTAAAAACTGGTTATACGAAATTTACACAAACACCGGAGCCAGCACCTGCAAAGGAGTAAAAACTGGTTATACGAAATTAACACAAACACCAGAGCCAGCACCTGCAAAGGAGTAAAAACTGGTTATACGAAATTAACACAAACACCGGAGCCAGAAGCTGCACAGGAGTAAAAACTGGTTATACGAAATTTACACAAACACCGGAGCCAGCACCTGCAAAGGAGTAAAAACTGGTTATACGAAATTTACACAAACACCGGAGCCAGCACCTGCAAAGAAGTAAAGACTGGTTATACGAAATTAACGCAAACACTGGAGCCAGCACCTGCACAGGAGTAAAAACTGGTTATACGAAATTTACACAAACACCGGAGCCAGCACCTGCAAAGGAGTAAAAACTGGTTATACGAAATTTACACAAACACCGGAGCCAGCACCTGCAAAGGAGTAAAAACTGGTTATACGAAATTAACGCAAACACTGGAGCCAGCACCTGCAAAGGAGTAAAAACTGGTTATACGAAATTAACGCAAACACTGGAGCCAGCACCTGCACAGGAGTAAAAACTGGTTATACGAAATTTACACAAACACTGGAGCCAGCACCTGCACAGGAGTAAAAACTGGTTATACGAAATTAACGCAAACACTGGAGCCAGCACCTGCACAGGAGTAAAAACTGGTTATACGAAATTTACACAAACACTGGAGCCAGCACCTGCAAAGGAGTAAAAACTGGTTATACGAAATTAACACAAACACCGGAGCCAGCACCTGCAAAGGAGTAAAAACTGGTTATACGAAATTTACACAAACACTGGAGCCAGCACCTGCACAGGAGTAAAAACTGGTTATACGAAATTTACACAAACACTGGAGCCAGCGCCTGCACAGGAGTAAAAACTGGTTATACGAAATTAACACAAACACCGGAGCCAGCACCTGCACAGGAGTAAAAACTGGTTATACGAAATTAACACAAACACTGGAGCCAGCACCTGCACAGGAGTAAAAACTGGTTATACGAAATTAACACAAACACTGGAGCCAGCACCTGCACAGGAGTAAAAACTGGTTATACGAAATTAACACAAACACCGGAGCCAGCACCTGCAAAGGAGTAAAAACTGGTTATACGAAATTAACGCAAACACCGGAGCCAGCACCTGCAAAGGAGTAAAAACTGGTTATACGAAATTTACACAAACACTGGAGCCAGCACCTGCACAGGAGTAAAAACTGGTTATACGAAATTAACACAAACACCGGAGCCAGCACCTGCAAAGGAGTAAAAACTGGTTATACGAAATTAACACAAACACCGGAGCCAGCACCTGCAAAGGAGTCAAAACTGGTTATACGAAATTTACACAAACAGTGGAGCCAGCACCTGCAAAGGAGTAAAAACTGGTTATACGAAATTAACACAAACACCGGAGCCAGCACCTGCAAAGGAGTAAAAACTGGTTATACGAAATTTACACAAACACCGGAGCCAGCACCTGCACAGGAGTAAAAACTGGTTATACGAAATTAACACAAACACTGGAGCCAGCACCTGCAAAGGAGTAAAAACTGGTTATACGAAATTTACACAAACACCGGAGCCAGCACCTGCACAGGAGTAAAAACTGGTTATACGAAATTAACACAAACACTGGAGCCAGCACCTGCACAGGAGTAAAAACTGGTTATACGAAATAAGGACAAACATCGGAGCCAGCACCTGCACAGGAGTAAAAACTGGTTATACGAAATAAGGACAAACATCGGAGCCAGCACCTGCACAGGAGTAAAAACTGGTTATACGAAATAAGGACAAACATCGGAGCCAGCACCTGCACAGGAGTAAAAACTGGTTATACGAAATAAGGACAAACATCGGAGCCAGCACCTGCACAGGAGTAAAAACTGGTTATACGAAATAAGGACAAACATCGGAGCCAGCACCTGCACAGGAGTAAAAACTGGTTATACGAAATAAGGACAAACACTGGAGCCAGCACCTGCACAGGAGTAAAAACTGGTTATATGAAATAAGGACAAACATCGGAGCCAGCACCTGCACTGGTGTAAAAACTGGTTATACGAAATGTCACATACCACAGCATGACTAAGCCAGAGACCCAAACACTGGAGGGCCCTGAGGGCCAAACACCTCCCTGTGGACTAGGGTCCCTGTCTGTCGATATGCCTGGTTAAGATTGTATCCTGTCTTGCAAGCTCCAGTCTCTCAGGGTGTGTTAAGAAATGTTATTATATGTTAGTGTTGAAATGTGTACTTATCTAATCAATAATTGTCCTGTGAGCCATCTATTGTCTCTTGTAGTCTGGATGTCTGTATCTTGAGGTGTCATATTTAATTAGGTTATGTCTTACTGTATTAAATTACCTGTTTTAAATTAGGTTTTATATTGCTTGAGGCTTACCATGATATAATTAGTTCCCATGTGCCTCCCCCTAGTTGATGTAATATGTGTCTGTATATAAGTCTGTGCTGTTTCACAAATAAATGTTAATTCTTGCTGTGTCTAACTGATAGCAGTCCTGCCTACTATTTAGGAACAAAAAGGTTCCAGGGAAGACTTGCTGGGTGAATGCTGAGCTTGAATCGGGAGCTAAGGAGGTGATTTCCTATAGCGGACAGAGGTGTTACAGGCCTTGGGCAGCCATTCCATTAATAAACACAAACACCGGAGCCAAAACCTGCACAGGAATAAAAACTGCTGATGGGGTTAGAGACATACGGGTTATATTATCCTTACACAAGAATAGGCATTGGAACCCAACCATTTAAATGAAGCAAAACAAATTGTATCTAAAACTATATAAAGAACATAATAGATATTTCACTGTACAATTAGCAGGGTCAATACACAAGCTGGTAAATTCTTAATATCAAGCTCTTAGCAGTACTCTAAGATTAGACAGACCAGCCTAGGTTTCTTGGATGTCAGTTTTAATATTGTCTCTTTCTATGAGGAAATATTAAAATGCTGATGAAAACAGAAACATACTTCCATGGTGTATCACTGCAATATGAGATTACGGGGGCAGATACAGCCATTTGCACCCAGTGCTTTCTATGATTGTTATATTTGTTTTAATTAAATAAAGGACTATAAATTAAAAGAGAAGACAAGTACTACACTTAGAGAGGAAGACTGAGGCACAGGGATCCTTTTCAGGTTCTCTCCATCCTACAAACACCACAATGTTTTCTTTCAGTCCGATTTTTTTCTTACCATCATTGGAAAGACAATGGCAGCTCGAGAAGCTTTGATCACCCACAGCAATACGAGGCAGCTCAGCTGGATGATGGTGAAGAGGTGGACCTTACGGAGGGGAACGTGTCTCAGGTAGATAAAATCCGGCTGGTGCTTCGCTGGCATCCAGAAAAGCAAGATCCGATCAAAGAACTGTGGACACCAGGACCAGATTTCATTTTCAATACAAATGCAAGGGGGATCTCTACCATACCAAGAACTGCTCTCTGGCACTCAGAGGGTTAAAGGAACACTAAATCTTTTTCCACTGGTGATTCTGAGTGATCCTAGTGGGAGGATAAAGTGGCGGGTACTTCTGATAGTACGTCTGATAGTACTTCTGATAGTACGTCTGATAGTACTTCTGATAGTACGTCTGATAGTACGTCTGATAGCACTTCTGATAGTACGTCTGATAGTACTTCTGATAGTACGTCTGATAGTACGTCTGATAGCACTTCTGATAGTACTTCTGATAGTACGTCTGATAGTACGTCTGATAGTACGTCTGATAGTACGTCTGATAGCACGTCTGATAGTACTTCTGATAGTACGTCTGATAGTACGTCTGATAGTACGTCTGATAGTACGTCTGATAGTACGTCTGATAGTACGTCTGATAGTACGTCTGATAGCACGTCTGATAGTACGTCTGATAGTACGTCTGATAGTACTTCTGATAGTACGTCTGATAGTACTTCTGATAGCACGTCTGATAGTACTTCTGATAGTACGTCTGATAGTACTTCTGATAGCACGTCTGATAGTACGTCTGATAGTACTTCTGATAGTACGTCTGATAGTACGTCTGATAGTACGTCTGATAGTACTTCTGATAGTACTTCTGATAGTACTTCTGATAGTACGTCTGATAGTACGTCTGATAGCACGTCTGATAGCACGTCTGATAGCACGTCTGATAGCACTTCTGATAGTACGTCTGATAGTACGTCTGATAGTACTTCTGATAGTACTTCTGATAGTACGTCTGATAGAACGTCTGATAGTACGTCTGATAGCACGTCTGATAGTACGTCTGATAGTACTTCTGATAGTACTTCTGATAGTACGTCTGATAGTACGTCTGATAGTACGTCTGATAGCACGTCTGATAGCACGTCTGATAGTACTTCTGATAGTACTTCTGATAGTACTTCTGATAGTACGTCTGATAGCACTTCTGATAGCACTTCTGATAGTACTTCTGATAGTACGTCTGATAGTACTTCTGATAGTATGTCTGATAGCACTTCTGATAGTACTTCTGATAGTACTTCTGATAGTACTTCTGATAGTACGTCTGATAGCACGTCTGATAGTACTTCTGATAGTACGTCTGATAGTACGTCTGATAGTACTTCTGATAGTACTTCTGATAGTACTTCTGATAGTACGTCTGATAGCACGTCTGATAGCACTTCTGATAGCACTTCTGATAGCACTTCTGATAGTACTTCTGATAGTACTTCTGATAGTACTTTTGATAGTACTTCTGATAGTACTTTTGATAGTACTTCTGATAGTACTTCTGATAGTACTTCTGATAGTACTTTTGATAGTACTTCTGATAGTACGTCTGATAGCACGTCTGATAGCACTTCTGATAGCACTTTTGATAGTACTTCTGATAGTACTTCTGATAGTACTTTTGATAGTACGTCTGATAGTACTTCTGATAGCACTTTTGATAGTACTTCTGATAGTACTTCTGATAGTACGTCTGATAGCACGTCTGATAGTACTTCTGATAGTACTTCTGATAGTACTTCTGATAGTACTTCTGATGGTACTTTTGATAGTACTTTTGATAGTACGTCTGATAGTACTTCTGATAGCACTTTTGATAGTACTTCTGATAGTACTTCTGATAGTACTTTTGATAGTACTTTTGATAGTACTTTTGATAGTACTTCTGATAGTACTTCTGATAGTACGTCTGATAGTACGTCTGATAGCACTTCTGATAGTACGTCTGATAGTACTTCTGATAGTACTTTTGATAGTACTTTTGATAGTACTTTTGATAGTACGTCTGATAGTACTTCTGATAGTACTTCTGATAGTACGTCTGATAGTACGTCTGATAGCACTTCTGATAGCACGTCTGATAGCACTTCTGATAGTACTTTTGATAGTACTTTTGATAGTACTTTTGATAGTACTTCTGATAGTACTTCTGATAGTACTTCTGATAGTACTTCTGATAGCACGTCTGATAGTACTTTTGATAGTACTTTTGATAGTACTTCTGATAGTACTTTTGATAGTTCTTTTGATAGTACTTCTGATAGTACTTCTGATAGTACTTCTGATAGTACGTCTGATAGCACGTCTGATAGTACTTTTGATAGTACTTTTGATAGTACTTCTGATAGCACGTCTGATAGTACGTCTGATAGCACTTCTGATAGTACTTTTGATAGTACTTTTGATAGTACTTCTGATAGTACTTCTGATAGTACTTCTGATAGTACTTTTGATAGTACTTTTGATAGTACTTTTGATAGTACTTCTGATAGTACGTCTGATAGTACGTCTGATAGTACGTCTGATAGTACTTCTGATAGTACTTTTGATAGTACGTCTGATAGCACGTCTGATAGTACGTCTGATAGTACGTCTGATAGCACGTCTGATAGTACGTCTGATAGTACGTCTGATAGTACGTCTGATAGTACGTCTGATAGCACGTCTGATAGTACGTCTGATAGCACGTCTGATAGCACGTCTGATAGTACGTCTGATAGCACGTCTGATAGCACGTCTGATAGTACGTCTGATAGTACGTCTGATAGTACGTCTGATAGCACGTCTGATAGCACGTCTGATAGTACGTCTGATAGTACGTCTGATAGTACGTCTGATAGCACGTCTGATAGTACTTCTGATAGTACGTCTGATAGTACGTCTGATAGCACGTCTGATAGCACGTCTGATAGCACTTCTGATAGTACGTCTGATAGTACGTCTGATAGCACGTCTGATAGTACGTCTGATAGTACGTCTGATAGTACGTCTGATAGCACGTCTGATAGCACGTCTGATAGTACGTCTGATAGTACGTCTGATAGTACGTCTGATAGCACGTCTGATAGTACTTCTGATAGTACGTCTGATAGTACTTTTGATAGTACGTCTGATAGCACGTCTGATAGTACTTCTGATAGTACTTTTGATAGTACTTTTGATAGTACTTTTGATAGTACTTCTGATAGTACTTCTGATAGTACGTCTGATAGTACTTCTGATAGTACTTCTGATAGCACGTCTGATAGTACTTTTGATAGTACTTTTGATAGTACTTCTGATAGTACTTTTGATAGTTCTTTTGATAGTACTTCTGATAGTACTTCTGATAGTACTTCTGATAGTACGTCTGATAGCACGTCTGATAGTACTTTTGATAGTACTTTTGATAGTACTTCTGATAGCACGTCTGATAGTACGTCTGATAGCACTTCTGATAGTACTTTTGATAGTACTTCTGATAGTACTTTTGATAGTACTTTTGATAGTACTTTTGATAGTACTTCTGATAGTACTTCTGATAGTACGTCTGATAGTACGTCTGATAGCACTTCTGATAGTACGTCTGATAGTACTTCTGATAGTACTTTTGATAGTACGTCTGATAGCACGTCTGATAGCACGTCTGATAGTACTTCTGATAGTACGTCTGATAGTACGTCTGATAGCACGTCTGATAGTACGTCTGATAGTACGTCTGATAGTACGTCTGATAGCACGTCTGATAGCACGTCTGATAGTACGTCTGATAGTACGTCTGATAGTACGTCTGATAGCACGTCTGATAGTACTTCTGATAGTACGTCTGATAGTACTTTTGATAGTACGTCTGATAGTACGTCTGATAGTACGTCTGATAGCACGTCTGATAGTACTTCTGATAGCACTTCTGATAGTATGTCTGATAGTACGTCTGATAGCACGTCTGATAGTACGTCTGATAGTACGTCTGATAGTACGTCTGATAGTACGTCTGATAGTACGTCTGATAGCACGTCTGATAGCACGTCTGATAGCACGTCTGATAGTACTTCTGATAGTACTTTTGATAGTACATCTGATAGCACGTCTGATAGTACGTCTGATAGTACGTCTGATAGTACTTTTGATAGTACGTCTGATAGTACGTCTGATAGCACGTCTGATAGTACGTCTGATAGTACGTCTGATAGTACTTCTGATAGCACTTCTGATAGTATGTCTGATAGTACGTCTGATAGCACGTCTGATAGTACGTCTGATAGTACGTCTGATAGTACGTCTGATAGTACGTCTGATAGTACTTCTGATAGCACGTCTGATAGCACGTCTGATAGTATGTCTGATAGTACGTCTGATAGCACGTCTGATAGTACGTCTGATAGTACGTCTGATAGTACGTCTGATAGTACGTCTGATAGCACGTCTGATAGCACGTCTGATAGCACGTCTGATAGTACTTCTGATAGTACGTCTGATAGTACGTCTGATAGCACGTCTGATAGTACGTCTGATAGTACGTCTGATAGTACGTCTGATAGCACGTCTGATAGTACGTCTGATAGTACTTCTGATAGTACGTCTGATAGTACGTCTGATAGTACGTCTGATAGTACGTCTGATAGCACGTCTGATAGCACGTCTGATAGTACGTCTGATAGCACGTCCGATAGTACGTCTGATAGTACGTCTGATAGTACGTCTGATAGCACGTCTGATAGTACGTCTGATAGTACGTCTGATAGCACGTCTGATAGTACGTCTGATAGTACTTCTGATAGTACGTCTGATAGCACGTCTGATAGTACGTCTGATAGTACGTCTGATAGTACGTCTGATAGCACGTCTGATAGTACGTCTGATAGTACGTCTGATAGTACGTCTGATAGCACGTCTGATAGTACGTCTGATAGTACGTCTGATAGTACGTCTGATAGTACGTCTGATAGTACGTCTGATAGCACGTCTGATAGTACGTCTGATAGTACGTCTGATAGTACGTCTGATAGTACGTCTGATAGTACGTCTGATAGTACGTCTGATAGTACGTCTGATAGCACGTCTGATAGCACGTCTGATAGTACGTCTGATAGTACGTCTGATAGTACGTCTGATAGTACGTCTGATAGTACGTCTGATAGCACGTCTGATAGTACGTCTGATAGTACGTCTGATAGTACGTCTGATAGTACGTCTGATAGTACGTCTGATAGCACGTCTGATAGTACGTCTGATAGTACTTCTGATAGTACGTCTGATAGCACGTCTGATAGTACGTCTGATAGTACGTCTGATAGTACGTCTGATAGTACGTCTGATAGCACGTCTGATAGTACGTCTGATAGTACTTCTGATAGTATGTCTGATAGCACGTCTGATAGTACTTCTGATAGTACGTCTGATAGTATGTCTGATAGCACGTCTGATAGTACGTCTGATAGTACGTCTGATAGTACGTCTGATAGTACGTCTGATAGCACGTCTGATAGTACGTCTGATAGTACGTCTGATAGTACGTCTGATAGTACGTCTGATAGTACGTCTGATAGTACGTCTGATAGCACGTCTGATAGTACGTCTGATAGTACGTCTGATAGTACGTCTGATAGTACGTCTGATAGTACGTCTGATAGTACGTCTGATAGTACGTGTGATAGTACGTCTGATAGTACGTCTGATAGTACGTCTGATAGTACGTCTGATAGTACTTCTGATAGTACTTCTGATAGTACGTCTGATAGTACTTCTGATAGTACGTCTGATAGTACGTCTGATAGCACGTCTGATAGTACGTCTGATAGTATGTCTGATAGTACGTCTGATAGTATGTCTGATAGCACGTCTGATAGTACTTCTGATAGTACGTCTGATAGTACGTCTGATAGCACGTCTGATAGCACGTCTGATAGCACGTCTGATAGTACGTCTGATAGTACGTCTGATAGTACGTCTGATAGTACGTCTGATAGTACGTCTGATAGTACGTCTGATAGTACGTCTGATAGTACGTCTGATAGCACGTCTGATAGTACGTCTGATAGTACGTCTGATAGTACGTCTGATAGTACGTCTGATAGTACGTCTGATAGCACGTCTGATAGTACGTCTGATAGCACGTCTGATAGTACGTCTGATAGTACTTTTGATAGTACGTCTGATAGAACGTCTGATAGTACTTGCAGTTTATCCTCTGATTGGCAGCTGCCATGTTTCCCTAGGAAGCAGCCCGGTCTGGTCAGGGACTGTTTATCTCAGCTACTCTGTAGAGACCCCCGTTTTTACATGGGATACGCAGATGAGACCTTAATTCAGTCATTATCTAGGTCCCCTTTACACTCGCAGAGAGCAACCCCCACTGAATGCAGAGTTTACTGCGGAGAAGGGGGCACTATTTTTCAATCCTTGCTTCCTCTAAGGCGGGGGGGGGGGGTGTTCCTTAAAGGTTAAAAAAGCTACAAACCTGGTGAACTAGTAACAAAACTGTAACCATATTGTAACAGTATGGGGGGGGGGGGGGATTCCTCTTTTAGACTCCAAACCATGACACTGTTAATGTATATAATGTATATTGCATCCACAGATACATTTAGAAATAATAAAAATTAATTGAATGATGCATCTTTGGGGAGCTGATTTAGGTGTGTAATTAACATGTAAGGAGGAGTGATACAGCACCAATAACATTCATCTCTTCCATTAGATTCTGTTACCTGAATCCCCTTTAGCGATGAAGCCCCCATATAGAGAAACACGCCATACAGAACTGGCATAGGAATAAACTACACCGCAAAGGAAGAGAAAATAATTAGCCATACGCAGTATATACACAATGGCCCAGATTCAATGCCAGACAGTGGTAGGGGTGGGGCCAGAGACTTCTGATTTTTTTGATGGCCCCTTTTCCACGGACCGAAGGTGAGGATCCAGGGTTAACGGTGCAGTAATTTGTTAATGGGGGCAGTAATTTGTTAATGAGGGCAGTAATTTGTTAATCGGGGCAGTCATTTGTTAATTGGGGCAGTAATTTGTTAATAGGGCAGTAATTTTTTAATGGGGGCAGTAATTTGTTAATAGGGCAGTAATTTTTTAATGGGTGTGCTAATTTGTCAACGGGGGCATTCATTTGTAACTGGTGCGGTAATTTGTTATCTGTTAAGTAATGTGTTAATGGTTGTGGTAATTTGTTAATGGGGAAGTCGTATTTTAATGGGTGCAGTAATTTGTAACTGGTGCGGTCATTTGTTAATGGGCGTGGTAATTTAGTAACTGGTGCAGTAATTTGTCAACGGGGCAGTCATTTTTTAACTGGTGCAGTAATAAGTTAGTGGTAATCTGTTAATGGGGGCAGCCATTTTTTTATGGGTGTGGTAATTTGTTAACAGGAGCGTGTGTTTTTTTTAACGGGTGCAATAATTTGTAACTGGTGCGGTCATTTGTTAATGGGCGTGGTAATTTGTTAATGGGTGCGGTCATTTGTTAATGGGTTCAGCAATTTGTTAATGGGTGAGGTCATTTGTTAATGGGTGCAGTAATTTGTTAATGGGTGCGGTCATTTGTTAATGGGTGCAGCAATTTGTTAATGGGTGAGGTCATTTGTTAATGGGTGCAGCAATTTGTTAATGGGTGAGGTCATTTGTTAACGGGTGCAGTAATTTGTTTATGGGTGCGGTCATTTGTTAATGGGTGCGGTCATTTGTTAATGGGTGCAGCAATTTGTTAATGGGTGCGGTCATTTGTTAATGGGTGCGGTCATTTGTTAATGGGTGCAGCAATTTGTTAATGGGTGCAGTAATTTGTTAATGGGTGCAGTAATTTGTTAATGTGGGCAGTAATTTGTTAATGGGTGCAGTAATTTGTTAATGGGTGCAGTAATTTGTTAATGGGTGCAGTAATTTCTTAAGGGGTGGGGTAATTTGTTAACAGGTGCATTAATTTTTTAAGGGGTGGGGTAATTTGTTAATGGGTAAAGTAATTTTATAACAGGTGGCATTGAATCAAATGTTCATTAAAATAAAACTGCCATTAGCGGTAAATTAATGGGCCATTGAATCTAGGCCAATGTCTGCTAGAAATGGTGCATTACCCGGTTTGATTTGTTACCTGGAGAACCCTCGTCATGAAGACTGATGAACCCATAAGAACAAAAATCATGAGCCCAGTAACCCTTTGTTCACGGATCCCTAAAAATTTGGGCTGTTCTCCAGGAGCCGAACACTCGGATTCCAGCTTCAGACTGTTCACGTGAGTGATAGAGAGGACAGTGGCAGCCACAAACCATGGTAATCCCATGATGGAGCAGACACCAAGCATGACTCCGACCATGAGCAGGTCAAGGTGGTACCCACAGCCTTTCTAGAAGACAAAATTCACATGACACAGGTTTCAAGTCTGAGGCTTGTAGAAGACACGTGGAAACTGTTCAGAAATAAAAACTGAAAAACTGTTCACAACCTTAAAACCTACAATAAGATACATGGGATACTCTACAGGATTATCAGCCACAGCTCATCCCCTGACCAATTCACAAAAGCCACGTTAGGTCATCCAGGGTAAGCACCTTGGTGGGATTCTAGTATTGAAGCTTCCTGCTGTGAAACTAAGGCCACCAACTTTTCTAACATAAAAAGGTTAAAATACTAGTTAGGTGTCAACTCTAGTGACAAAGAGTGTCCTATTATTCTCATAGGTGGAACTGTAGGTGACTAAATACTGACACGTCATCAGTATGGACAGAACAAGCAATTCATTTCTGGGGCAAATAAAAGCCGTAAGATCTCACTCTCTCGTCCAATCTCCTTAATACCACCTACTATTGATCAGTGGTGGATTTAGTTTTTGTGTAATAAGAGTGAGACTTTACCAGCTTTGCTGGGATGTAGTGCCATGTTCCCACCACTTTTTCATCCATCCTTGAATATAAAGGTTGTCACAATACCTTCAGCTTGTGTTCTTTTCTGTTAATAATGACAGCCGTGATCTGCTGATCCATGAATATCAGAATGGTGCAGAGCAGAGATGGGATTATGGCTGCAATGATGGTCCACCAAGGATTGGGTCCTAATGGGTTAACGATCCAGCCACGATCGTCTCTGGTGGGCTGGAAAAAAATGGATGTGGCTAAATTAGTACATGAATATGTATCGTTTTACTACATGCATACTGCAGATAAAAGGAATATTTGTATTGTTAAATGCACGCTGCTCTCACTGGAGAAAGAAAAGAAAATGTTGATCTATGGGGGTCTTTGGCGCAAGGTTGTGGGTTTGAAGCCCCTTTTTACCATTAACTTCTATAATGTGTATAATAGTAATGTATGTAATGTATAATAACATATATTTTAGCCAGGAGGAAAGACACATTTATATACATAAAGGGAATCAACACAGTAAAGGAGAAGATATGAGGTATTTAAAAGAAGAAACATTACCACAACTAGAGGACATAGTTTTAAATTAGAGGGGTAAAGATTTAAAAGTAAAATCAGGAAGTAATATTTTACTGAGAGGGTAGTGGATGCATGGAATAGTCTTCCAGTAGAAGTGGTAGAGGTAAAGTAATCTTACATATAAGATATCGCCAGGAACTAATGAAAGTATTCAGATTTTCAGATAATTAGGCTTAAATTGGGCAGACGATGGGGCGAATGGATCTTATCTGCCGGTGACACATTGTATGATTCCCATCATACAGGTAACATTCTGTTTACATACAAATGTATCTTATCTGCTAATCCTATGGCATCTAGCGATGTAATAAACAGACACATGTAAAGCTGCTAACACAACAGCAAAATACAAAGCATAGGGAAGGGGTAGTGAGAGCGCTTCCTAAAATCCATGATCCTTGGGAAGTAATGGAAACTCAATATGTTAAAATATAATCTAAATGTAATACCAATAAAAACATGATATTTACTCTAATCATAAAATCCACTGATGGGATAGACACTTTTGCCCCTGGATTTTATTTTTGCTCTACTGCCTCCAATGAGGTGAAGGTGGTGGATCTGCCAGCTGGTGGTACAGAGTCGAATGGTGGATTTGCTCCCCAATGTTCAATGGATGAGACGCAGAACTTCCTTTTCACTGATTCCTGAGCCAATGACCTGGTCCTGGAGCTCAATAGGGGTTATTCGCGATACTCAATTCTGGGGCAAATTTCTAAAAGTGGTGTAATCAACAGGAACATTCCATTGGTTTCCATAGTGTCTGCTGAACATTCCATTGGTTTCCATAGTGTCTGCTGAACATTCCATTGGTTTCCATAGTGTCTGCTGAACATTCCATTGGTCTCCATAGTGTCTGCTGAACATTCCATTGGTTTCCATAGTGTCTGCTGAACATTCCATTGGTCTCCATAGTGTCTGCTGAACATTCCATTGGTTTCCATAGTGTCTGCTGAACATTCCATTGGTTTCCATAGTGTCTGCGGAACATTCCATTGGTTTCCATAGTGTCTGCTGAACATTCCATTGGTTTCCATAGTGTCTGCTGAACATTCCATTGGTTTCCATAGTGTCTGCTGAACATTCCATTGGTTTCCATAGTGTCTGTGAAACATTCCATTGGTCGCCATAGTGTCTGCCGAACATTCCATTGGTTTCCATAGTGTCTGTGAAACATTCCATTGGTCGCCATAGTGTCTGCTGAACATTCCATTGGTTTCCATAGTGTCTGCGGAACATTCCATTGGTTTCCATAGTGTCTGCTGAACATTCCATTGGTTTCCATAGTGTCTGCGGAACATTCCATTGGTTTCCACAGTGGCAGCAATTACAGAAATATAATATAAATGAGAGTTGAAATTATATGAATTGGCCAAAGCATAATGAAACTCACCTTCCACATTAAGCCCCAATCTCCCATGGGTGACAACCCAACCTCTCCTACTATATAGTGGGCACAGAAAGCAGTCACAAAGGTTTTGGAAGTAGTACAGAATGCTTTGTTACCCATTTTATAGTATCTTATTTATTGTTGCCAACTTTATTAGGACGAGAAGCGCAGAGCGTTTAATTATTGAACTTGTCCAATCTTAGTCAACTTTGGTTTGTTACCAGCTTCTGCTGCCTTTGTAAGAAATGTAAGCAGTGGATGGAAGAGGCTTCGATTTGGTTCTCATACTTTTATAATCTCTGGGTCAGTTTAGTCTTCGTTCATGGACCATATAGGTTTGGGATATCATTCTGTCCCACTTGTCTTCAGGAAGACGCAGCAGAGTTTAAATAATAAACATTTACCTTGAAGTCACTGGGGACCTGGAGTTTCGGAGAGGGAATTCCAATAAAATAATCAATCAGGACCATGGTCATGATGGTGATAAAGACAGCGAAGTCACTGATAATGGAACGAACCTAGTAAAGCAATAAACAAACAGACACTGAAATACCAGACAGATCATAACCAGCAATGCACCAGCATTAATAATAAAACTAGATCAAAACACAACAGGATTGGTAAATAGTTATACTGCAGAATTTAGGATTTTATTCACTGCCTTAAGTTTGAAAGCACCCTTTAACAATTCCCTTGCAAATAAGGTCCTTATTTTGTATTGTTTTCCAGACACATATAATAAAGGAACATTTGGTTATTAAAATGAGTTACACATGTTTTTTTTAGAGCTAATAATCAGCGTACCTTTGTTGGAAAGTATCGGCTGGTTTTGAATTGCTTGAGAGTCGAAGACAGTATAACCGTTGAAAAGAAAAGGATGATGGACCAGAAGAGGACATCAGGAACATATGGACCTTCGTGGCCACAGGCGCTTCCAACAAAATCCCCTTTGTATTGATGGCAAACCTGAGATGCGGAAAAGTATTGTCAGTTTCTGGGCAGTATTAAAACCAGAATAGAATGAATCAGTCAGGCCGCGAGGACTAGAACTGCGGATCCAGGGCACAAAACTGCATAAGAAGCAGATCTAACTCAACTGGTTAAACTCTTTAATCTATACATTGATTTCTTTCATAGCTATCTAAAAGCCTTCTCAATAACTTACTACCTTAACCAGCGTATAATTATATTATAGCACATTTTTATGTCTTTCTGACAGCTGCATTCACAGCCTTTTACTAATATTATTATTACTATTGCTCTTATCATTACTAATATTATTATTATTATTGGCAGCAGCATAGTCTCAGGCTGGGTTCACACTAGAAGAGACCCAGTGTAGAGAAGCACCAGCAATGTTTTCTTCCATTACTTCCCGATTTAAAAAAAAAGGTGAAAACAATTTGTGAATGTGAATTAGGTTCCTGACATTGTCATGATTGCAAATTGCAGACTGACATTGCCTCCCAACTAGCGCCAAGAAGAGTCATCTCTGCAGCTAAATGAAACAGAATTTGGGTCAGAAAAAAAAGTTTATTTATTTATAGAATTTATCCACAAAGGTAAAATTGGTGTGTATCATTCAAAGTCAGCAGGACTAAATAAAACAAAAAGAATAAAATAAAACATCCGAGTTAAACGAACAGGAATTAAACATGATTATTATCAATAAAATAATGTAATAAATGATTACAAATACAATGATCCTGCACTTGGATAAAAGAGGTTGTAGAAGTACACAGTGTTAAAGATTTGGAATATATTATATTGTAAATAGACTACATGAAAGTATAGAATATACCAATCTCTGGCCCCGAGGAAAGGATGGAAACATTTAATATAATATAATGCATGAGAAACAAACTAAATTGAATCAGCTTTCTATCCACCAAATTATAAATAAAGATAATAATGAGATGAGGATAAAAGGTGACACAGTGTTTGTGCTACAGAGAAAGTAAACAGCTCACGTAAAAACAGTGTGTTCTTCGTGTTACACTAATAATACGACAAATGAAATAGAAATCCCCGGAGTTAGACACACAGAAAATGAACGCAGGGGCCACATGACTGGGTCAGTAAGAGCTGCGAGTTCATGGCTAGGTTGCGTTAATGAACAATGTATCACAAGGGTGGGAGTGTTAATGGGGAACAGTGAGTGTAAACAGGATATGGGTGGGATTAGTTAGTCAGTGCTCTCCTGAAAGACTTTGTTACTTTGGTGCCATAATGGACTCTTTATTTGCACAATTGAGGGATGGGGCTGCTGTTAGGGGAGAGGAATGGCTTCAGAGTAATTTTACGAGGCTGCAGGACTCTGTCCCTGCCACTGGTCTTGGTTTGGGTCGAGGTTCTGGTGAGCCCTCTCCCCCTGCCCTCCCCACCCCTCCAATTTCTGGTTCTGCTGTGCTGGTCTCCCACGGGTTCCCAACGATCGAGTCCTGGGTCTGTGGGCAGGCCTAGCTCTCTACTTTGGGGCCTTCCTCGCATGCTTTCTCCATGAGCCTGTCTCCTCAACTCCCGGAGTTATTTCACTGTGATGGGGGTGGTGCAGGCGGTGGACTCTTTGTCTGCCTCTTCTTTGCCTCTGATCATTTTATTGGAACATTTGGTGCTCCGCTGTTTACAGTTTAATGTTAGTTTTCGTGTCATTCTGTACCCAGTGTTTCTAATCATTTTGCTGATTCTCCCTCCCATTTTCAGTGGGATCGATTTTGTCAGCTGGCTCCGGGAGCAGATCGGGAGGGGACTCCCTGCCCGGTGAAGACTTGGTACCTGGTATGCGCCAGGCCTTCAATTTGATTTAATGGTCTTTGGCTCTGGGTACTTGGGGCAGCTTATAATAAGTTCTTGAGGGAATGGTCCATGTTGTTGGCTCAGATGGGTGAATCTGTTTTTTCACTGCCAAGTTTGGCGTTGGTTGTGTGGTTCGTAGGAGCTTCTTTTGCTGACTGGATGTTTGTTTCCTCCATTAATAGGAGGATGTCGGCCTTGGCTATTCTTTGTAAGCTGCTGTGTTTTCCTGATGTTACGTGTGCAGCAAGCTTTGAGGGGTTTTCATGGGGGCTTTAGGGCAGCTTTTTCCCATTGCCAGACTACTATGGAGCTACTATTGCGGTTGGGTACTCAGCTACCTTCAGTGTGCTTCTCCCGTTCGGGTGTGTGTGTGCGGGGGGGGGGGGGGGGGGTTTGTTTTCGGACATTTATTTTTCTGATGCTAAGGTTTCCTTTTTGATCCAAGATTCTAAGACTGATAAGGGGGTAGGGGGCTGAGGGTTTTGTTAATTAGAGTTGAGGACTGTCTTATGTGCCCGGTTTTATGTTTTTCGAACATTCATGTTATTCGCCCACATTTAGATGGTCCTCTCCATCTCCATGAGGATGGTTATACGTGTAGCGGAGATGCAATATTACCCAGGTTATCTCCGCTTATAATCCAAGTGAGACTCAGGAACAAGTAAATAGTAAATCCAAAGGCAGGGTTTCCAGCAGGTCAAATACAGCAATATCCCAACAGCAATCCCAATAACTGGACGACACACAGTTTCAGGAGCATAACTGACAAGCCTTTTACAGCAAGATTGAACTACTTTATTTGACAAACAACACAGACTTATATACACCAAACTGCAATCAGATAACACTTGATTAAACAATAGAAAACTTAAACACATCACCAGTAAAGCAGTATCTAGCCACTTTAATCTGGAGCCAGAAGCAAGGTAGTCAGACTGGGTGGCTGACATAACTAAACAATGGAAGGCTTAAACACATTACAGACAGGGTCCATAATCTATAGGGAGGTGTTTGGCCCTCAGGCCCCTCCAAGAACCCCAGTCAGTCAGACTGTCAGAATTCACTTCGTGACAGCGGCCACCCCCGAGAACAAAGGACGGCTACTTACTGTTCAATTACCTGTTCGCAACAATGTTGCAACGGGTAATTGAGGACACACTTTAAAATACATAAAGTCACATTTTACACATAACACACAGACATTTCACATATCCCCAGATAGCTCAGGTCTGAGCGCACATTATTAAGTGAATGGCGCTCGGACCACACAAATACAGTTTAATCGCCATGGAGCCAAAGTCTTTACAGTCAGTTTCATACGAATGGGCTCCATGGGATTCCTATCTGGGGTATAACACATTCACATAAAGTCTGGTCCATAGTCCAAAGGCAAGAGGCGGGCAAGCAGCCCCCTCCAAGGACACGTGGCGAGGCCGGTTTCGCCACAATACGTTATTGCGTTTTCAATTTATCAAGGTTTTTAAAAGTTGCCTGGTAAAGTTAATCCGGTTTCTTTTGGGTCTCATTCATTCAGAATAGGGGCTGCCATGGAGATGTCCCGGTGGGGTTTTCCTCATTTGGTAGTTTAATGATGTTTGATTTGGTTGATTTATACTTGTGTTTTCAAGTCAGCGCCCTCTGTCGGTGTGGATCATGGGACATTCGCACATTTTTTGGGCGTCTCTCCGGGCTGCGGTTTGTCCTACTGGGGGTCAACTTGGTGTTTCAGATTCTGTGGCAACTGTGTGATGCAGTTAACTCGTTTTGTTGACTGTCCCGATATTTTGTTTGGGGGGAATGATTTTAGATCGGTCTCCATCAGACATCTGATACGGGATATAAAATGTTACTTATTACGGTTATGGTCCTGGTTCCCAGGTTTGGTAGTGGGTTGGTCGGAAATTCTCCCCAGGTCAACTTGGCATCTGGCCAGGTCTTCAGCGGCTCTTAAGAGGGCCAGGATGAAGGTGAACAGGGCTGTTTCCAGATTTCTGTAGTTTAAAGGGAGGATCGTGGTCGGGTGTTTGGAGTCTGACATTTCTCGGATGTTGAGGAATGATGGGGTTCATCTCACTGATATTGGGTTGGACAATCAGTGTTCGGGTTTACAGGAGGGAAAAGGCCCTGAGAGTGTGGAGGAGTCAGCATTCCCTCCTGTGGCGGTGATAGAGTCGAGTGATCGTATGCACAAGTTGGTCCCAGGGGGTTGGTAAGGTTACCAAGTAAGGCTGGGAAGTGATGAGGGCGATGGTCACCCAAATATTTCTACCACTGTGCTGGTGACTTGTGGCTGGTGGTAATAGTATGGTTGTGTATCTTTAGTTCCTGGGTAATATGTTCATGTTAGGTTATTGATATGGTTTGTAATTAATAAAGTTATTTATTTCTATGTTATTATATTTATTTTAAATAAACGCTGTGGCCATTTTATTCCAAATGATGTTGAGCATCTTGTCTTTATTTCAAGGGAAAGGAAAGAAGGGGGATGTTTGGGCAGTATATGCAGTATATTAACAGGAGGTAAATTTACTGAACACTTATCATGCAAAATACAACCACAAACTACCAATCAGGACACTGAGGGTTAAATGTGTCTTATCCGTCTCTCAAACAAGATAAACGGACAAAGGAGCCGGACTTATCATGTAACGAAATGTGCAGAATCTGTACTATCTGCACCTGGCTAGATGAATACTATCTCACTGTATTAATGCAGCCACTGGCTGTCCATGCATTGTGAGAGGCAATGCATGGCTGTGCTCACATCATTGTCTTTCTGAATGGTTTGGGAGATACAGTTTTGGCCAGCCCTGTACTGGAGGAAGCAGAGAGATAGTTCTCCAGTCTGGTGCATGGTAGTCTGGGGAGGTTATACATTGATAATACATTCAGGGAACCTATACAACCAGCACAACCATTAGAATAAAAGCAGAGCTTTAGATAATCTGTAGATCTAACTCAGTCATACATCTCCCTGCACATCCCGAGCAGCTGGAGCTTTTAGATATATTTTTGAATAGCTTGGCCGATGCCATCTGTTATGCAATAACAATCCTCTTTATTTCCTGATGGTTTTTAACTTGATTTCTACAAAACATATTTTCATTGCCATTTTATTAAAAATAATGTTTTAACTAATCAGCTCACATCCTTTCCATACCTGAAAACATGATATTAATGGAATATAACAATGAATAGCAGTGGGTCCAAGGGGAATAATATGATCACAACTTAATCAGCCATGTGTATATGTCACAGCTACAAAGTGTCTACATACAACTACTGGTCAACAGTGTGGGGTAAATTAGAAATGTCCTTGTTTATGAAACAAAAGCAAATATTGTCCAATAAAATAACATGGAATGGATGAGAAATACAGTGTAGACATTGTTACTGGTTTAAATGACTACTGTAGCTGGAAATGGCGGATTTTTGTTGGAATATCTAAATAGGCAACAGAAGCCCATTATCAGCAGCATCACTCCTGTGTTGTGATGAACAGAGTCCCATTAATCAGAAGCATCACTCCTGTGTTCCAATGGACAGAGGCCCATTATCAGCTGCATCACTCCTGTGTTCCAATGGGCAGAAGCCCATTATCAGCAGCATCACTCCTGTGTTGTGATGAACAGAGTCCCATTAATCAGAAGCATCACTCCTGTGTTCCAACGGACAGAGGCCCATTATCAGCAGAATCACTCCTGTGTTCCAGTGGACAGAGGCCCATTATCAGCAGCATCACTCCTGTGTTCCAATGGACAGAGGCCCATTATCATCAACATCATTCGTGTGTTCCAACGGACAGAGGCCCATTATCAGCAGAATCACTCCTGTGTTCCAGTGGACAGAGGCACATTCTCAGCAGCATCACTCCTGTGTTCCAATGGACAGAGGCCCATTATCAGAAGCATCACTCCTGTGTTCCAATGGACAGAGGTCCATTATCAGCAGCATCACTCCTGTGTTCCAATGGACAGAGGCCCATTATCAGCAGCATCACTCCTGTGTTCCAATGGCACAATGCTGTGTTAGCTAATCCAATGTCTTTCCTATTAATTTTATAACTCATCTGATGAAAGTTTTCATAGAAAACAAGGACATTTCTAAGTGACCCCAACATTTTGAATGATAGTGTTCTTCTAATAAGAGATACAGTGACTAAATAAGTTGACTCCCATAAAGTCCATTGTCATCAACTGTCAATCTGGAACTTCAAGGCCCATATGTGAGAATGGAAAGGTCTGATTATTTAGTATCTTCAGGATACACAATGCCAGGGTGGCACCTGCAAAGCCTTGGAAGTCTCAATCTAAAGCAAGGCTATGCAATTACAAACAGTGGCATGCACTGGAGGACAAGGGCAAATTTTAAGAATGTCTTTTTTTTTTACAAAAACAGAACAGATTTATGGTAAAAAGTAAATAAATAGAAACAAACATACATTAACGTTGTAATTATGTATAATAGCCTTATTAGTATTAAACTGGATCTGAGCTCCCAACATCTAAACGTCTGTATGAACAATGGTGTAATTAATGATAAAAGGGACATTCACACTCTAATTATGTTGCAAAGCGATTTTGACATCCTCCAGGGTAAAGGAACAAAATATCCAAAAGAAACAGACTTTTGGTCTCAAGTGCTGGAGCAGCATAGAGATTACTTGCTGTCAATAATTATATGCAACTGACTTATCTTTCGAAGTTTTAAAAATCTGTTCTGGAAAAGTGATCAATTTCTCCAGTTTTTATGCTGCTCCAGTATTGAGACCATATTTATATATCTATATCTAGCAGCAGAGGGCTTGTCTGCCTTCTCCCTGCTAATGGCTGCATGCAGTGAGTCTAACACGCACACACCAATGTATGGAGATAGACTGACGCTTGTCTGGCTCCTCAGCCCCCAGAGCAATGAGCTGTCAAGGGTCAGACCCTCAATCACTGCCTCCGCAAAGACTAGTGGGAAATATCTTTAGAATATTGCCATTTTCATCTGGTTCAGATTTTTGGGTTAAATCCCACTTACTGTGACTGTGAGGTTCTTCCAGGGTATTTCAGATGAGGTTATATTTGAATCCCTCCAGTATTTCAATGTTTCGTTACTGGGGTTATCTGGCTCCATGCAATTACACCTACAAGAGAAAATAAAGATAATGGGGACATACTTTAACTTACATACGCACTGCATATTAAAAAAAGTGCTAAATTAAATGAATAAAAAGTTCATGCAACTCGATACCTGTGGTTTTTGGTTCATCCGCGAATGTTGTTTGTGTAGAAGATAAAGGTATGTAATAATATGTATGTATGTATATATATATCACTTTCCTGAGAATCTGAACCCTCCATATAAAGCCATTAGACATGAACCTTAACAAGCAGATTTCTGCTATAATGACCCAAAAATGATTATTACATTGTGGGGTTTATTATCTGACAAGCTGGTTATACACAGAAAAATATAAAATAAAATAAATCACTTTTACTGTTTATTTCACTGTAGTGAATAAACGCTAATAATTCTATTAAATAATGAGATATAGCCATTGAAAAATCAAGTCACTATTTGAGATATTTGGGGATTTTTAATCCCCTTTTTTCAGTATTCAGAACTTAGAGGGAAATTAGACTGTACTTACGAATACTGTGTTAGAAGTTCCAAATTATTATTCATGTTGATTGGATGTTTCTCACCTAGTTGAAACAGCTTCTCTAAGGCCTCATATATGAATATGATGCAGATCAGTGCTGCAAATGCTTCTTCGGTAAAACGGGTAATGTAACAGACAAGGGAGCTGGCATCGGTAGCTACCAAGACTATGCAATTAAAGGCAGTCCAGAGACCTATGCTGGCTCTTAGCGAAAGATACGACAGACCATAATCCCTGGATAAAAATTTAAAAAAAGACATAATATAAAGACTGCAACATATTGACACAATATTACTCTAAACAGAATAATGAAACCAAACGTATTATAATAAAAGAAATACATTTTATTTTAGCTGTTTAATTTTTTACAATTAATACAATTTAAAAAATATTTGTATTATATCTAGTAGATATTAATATAGTGTATAATGTTACGCCTTCTGTTTGAGTAACATTTTCTACCTATTGATAGTGCCTGTAGTTTATTTAAAAATGATTAGTAAAAAGCTATCAAACAAGCAATACAAAATTACATGTACATAATAAATGATTCCGGTCAAGTAGAATAAAGAAATGTCATTAACCAAAAAAAAAAAAAAAAACTTACTTGCAAAATTTGAATAATATTTTTTCAAACACCAAAACCGGTCCCGTGCTACCCAAAATCGTTAGGGGTTGACCTCCGAACAAGGAAAAAGCAATCCCCGTCATCGAAGCTCCAAAAAGAGACTCGATTGCACTCTACAGAAAGTAAAATAAAATGATACAAGCTTATGTTCCTTGGCCACATGTTACCAAACTAAATTCTAGGTATCAAGGAGACGGCTATATAATTTGCATGATGGTACAACACCTACAATACGACCTTCTGTTGCTTCTCCAAGAAGACCTCCGAATGTGATAACAGGGGACATGCAAGCACAGTAGAGGAACAGAAAGGATGCTAAACACTGCAAACTGAAGGCATCCCTGAAGTCGCTCCAGTAGAAAGGAACCTTCCTCTTGATGTCTAATACCAGGCCCCCAAAAAACCTGCAGGAATAGAAAGATGAGGATAATATATCTGTTTCTCGCTTTGAATACTTGAAATCCTGACTAGGTTTCTGGGTTGAGCACCACATCCATCACAGAGGCTCCATAAATTGGGTCTAAATTGATGTATAAATTATAGATGGGCAAAATGAAAATTTTTGTTTCGTTTTCGTCCATTTTATCGAAAATGTTATTTACCTCGTCCAAAACTAATTTCTTCCATTGCTGCATTCCTTTAGGAAAAAAATGTTCATTATTTTTGTTTCGTTATATTCATTCGTGGAAAATAATTCACCTATTGGAGAATTTGGTTAAAGGAGTCGAATTCATCCGGATTTCATTGGAATTTCATCCCCTACCTTATGCTACTGAGCTGTCGAAATTTGTCTCTTTCATCTGAAATCCCCAACCTTATACTATGTATTGAATGAACATAGGTGAAATGTTCATTCATACGAATTGAATGGTGAAATGAATGCAGCAATGGATGAAAATGGCCTCACTTCAATAGTATAATGTTGGAGAATTCGGTTGAAAGAGTCGAAATCATGCGAAATCCATCCCTTACCTATGCTAATGAGCTGTCGATATTTGGCTCTAAGTGGTTGGGGAATTCGGATATAGAAGCTTATGGACATCATTTTCTTGAAATCACACAGATAGAAACATAGAAAGTCACATTTTAGTGGTGTAGATGTAAACCCAAAAGTGTGATTAAAATAATATAAATAAAAGTGTATAAAAAATATTTGATATGTTGCATATTAAATTTAAAAAAATAACAGGGAATTAGGTTTTTTGTTTTCGTCCTTTCACTTGCTGTCATTCTCTGTACTTCACAATCAGTATGTGTACAGGAGTACAGTCAGTCAGTGTATAGTATATAAGCATTTAACATATAACATAGATTTTATTACTAAGTATTTTGATAATTATGGATGTGAAATTTTAACTTTTTTTAAAAATGTATAACATGTAAAAAAAAAATATAAATTTCACATTCATAATTATCAAAATGCTTAGTAACACATTATAAAAAAATTGACAAATACAGACAGACATACAATATATAGATTTTTTTATTCAAATTGAAAGCAAATCCACAACCTTATACTAGTAGAATTTGTCCATTCATTCATTTCAGCTTTTAGGCTGGTGCTAATTACAATACAACAACTAAGGTCGAAATTGAATCGAATTTGAGTGAAATGTTGTCAAAATTGAGTCTATTGGGTCTACCTCTAAATTCGAACTTTATTGAAATAGATCCACTTTAAAATGAAGACGAATTGCCGAATGGATGAATTCCACTGATCAGATCAGAGTAATAAGACAGTCATTATTAATTTAGGATCAGTTTTCTTACACATAGCATGATGTTATGCAGAATAAAAACTTATCGGATATGAATACTGAATGTCTGATTACGCTGTTCTGTATAATTCAGTTAGGTCAGTTTCGGCTTAATCTGACACTTTTTGACTCTTTTTTACCTCTATTGCGGCTTATGCTATTAGCATTACATACAATAACTTAAGCCGAAATTGAGATGAAATTTGAATTCGATATTTCAGAGTGGCTGTTGGCATTTGAATGGACGAATGGAAGAATGAATTTCGTTCATTTAGCATTAGTTCATTCGGCTTTTGTTAGGTTTTCGTTGTTCGTTATTCGGACGAATGTCTAGTATATCTTATATCTAGGATAGCCTTATACCTATCCCATGCATGCTTAAACTCCTTCACTGTATTAACCTCTACCACTTCTACTGGAAGGCTATTCCATGCATCCACTACCCTCTCAGTAAAGTAATACTTTCATTAGTCCCTGGCCTTATCTTATATCTAGGATAGCCTTATACCTATCCCACGCATGCTTAAACTCCTTCACTGTATTAACCTCTACCACTTCTACTGGAAGACTATTCCATACATCAACTACCCTCTCAGTAATGTAATACTTTCATTAGTCCCTGACCTTATCTTATATCTAGGATAGCCTTATACCTATCCCATGCATGCTTAAACTCCTTCACTGTATTAACCTCTACCACTTCTACTGGAAGGCTATTCCATGCATCCACTACCCTCTCAGTAAAGTAATACTTTCATTAGTCCCTGATCTTATTTTATATTTAGGATAGCCTTATACCTTTCCCATGCATGCTTAAACTCCTTCACTGTATTAACCTCTACCACTTCTACTGGAAGACTATTCCATCCACCCACTACCCTCTCAGTAATGTAATACTTTCATTAGTCCCTGGCCTTATCTTATATCTAGGATAGCCTTATACCTATCCCATGCATGCTTAAACTCCTTCACTGTATTAACCTCTACCACTTCTACAGGAAGACTATTCCATGCATCCACTAGCCTCTCAGTAAAGTAATACTTTCATTAGTCCCTGGCCTTATCTTATATCTAGGATAGCCTTATACCTATCCCATGCATGCTTAAACTCCTTCACTGTATTAACCTCTACCACTTCTACTGGAAAGCTATTCCATGCATCCACTACCCTCTCAGTAAAGTAATACTTTCATTAGTCCCTGATCTTATTTTATATTTAGGATAGCCTTATACCTATCCCACGCATGCTTAAACTCCTTCACTGTATTAACCTCTACCACTTCTACTGGAAGACTATTCCATGCATCCACTAGCCTCTCAGTAAACTAATACTTTCATTAGTCCCTGGCCTTATCTTATATCTAGGATAGCCTTATACCTATTCCATGCATGCTTAAACTCCTTCACTGTATTAACCTCTACCACTTCTACTGGAAGACTATTCCATGCATCCACTAGCCTCTCAGTAAAGTAATACTTTCATTAGTCCCTGGCCTTATCTTATATCTAGGATAGCCTTATACCTATCCCATGCATGCTTAAACTCCTTCACTGTATTAACCTCTACCACTTCTACTGGAAGACTATTCCATGCATCCACTACCCTCTCAGTAATGTAATACTTTCATTAGTCCCTGACCTTACCTTATATCTAGGATAGCCTTATACCTATCCCATGCATGCTTAATCTCCTTCACTGTATTAACCTCTACCACTTCTACAGGAAGACTATTCCATACATCCACTACCCTCTCAGTAAAGTAATACTGTCATTAGTCCCTGGCCTTATCTTATATCTAGGATAGCCTTATACCTCTCCCACGCATGCTTAAACTCCTTCACTGTATTAACCTCTACCACTTCTACTGGAAGACTATTCCATACACCCACTACCCTCTCAGTAATGTAATACTTTCATTAGTCCCTGGCCTTATCTTATATCTAGGACAGCCTTATACCCATCCCACGCATGCTTAAACTCCTTCACTGTATTAACCTCTACCACTTCTACTGGAAGACTATTCCATACACCCACTACCCTCTCAGTAATGTAATACTTTCATTAGTCCCTGGCCTTATTTTATATTTAGGATAGCCTTATACCTATCCCACGCATGCTTAAACTCCTTCACTGTATTAACCTCTACCACTTCTACTGGAAGACTATTCCATGCATCCACTAGCCTCTCAGTAAACTAATACTTTCATTAGTCCCTGGCCTTATCTTATATCTAGGATAGCCTTATACCTATTCCATGCATGCTTAAACTCCTTCACTGTATTAACCTCTACCACTTCTACTGGAAGACTATTCCATACACCCACTACCCTCTCAGTAATGTAATACTTTCATTAGTCCCTGGCCTTATCTTATATCTAGGACAGCCTTATACCCATCCCACGCATGCTTAAACTCCTTCACTGTATTAACCTCTACCACTTCTACTGGAAGACTATTCCATACATCCACTACCCTCTCAGTAATGTAATACTTTCATTAGTCCCTTGGCCTTATCTTATATCTAGGATAGCCTTATACCTATCCCATGCATGCTTAAACTCCTTCACTGTATTAACCTCTACCACTTCTACTGGAAGACTATTCCATACACCCACTACCCTCTCAGTAAAGTAATACTTTCATTAGTCCATGACCTTATCTTATATCTCACTCCTACTGGTCCTAGCCCCATTAAGGAACCGCAATGTATCCGAAAGGTTAGGCGTAATAGAATTATGGAAAAGTGGTTTAGCCCCTTTCCGGACAAGTGTGGATCCCCGGTGGCAAAGCACCCTAGGTGGCCAGCCACAACAAAAGTTAATTCTGGTTGCCTGGGACTTTCGCCCACCCTCAGCTCTTTCAGGGTGCTGCTGATTGGTTGCTTCAGACTGTGTGCACGGATCTTATTGGTTGCTCTGGTTCAAAGGGAAATGGTAGGCGCCCATTCCATTTCCAGGGGTTTAAAGGTCTCTAAAGTTAAAACGGTTAAAGGAACATAGCTCCGCCCATCTCACCTAATTGGTCGCTCCTATTCCCTAGTGTATTTTCATTGGTTTCTCCATCCCTGGTGCCAGATGTAATTGTATTAGCTATTGTGTTAAAGTTAATTCTATTATGCCTCATACATATCTAGGGATCTATTGTACCTCAGGTCCTATCTAGGGATTTGCTTGGGTCAAGTAATTTTATAAAACTTCCAAACAGAAATTAATGTTGTGATCAGCATGATCTCCTCCTCCTTCTCTATGTACATTGGATGTAATGATAACCTCAGCATGATCTCCTCCTCCTTCTCTATGTACATTGGATGTAATGATAACCTCAGCATGATCTCCTCCTCCTTCTCTATGTATTTTGGATGTAATGATAACCTCAGCATGATCTCCTCCTCCTTCTCTATGTACATTGGATGTAGTGATAACCTCAGCATGATCTCCTCCTCCTTCTCTATGTACATTGGATGTAATGATAACCTCAGCATGATCTCCTCCTCCTTCTCTATGTACATTGGATAAAATGATAACCTCAGCATGATCTCCTCCTCCTTCTCTATGTACATTGGATGTAATGATAACCTCAGCATGATCTCCTCCTCCTTCTCTATGTACATTGGATGTAGTGATAACCTCAGCATGATCTCCTCCTCCTTCTCTATGTACATTGGATGTAGTGATAACCTCAGCATGATCTCCTCCTCCTTCTCTATGTACATTGGATGTAATGATAACCTCAGCATGATCTCCTCCTCCTTCTCTATGTACATTGGATGTAGTGATAACCTCAGCATGATCTCCTCCTCCTTCTCTATGTACATTGGATGTAATGATAACCTCAGCATGATCTCCTCCTCCTTCTCTATGTACATTGGATGTAATGATAACCTCAGCATGATCTCCTCCTCCTTCTCTATGTACATTGGATGTAGTGATAACCTCAGCATGATCTCCTCCTCCTTCTCTATGTACATTGGATGTAATGATAACCTCAGCATGATCTCCTCCTCCTTCTCTATGTACATTGGATGTAATGATAACCTCAGCATGATCTCCTCCTCCTTCTCTATGTACATTGGATGTAATGATAACCTCAGCATGATCTCCTCCTCCTTCTCTATGTACATTGGATGTAATGATAACCTCAGCATGATCTCCTCCTCCTTCTCTTTGTACATTGGATAAAATGATAAACTCAGCATGATCTCCTCCTCCTTCTCTATGTATTTTTTATGTAATGATAACCTCAGCATGATCTCCTCCTCCTTCTCTATGTACATTGGATGTAATGATAACCTCCGCATGATCTCCTCCTCCTTCTCTATGTATTTTGGATGTAATGATAACCTCAGCATGATCTCCTCCTCCTTCACTATGTACATTGGATGTAGTGATAACCTCAGCATGATCTCCTCCTCCTTCTATATGTAAATTGGATGTAATGATAACCTCCGCATGATCTCCTCCTCCTTCTCTATGTATTTTGGATGTAATGATAACCTCAGCATGATCTCCTCCTCCTTCACTATGTACATTGGATGTAGTGATAACCTCAGCATGATCTCCTCCTCCTTCTCTATGTACATTGGATGTAATGATAACCTCAGCATGATCTCCTCCTCCTTCTCTAGGTACATTGGATGTAATGATAACCTCAGCATGATCTCCTCCTCCTTCTCTATGTACATTGGATGTAATGATAACCTCAGCATGATCTCCTCCTCCTTCTCTATGTACATTGGATGTAATGATAACCTCAGCATGAATTGCCAGATTTGACACTAAACGCACCTGCCAGTTCTCTGAAGTTCGGGGCCGCTGTGTCCCTCGTGTTCCTCGCTCTCGCCAAGCGCGGCCGTACCGTTGGGAACTCCTGGAGTTTTACGCTTCTCCTGGTAAAAGAAGAAAAGCCGGAGCATTATGGCAGAGAGATCAGTTGTATTGTCATACTTACACGGTAATTATGGCTTTGTTACAGGCACTAAAAACAACATTATCAGTCTGAAACCCGAACGTGTAACCACTGCAGTGATCTGTTTTAAAGAGTAATATTCCAAATGGAACGAGTAAAACAGACACGCCGGTCGGCAAATGATCCATTTAAATTAAACAAATAAAAGTGCTTCTCTATCTTAAACCAACAGTGTCTCCCGGACCTCTCTCAGCAGATTGAGACCCCACAAATGAGACGGTGAGTGAAGCATCTACACAGTGGGTGAATGTGATCATCTTGACAAAATGACCATTGATCTTTGCATCCCACCCATGACGTTGAGCTTTGGATTTTAGGTTTTCCATTGCATTGACCGCATCCTAAAAACCCAGCCCTTCCTTCTCACCTGTGACGGTACATTTTTCGGTGGCTCTATACGGATGGAGGGGTCCCACTCTCCAGGGGGGAGCACCGTAACTTGATCAAGGAACTCGTCGATCCCAGAGACCAGATCGTTACGATCCTTAGCTTTGTATGCAACATCGTGAAAAACCTGAAGACAGATACAATCCAACACAGAATTAACATAAAACAGTCTTAACCAATAAAAACAGGAACATGTCTGCCCAAACAAAGCGAGTGTTCAAATTATTTTACTTCCCCCAAGTAAACCTGACATGTGTCTTTACAGATACTGAGGCAGAGCCGGTCGGGAGGTTCGCCCTGCTCATCTCCTCACCAGGGTGTGCCAAGCTTGCATATACGTTTTAAATATTGTTTCTCTCAAGCCCTGCAATGTGTCAATTATTGGTGACTATTTTTTATTCTCTATATTCACAGATTAAATATATATTTTAGGTGACAGAGTAGTTTTAATTGATGTACTTGGTATGTTTCCACTCGGCAATAGCCAGACTACTCTGCAAATAGGAAGGGTTAAGGTTTTGTCCGGAGTGACTCTCCAAAAGCTAATCTAATGAAGCCCCATTCCCCTAAACCTCAAGCTCAGATCCTGTGGAATTTCTCATTTATTATAAACTAGATGTTTTCTAATCTATTTAGATCATTTTGAAGGATAACGTGTGAGAACGCGAAAGCCCAGCTGGTTCCTGTGGGGGGAATTAGGTGTCCACAAGGACTAGCCTATGCTTGTGAAGATGGCGTATATTTTATATTGTGAATTATGATCTTCTGGGTCTTACGCATTTAAATGCATTTACCTCTGGAGACAAACACTTTACAACTCTGAAAGAGATTTATCAGCCTCATTTGCATGGTGACCCACTTTCGACTCGTGCTCTATATAAGCTGAGTGTTCCAGCATCACAGCCCACTACCAAGCCACGCAACTAGAACATTACCACTGTATCCAGCAGCGCTAAGGAGGTGTCAGAATGAATTAAGGTCCAAACCTATACGAATATAGATTCATTTCACTTGGATAGAATTCAAACTGATCCTCCTTTTAATAAAAATAATGAAGGTGATTTCTAGAAATGAGTACCAGGGCACAGTTCTAAAAATGATGCAAACACCCGGGAAGCTCTAAATTCTGCCATTTGGGTGGGTTTTATTAACTCGCAGCAGCAGTTAAGGTTTAAACAGACATTAGAAATGTGAATACGACACATCAGATACCTCATCTGTCATTAGAGTTGCAATGGAGCGCCCGATCTCATGGTACTGCTGCCCCTTCCCAAGTGGGCCCAAGAGAACAAACAGAAATCTGAAAGAGAAATGGAATTAGACATGTGATTATAGAAGAATTTCCTGCTATTGACCATGAGTTTATATGTTATATACACACAATGAGGTCACCACTCAGTGGTGGAGTTACTATATCAGTAAATTAAAATATCACTTGTTTAGTACATGATCCCTATGTGTGTTCTTATCTCTCTCTCTCTCTCTTACAAACTGATGACATACCAATATAAGTATGTGTGTTCTATATTTCTTATAGCTCTCCTTCTTGCTCCTTTCTGTGAATTGTTTTAAAGGACAGCAGTAGCAAAACATTAACTAATGTTTACTTGAAAGATAGTATCGAGTTTGGATTGCATAGATATCCTTTAATGAAATACTATAAACTGTACATTATTCAGCCCTCTTTTGCTCCGTTTAGCTCTAACAGGAGGCAGACATGTTGTTTAGCATATTTACTCCGTTTAGCTCTAACAGGAGGCAGACATGTTGTTTCGAATCTTTGCTCTGTTTAGCTCTAACAGGAGGAAGCCATGTTGTTTAGAATCTTTGCTCTGTATAGCTCTATCAGGGGGCAGACATGTTTAGAAGCTTTGCTCTGTATAGCTCTATCATGGGGCGGACATGTTGTTTAGAATCTTTGCTCTGTATAGCTCTATCAGGGGGTGGACAAGTTGTTTAGAATCTTTGCTCTGTATAGCTCTATCAGGGGTGGACATGTTGTTTAGAATCTTTGCTCTGTATAGCTCTATCAGAGGGTGGACATGTTGTTTAGAATCTTTGCTCTGTATAGCTCTATAAGGGGGCAGACATGTTGTTTCGAATCTTTGCTCTGTTTAGCTCTAACAGGAGGAAGCCATGTTGTTTAGAATCTTTGCTCTGTATAGCTCTATCAGGGGGCGGACATGTTTAGAAGCTTTGCTCTGTATAGCTCTATCAAGGGGCGGACATGTTGTTTAGACTCTTTGCTCTGTATAGCTCTATCAGGGGTGGACAAGTTGTTTAGAATCTTTGCTCTGTATAGCTCTATCAGGGGTGGACATGTTGTTTAGAATCTTAGCTCTGTATAGCTCTACCAGAGGGTGGACATGTTGTTTAGAATCTTTGCTCTGTATAGCTCTATAAGGGGGCAGACATGATGTTTAGAATCTTTGCTCCATTTAGCTCTAACAGGAGGCAGACATGTTGTTAAGCATATTTGCTCTGTATAGCTCTATCAGGAGGCAGACATGTTATTTAGAATTTACCTTCATCTGAACCAAGGTGTATGAAGAACCTTCCTAAGATTCTAAACAACATGTCCGCGCCCTAGTAGTGCTATCCAGCGCAAAGAGGGTTCAGTAAGGTACATTATTTTTTATTATAAACAGAACTTATGTTTTTCCTACAGTTGTCCTTTAAGGTGTATTGTACGTCGCACACTTATAAGTCATCACATTTTTGACCTGTTGAAAGATCACTGCGCCCCACTCACTGCTTCCTTTTAGGTTATTATAAATCCAATACACGGTGGGAATATTGAAAAATGAGTGTTAAAACGCTTGCCGTGTTCCACACATAGCTTATGATTTAACACTATATGCGAAACACCTTAGAATGTTTTATTGCTGTAACGCTGGAGTCATTCTCCCGATATTGAATACCGGGTTGGTCCTCCCAGAAAGCGGTCTCCAGACTCCAGGTTCACCTGTTTTCACACACGTGTGGCAGTTGTTAATCAAAAGGAGACAATTATGAAGAGAGGACCAATAGCGGTAACAGGTGCCTCCAAATACCCAGAAGCACCATTATATCCAAAATACAGTGAACTAACAAGGGAACCCCAAACGTCAGGCTCTAATTAATTCAGTTCCATATCTTCCCAACTCAGCTATACAGTGTATTAATCTGTTCACTCATTAGACCCATTTTGCAATTATCACTGAGCTCTGGGGAAGGTCCGTCTGAGGCTGGAAGTCGTAGATCAAGATAGTATTATTATTATCCTAAGAATGGGAACAATTAAGAACATGTAAGATTGTAACCACGTTAGAGGTGAGCAGACAAATCCCGATCCATGCTAAAATATTATACATTATAACTTATCCCATCGGAAATCACAAATACAGGAGTAAAGTGAATAATCACAGAAAATGAAAAGGAAATCCTATTTCTAGAAATAAACCTAAGGAAGGCATTACTGCTTTGAAATCGTTTTAATTATATTACTGCAGAATGTGAGACCCAGAGCAATGGTTAACGTTTGGGAAAACCTTTGTGCGCAGGGATGGCATGTCCACCATTAACTGGATCTCCATCATCAACTAGGCTCTGAAAAGTGCTGGATTCTTTACATATGGGTTGAACCGGCCAACGGAACCACTGACCGAGCGCAAACTCCTGCCATTTGTTTGGAGTTACTGTTACACCCAGCGATGGTGAATGCTTCCTTTATTCACAAGCCACAGAGTATTCTCATGGTTTAAACAATGTTGAGGTGACAGTGTCTGTAACCTGTGTTAAAAAATGGCACGTAAATTTAAAATCAAACTTACCTGGATGGAATTGGCACTTCTGTAAGTCCCGAGAGCAGGACGGCTGGAGAAAGTCTAACAAACGCCACCACCGCCCTGTCCAAAAATTCCAGTTCTCCAACAAGGATGTTCGAAGCTTCGGCTCCTGGTGGAATCTTTTTCATAAAATGTAAATCAAACTAAGAAGAAAAAAAAAAGGACCAAAATAAGGAATTTTTAAACCGTTTGTCTTGGAACAAGCTAAAGAAGCCAGCCACCTTCAAACATCCCAACAATGTCTCACACGTTAGTAAATAGCCTGTGCTGAGAGATAATTCCTACAAATACTGCTTCTAACAACAACAAAAATCCTAGAAAATGGGCTCAATTTGATGACGTAAGTTATCACTTTAACTGTGTTTTTTCCGTTGAAACTCAATATAAATGATGGTCTGGATGTGTTTATTTTAAGCATAATAGTATAAGCTTAATAAAGCTAGTTCATGTATGTGTCTTTAATCATCTAAACACAAACCACAGTGACCAAAAAACAGAGAATCATTTTTTATTACATTTTATCAGCCATCTGTCTCCACAACCAGCTCGTCTTCTCATGTAAATGTTTCTGGAATATAACCAGAGTTTGTGCTGAACTAAAGATGGCTTTATTTTGTCAGATATTTATACAACAAACTGAAAATAATATAATGTGAAGCAGCCTGACAAACCCAATGCTGCATTTCACAGAAGGATTTCCATTCTCCTTTTTATGGTTTAAGGCAGGGCCGATCCTGGGCGGGTGCACGGGGTGCACCGCGCCCAGGCGCACCGGGAGTAAAGGCGCTCCGATGAGCACCTTTCTCCCTCATTCTGGAGGTGCGGCCGCAGGTGAGCGCCTGCGGTCACCGCACCTCCTAATCTCATTACAGCGCGACGGGTGCAAGCTCCGCCCCGTCGCGCTGTCTGATTGCCGGATGTCTCTGGTGACATCCGGCAGAAGATCTGAATGACGGTGTTCTGCCTCCTCTGCAGACACCGTCCGGAAATGTCCTCCTCCCTCCAGGGAGGGGGACCGATAGTAAAAACGGGTTTTTTTTTTTGTTTTTTTTTTAAATGAAAAGAAGTGTGTGTGTTTCAATGTGTATGTCTGTGTGTGTGAATGTATGTAAGTGTGTGTGTGAATGTATGTAAGTGTGTGTGTTTCAGTGTGAATGTGTGTTTCACTGTGTGTGTGTGTGTGTGAATGTGTGTTTCACTGTGTGTGTGTATGTATGTAAGTGTGTGTGTGTGAATGTGTTTCACTGTGTGTCTGTGTGTGAATGTGTGTTTCACTGTGTGTGTGTGTATGTATGTAAGTGTGTGTGTGTGTGTGAATGTGTTTCACTGTGTGTCTGTGTGTGAATGTGTTTCAGTGTGTGTGAATGTGTGTTTCACTGTGTGTCTGTGTGTGAATGTGTTTCAGTGATTTGTGAATGTGTGTTTCACTGTGTGTGTGTGTGAATGTATGTAAGTGTGCGTGTGTGAATGTGTGTTTCACTGTGTGTGTGAATGTATGTATGTGTGTGTGTTTCACTGTGTGTGTGTGAATGTATGTAAGTGTGTGTGTGAATGTGTGTTTCACTGTGTGTGTGAATGTATGTATGTATGTATGTGTGTGCGTTTCACTGTGTGTGTGTGAATGTATGTAAGTGTGTGTGTGAATGTGTGTTTCACTGTGTGTGTGAATGTATGTAAGTGTGTGTGTGAATGTGTGTTTCACTGTGTGTGTGAATGTATGTAAGTGTGTGTGTGAATGTGTGTTTCACGGTGTGTGTGTGTGAATGTATGTAAGTGTGTGTTTCACTGTGTGTGAATGTATGTGTGTGTGTTTCACTGTGTGTGTGAATGTATGTAAGTGTGTGTGTGAATGTGTGTTTCACTGTGTGTGTGAATGTATGTGTGTGTGTGTTTCACTGTGTGTGTGTGAATGTGTGTTTCACTGTGTGTGTGTGTGTGAGAATGTGTTTTTCTCTGTGTGAGTCAATGTGTGTGTTACTGTCTGTGTAAGTGTGTGTACATAAGTGTGACTGTGTGTATTGCTCTGTGTGTGTATAAGGGTGTCTGTGTGTAATGGTGACTAAATGTGTTCAGTAAGGGGCCCTGAAATTCCTAGTGGCGGCCCTGACTAAGTGTGTCTGTGTAAGTGTGACTGTGTGTATTTATGCATGACCCTGTGCGTAAGTGTGGGTGTGTATGTAGGCAGGGCAACTTTTAACCGGTTAAAGGGGCCACCGCTGCCCACTTGACAGTCCCCATCCAGTCGGCAGCTATTTCCCTCCTCCTGCACTGCACTCTGAGTGTGCATAGAGGGAAGACTGTGCGGAGGAGACACGAAACAGCAGCAGCAAGGTGAGTATGGGGGGAGGGGTAATGCTTTTCTTGGGAAAACTGGTGGTGGCATATTAATGGACAAACTGACACTGGCATATTAGTGGCCAAACTGACACTGGCATATTAATGGGCAAAGTAACTGTGCTATATTATTGGATAAACTAACAGAAAAAAAGACAACCATGGGGAGCATGAGGAACAGAAAGATAGACATGGAAAAATATATGAGGTATGAAGGGAGAGATATACATGAGGGTATGAGTTGAGAGAGAGTTATACATGAGGGTATGAGTGGAGAGAGAGTTATACAAGAGGGTATGAGTTGAGAGAGAGTTATACATGAGGGTATGAGTGGAGAGAGAGTTATATATAAGGGTATGAGTGGAGAGAGAGAGATACATGAGGGTATGAGTGGAGAGAGTTATATATGAGGGTATGAGTGGAGAGCGAGAGATACTTGAGGGTATGAGTGGAGAGAGATATACATGAGGGTATGAGTGGAGAGAGAGATACATGAGGGTATGAGTGGAGAGAGAGATACATGAGGGTATGAGTGGAGAGAGAGAGATACATGAGGGTATGAGTGGAGAGAGAGAGAGATACATGAGGGTATGAGTGGAGAGAGAGATACATGAGGGTATGAGTGGAGAGAGAGTTATATATGAGGGTATGAGTGGAGAGAGAGAGATACATGAGGGTATGAGTGGAGAGGGAGAAAGACATGGCGGTATGGGAAGAGAGAGATACATGAGGGTATGAGTGGTGAGAGTTATATATGAGGGTATGAGTGGAGAGCGAGATATACATGAGGGTATGAGTGGAGAGAGAGAGATACATGAGGGTATGAGTGGAGAGAGAGAGATACATGAGGGTATGAGTGGAGAGATACATGAGGGTATGAGTGGAGAGATACATGAGGGTATGAGTGGAGAGAGAGAGATACATGAGGGTATGAGTGGAGAGAGAGAGCTACATGAGCGTATGAGTGGAGAGCGAGAGATACATGAGGGTATGAGTGGAGAGAGAGAGCTACATGAGCGTATGAGTGGAGAGCGAGAGATACATGAGGGTATGAGTGGAGAGAGAGAGATACATGAGGGTATGAGTGGAGAGAGAGATACATGAGGGTATGAGTGGAGAGAGAGAGATACATGAGGGTATGAGTGGAGAGAGAGAGATACATGAGGGTATGAGTGGAGAGAGAGATACATGAGGGTATGAGTGGAGAGAGAGATACATGAGGGTATGAGTGGAGAGCGAGAGATACATGAGGGTATGAGTGGAGAGAGAGAGATACATGAGGGTATGAGTGGAGAGAGAGAGATACATGAGGGTATGAGTGGAGAGAGAGAGATACATGAGGGTATGAGTGGAGAGAGAGAGATACATGAGGGTATGAGTGGAGAGAGAGATACATGAGGGTATGAGTGGAGAGAGAGAGATACATGAGGGTATGAGTGGAGAGAGAGAGATACATGAGGGTATGAGTGGAGAGAGAGAGATACATGAGGGTATGAGTGGAGAGAGAGAGATACATGAGGGTATGAGTGGAGAGAGAGATACATGAGGGTATGAGTGGAGAGAGAGAGCCACATGAGGGTATGAGTGGAGAGAGAGAGATACATGAGGGTATGAGTGGAGAGATAGAGATACATGAGGGTATGAGTGGAGAGAGAGAGATACATGAGGGTATGAGTGGAGAGAGAGAGAGATACATGAGGGTATGAGTGGAGAGATAGAGATACATGAGGGTATGAGTGGAGAGAGAGAGATACATGAGGGTATGAGTGGAGAGAGAGAGATACATGAGGGCATGAGTGGAGAGAGAGAGATACATGAGGGTATGAGTGGAGAGAGAGTTATACATGAGGGTATGAGTGGAGAGAGAGAGAGATACATGAGGGTATGAGTGGAGGGAGAGATACATGAGGGTATGAGTGGAGAGAGAGATACATGAGGGTATGAGTGGAGAGAGAGAGATACATGAGGGTATGAGTGGAGAGAGAGAGAGATACATGAGGGTATGAGTGGAGAGAGTTATACATGAGGGTATGAGTGGAGAGAGAGAGATACATGAGGGTATGAGTGGACAGAGAGAGATACATGAGGGTATGAGTGGAGAGAGAGAGATACATGAGGGTATGAGTGGAGAGAGTTATACATGAGGGTATGAGTGGAGAGAGAGAGCCAAATGAGGGTATGAGTGGAGAGATACATGAGGGTATGAGTGGAGAGAGAGTTATACATGAGGGTATGAGTGGAGAGAGAGAGAGATACATGAGGGTATGAGTGGAGAGAGTTATACATGAGGGTATGAGTGGAGAGAGTTATACATGAGGGTATGAGTGGAGAGAGAGATACATGAGGGTATGAGTGGAGAGAGAGAGATACATGAGGGTATGAGTGGAGAGAGAGAGAGATACATGAGGGTATGAGTGGAGAGAGAGATACATGAGGGTATGAGTGGAGAGAGAGAGATACATGAGGGTATGAGTGGAGAGAGAGAGATACATGAGGGTATGAGTGGAGAGAGAGAGAGATACATGAGGGTATGAGTGGAGAGAGAGATACATGAGGGTATGAGTGGAGAGAGAGATACATGAGGGTATGAGTGGAGAGAGAGAGAGATACATGAGGGTATGAGTGGAGAGAGAGAGATACATGAGGGTATGAGTGGACAGAGAGAGATACATGAGGGTATGAGTGGAGAGATAGAGATACATGAGGGTATGAGTGGAGAGAGAGATACATGAGGGTATGAGTGGAGAGAGTTATACATGAGGGTATGAGTGGAGAGAGAGAGATACATGAGGGTATGAGTGGAGAGAGAGAGAGAGATACATGAGGGTATGAGTGGAGAGAGAGAGATACATGAGGGTATGAGTGGAGAGAGAGAGATACATGAGGGTATGAGTGGAGAGAGAGATCCATGAGGGTATGAGTGGAGAGAGAGAGAGATACATGAGGGTATGAGTGGAGAGAGAGAGATACATGAGGGTATGAGTGGAGAGAGAGAGATACATGAGGGTATGAGTGGAGAGAGAGATACATGAGGGTATGAGTGGAGAGAGAGATACATGAGGGTATGAGTGGAGAGAGAGATACATGAGGGTATGAGTGGAGAGAGAGAGATACATGAGGGTATGAGTGGAGAGAGAGAGAGATACATGAGGGTATGAGTGGAGAGAGAGAGATACATGAGGGTATGAGTGGACAGAGAGAGATACATGAGGGTATGAGTGGAGAGATAGAGATACATGAGGGTATGAGTGGAGAGAGTTATACATGAGGGTATGAGTGGAGAGAGTTATACATGAGGGTATGAGTGGAGAGAGAGAGATACATGAGGGTATGAGTGGAGAGAGAGAGATACATGAGGGTATGAGTGGAGAGAGAGAGATACATGAGGGTATGAGTGGAGAGAGAGAGATACATGAGGGTATGAGTGGAGAGAGAGATACATGAGGGTATGAGTGGAGAGAGAGAGATACATGAGGGTATGAGTGGAGAGATAGAGATACATGAGGGTATGAGTGGAGAGGGAGATACATGAGGGTATGAGTGGAGAGAGTTATACATGAGGGTATGAGTGGAGAGAGAGAGATACATGAGGGTATGAGTGGAGAGAGAGAGAGAGATACATGAGGGTATGAGTGGAGAGAGAGAGATACATGAGGGTATGAGTGGAGAGAGAGAGATACATGAGGGTATGAGTGGAGAGAGAGATACATGAGGGTATGAGTGGAGAGAGAGATACATGAGGGTATGAGTGGAGAGAGAGATACATGAGGGTATGAGTGGAGAGAGAGATACATGAGGGTATGAGTGGAGAGAGAGAGATACATGAGGGTATGAGTGGAGAGAGAGAGAGATACATGAGGGTATGAGTGGAGAGAGAGAGATACATGAGGGTATGAGTGGAGAGAGAGATACATGAGGGTATGAGTGGAGAGAGAGAGATACATGAGGGCATGAGTGGAGAGAGAGATACATGAGGGTATGAGTGGAGAGAGTTATACATGAGGGTATGAGTGGAGAGAGTTATACATGAGGGTATGAGTGGAGAGAGAGAGATACATGAGGGTATGAGTGGAGAGAGAGAGATACATGAGGGTATGAGTGGAGAGAGAGAGATACATGAGGGTATGAGTGGAGAGAGTTATACATGAGGGTATGAGTGGAGAGAGAGAGATACATGAGGGTATGAGTGGAGAGAGAGAGATACATGAGGGTATGAGTGGAGAGAGAGAGATACATGAGGGTATGAGTGGAGAGAGAGATACATGAGGGTATGAGTGGAGAGAGAGAGATACATGAGGGTATGAGTGGAGAGAGAGAGATACATGAGGGTATGAGTGGAGAGAGAGAGATACATGAGGGTATGAGTGGAGAGAGAGATACATGAGGGTATGAGTGGAGAGAGAGAGATACATGAGGGTATGAGTGGAGAGAGAGAGATACATGAGGGTATGAGTGGAGAGAGAGATACATGAGGGTATGAGTGGAGAGAGAGAGAGAGATACATGAGGGTATGAGTGGAGAGAGAGAGATACATGAGGGTATGAGTGGAGAGAGAGAGAGATACATGAGGGTATGAGTGGAGAGAGAGAGATACATGAGGGTATGAGTGGAGAGAGAGATACATGAGGGTATGAGTGGAGAGAGAGATACATGAGGGTATGAGTGGAGAGAGAGAGAGATACATGAGGGTATGAGTGGAGAGGGAGAAAGACATGGCGGTATGGGAAGAGAGAGATACATGAGGGTATGAGTGGAGAGAGAGAGATACATGAGGGTATGAGTGGAGAGAGAGAGATACATGAGGGTATGAGTGGAGAGAGAGAGATACATGAGGGTATGAGTGGAGAGATACATGAGGGTATGAGTGGAGAGAGAGAGATACATGAGGGTATGAGTGGAGAGAGAGAGATACATGAGGGTATGAGTGGAGAGAGAGAGATACATGAGGGTATGAGTGGAGAGATACATGAGGGTATGAGTGGAGAGATACATGAGGGTATGAGTGGAGAGATACATGAGGGTATGAGTGGAGAGAGAGAGATACATGAGGGTATGAGTGGAGAGAGAGAGATACATGAGGGTATGAGTGGAGAGAGAGAGATACATGAGGGTATGAGTGGAGAGAGAGATACATGAGGGTATGAGTGGAGAGAGAGAGATACATGAGGGTATGAGTGGAGAGAGAGAGATACATGAGGGTATGAGTGGAGAGAGAGAGATACATGAGGGTATGAGTGGAGAGAGAGAGATAAATGAGGGTATGAGTGGTGAGAGTTATATATGAGGGTATGAGTGGTGAGAGTTATATATGAGGGTATGAGTGGAGAGCGAGATATACTTGAGGGTATGAGTGGAGAGAGAGAGATACATGAGGGTATGAGTGGAGAGAGAGAGATACATGAGGGTATGAGTGGAGAGAGAGAGATACATGAGGGTATGAGTGGAGAGAGAGAGATACATGAGGGTATGAGTGGAGAGAGAGATACATGAGGGTATGAGTGGAGAGAGTTATACATGAGGGTATGAGTGGAGAGAGAGAGATACATGAGGGTATGAGTGGAGAGAGAGAGAGATACATGAGGGTATGAGTGGAGAGAGAGAGATACATGAGGGTATGAGTGGAGAGAGAGAGATACATGAGGGTATGAGTGGAGAGAGAGATACATGAGGGTATGAGTGGAGAGAGAGTTATACATGAGGGTATGAGTGGAGAGAGATATACATGAGGGTATGAGTGGAGAGAGAGTTATACATGAGGGTATGAGTGGAGAGAGAGAGATACATGAGGGTATGAGTGGAGAGAGAGAGATACATGAGGGTATGAGTGGAGAGAGAGAGATACATGAGGGTATGAGTGGAGAGAGAGATACATGAGGGTATGAGTGGAGAGAGAGAGATACATGAGGGTATGAGTGGAGAGAGAGAGAGATACATGAGGGTATGAGTGGAGAGAGAGAGTTATACATGAGGGTATGAGTGGAGAGAGAGATACATGAGGGTATGAGTGGAGAGAGAGAGAGATACATGAGGGTATGAGTGGAGAGAGAGAGATACATGAGGGTATGAGTGGAGAGAGAGATACATGAGGGTATGAGTGGAGAGAGATATACATGAGGGTATGAGTGGAGAGAGAGAGAGATACATGAGGGTATGAGTGGAGAGAGAGAGAGATACATGAGGGTATGAGTGGAGAGAGAGAGATACATGAGGGTATGAGTGGAGAGAGAGAGAGATACATGAGGGTATGAGTGGAGAGAGAGAGATACATGAGGGTATGAGTGGAGAGAGAGATACATGAGGGTATGAGTGGAGAGAGAGAGAGATACATGAGGGTATGAGTGGAGAGAGAGAGAGATACATGAGGGTATGAGTGGAGAGAGAGATACATGAGGGTATGAGTGGAGAGAGAGAGAGATACATGAGGGTATGAGTGGAGAGAGAGAGAGATACATGAGGGTATGAGTGGAGAGAGAGAGATACATGAGGGTATGAGTGGAGAGAGAGAGATACATGAGGGTATGAGTGGAGAGAGAGAGAGATACATGAGGGTATGAGTGGAGAGGGAGAAAGACATGGCGGTATGGGAAGAGAGAGACAAGTGAGAGACTGACTTGGTGGAATATTATTTATTGCTCCTTGTGTACTTCTTTTCCAATGATGCTCAGCCAGACTAATGGGAGACTTTGGCTGGTTGGACATCATGGGAACTGTAGTTAAAACTGCTAGCCAGCAAAAAGTCTCCCATGTTGATGGCTGAGCATCATAGACATAAATAAAACCACTACACTGTTTTACTGCCAAATAAATATCTTTATTTAAAATAAAAGCTCTTGTTGGTCCTTCATCTAAAAATAAAGTTTGTGCTCTCCACAAGAATCCCCCCACCCCAATAATGAAAAATTGGTATGCCTGGAACATACATGTGTAAAGGGGAGGGGTTTATCATATAGCCACGCCCACCTGGGGGCGCCCAAAAAAAACCTGCACCCAGGCGCCCGGGACCCTAGGATCGGCCCTGGTTTAAGGCATTTAAAAAAATTACTAATTTGTAATATAAGATTCATTTTTGACAGATATATAGTGACATTATCTGATGCATATGGGGCTATTCACTATAAGGTTAACTGAGGTGAGTAGCAGGTGAGATAATGTGAATAGCAGGTGAGTTGAAGTGAATAGCAGGTGAGTTGAATTGAATAGCAGGTGAGTTGAAGTAAATAGCAGGTGAGTTGAAGTAAATAGCAGGTGAGTTGAGCTGAATAGCCGGTGAGTTGAAGTGAATAGCAGGTGAGTTGAAGTGAATAGCAGGTGAGTTAAAGTGAATAGCAGGTGAGTTGGAGCGAATAGCAGGTGAGTTGAAGTGAATAGCAGGTGAGTTGGAGTGAATAGCAGGTGAGTTGGAGTGAATAGCAGGTGAGTTGAAGTCAATAGCAGGTGGGTTGAAGTGAATAGCAGGTGAGTTGGAGTGAATAGCAGGTGAGTTGGAGTGAATAGCAGGTGAGTTGGAGTGAATAGCAGGTGAGCTGAGGGGAGATGAACATTTCATCCCACCAATTTAGCTATACATTGTGCAGGAACAAAACTGGGTAGTTCCACCACTAAGTAAACTCGCCATGTTTGTCCCTGAATGATGTATAGCTGAACTGGAGAGATAACATTTTCATCTCACCTCAACTCACCTGCTATTCACTTTAACTCACCTGCTATTCACTTTAACTCACCTGCTATTCACCTCAGTTCACCTTTTGGTGGTGTAGTTTTGGGCGGTGCACTTACGGCTGGTGGTGCCCCCTTTGCTCATTATAGATACACCCATTATGGATCAGAATAATCTTTTCCACACACAAATATAATAACTGTGGAATTGATGGAGGCAGAGAGCAGTTCACTCACCTTAGTAACATCAAGAGTACTGTTTTCTCGGCTGACATCGTTTTTATGTTCGACACATGAAGGAGCCGACTGCGGGGACACAAGCTGAGCTGCTAAAATATACAAAGTAGTACAAGTTGGTAAAATCCCCAAAAAGCTAAAACGAAACACACAGAGGCCAGACTCTGGAATATGATTAGATTGTGCTTTGTACATTAATGAGAGAGAAAACTGTACCCACAACAGGACACAAAGATCAGAAAATAATTAGGAAATAGAAAACGTATTCCATCCACTCGGGAGGGAGGAATTTAAACAGAATGAGGTTCTGAATGTAGTGAATCAGTGAAATACAATGTGAGTCACGATCACAGCGTCCAAACTGCAGGATTCCTAATCTGTTGTATAATTTCTGGTGGATTTGCTGCCGATATCTTTGAATGTTGTACTTTGTACGGTAGAGGACGCCTGTGACGGCGGTGAGCGAGCGGCATGACGCTCTTTCTGGAGATCCCTCGCTTCTTATACTGTTTGTCCCACAAACAGACTCCAGTTATCTTTCATTTTGAAATCCAAGATCCCAGAGGGTCCACAATATGAGCCCTACTGAAACCTTGTATGTAGCTTTGAACAGATTCGGACATCTTTATATGAATCTCGCTAAGCTGTATATTATCAGCTCCTCTAGTTACAGCCAGTAATGCACATATACAGGGCTTTATATTGTAAGTCTAACCAGTCACTCCCAGTACATGGTTTCTCTCCATTAGGAATAAAAAAAAAATGATTCTATTTATCAAATCATCGGTTGGATAATAATCAGATGTGTATAAATTCGGCCCCCCGAATTTGACTTAAGTAAAAAACATTTTAAAAAAAAAACAGGTTTGAAGTTTTCCCTGCTGAACAAACCTGTGGATTCTATTAAAAGATCATTTTGCCAAATTGTAGTTGTTTAAAAGGCTGCAATACCACGGACGTTTGTGAGTGTACTATGTTTCTAACTTCACGCAACACTTTGCCTGTTAAAGCTTTATTTCACTATATATTTATTTTTCCTTGAGGAGTGCAGAGAGTGGAAGTGTTTGTCAAAAAAGGTTATTTATTATTGTTTTGATTGCTGGTGTTTACCCTAGAGTTTTGTCTTTTATCATATCATAGCATAGGGTTATTAGCCTTGACCCCCATACATGTAACGGGGGGGGGGGCTTGACACCATTTTGGCAGATCCCAGCCCTGTTTATTATTACTGGGGCCCTGATTTTTTAAGTGGCACATTTTTTTGATTTATTTATGGAGCCAGCTGGGGTTTCTTTCTAAAAACAGGTGAATTGAAATGTCTGTAATGTGCAATCATTCCCGAATCGAAGTTGTATTGACGCTGAAACTCTAGCAAAGGTTCCTCTCAGAATGCTTCTGATGCTTCAGTGTCTACGCTGCCCGAATAGCCGAAATTAAAGTGATATGTGGCATATTCTGTAGCTAAGTTTCAGGGATTCGTTCGATTCGGCTCGGTTTGGAAAGGCTCGGCCAATAGACTTCATTGAAACAAAATATATTAAAGATATATGAAATGGAAAGGGGTGCAGACAGACAGAGAAAGTCATAACATCCCTGCAAAGTGTCCATGAAGCCAGAATGGTAACATACCTGTAAGAGACTAAAGGACAGCAGACAATGCATAGCTATCAGTGAGAGTTGGATAATGACCACATTCCTAACTGAACTGTATCGGGTACACATATGTACATACACTGTAAATATGCAGGTCCTTGTTTTTGAAAACTTGGGAGTCCACGTTGGGGCATTTGGGACATCCTTTCAGTTTCCAAAAGCAATGATGTGAATTAAATGATGGCATATCGTTATCACAGTCTACAGTTTGTTAAAGGGGATATTCCGAGTGACATACAATGAGCAGACGTGTGGTATGTACATGCATCATTTGGGTTTGCAATGTGTACCTCTTACATTGTTGTTCACAGCACAATTAGCTCAGCTCCTCACTGATAGATCCTGGAGGAACCTCTACCAGTGCCATTAACATTATATTATACGCAGGATTTGGGGGTCTTGCCCACTATGCCCAGTTTTTGCACACAGGAGGGTCCCACGGCCTGGGGGTAGTCAGTTGCAGAGCTCCAGCTCTTATTAGAGCACATGCTTTGTTGTTTGTTGCATTGATACAGGGTAACATACACATTGACCTAGAAGCCAAGCAGTGCTTATATATTTATTTACACTACCTCGAAAACCTTCAACGGACTTTTAGAGAGGCCAAAGGGCTGAGATGAGGGAAGGTACAGAGATGAGATGAGCCTGTTAGAGACACACACAACAAAGACAGAGTAAAACAAAGAAAGGTAAAGGATGAAAAGACAAAACATTACACAGAGCTCGTTTGGACCTAGTCATGCTTTCTTTATTTATATAATAACAGTATACAATGGTTACACATACAGAATAAGCCCAGCCACTCATGACCCACAATGCATTTCAGTTACATGGCATGGTGACATCTTGTATGGGTCATAGAAATAAGAAAGCAGGTGTGGTAATAAAAATGTGGGTGTGGCAATAAGAAAGCAGGTGTGGCAATAAAAACGTGGGTGTGGCAATAAAAATGTTGGTGTGGCAATAAGAAAATGGGTGTGGCAATAAAAATATGGGTGTGGCAATAAGAAAGGGGGAGAGACAATAAGAAATCAGGTGTGGCAATAAGAAAGGGGGTGAGACAATAAGAAATCAGGTGTGGCAATAAGAAAGCGGGTGTGGCAATGAGAAAGGGGGTGAGACAATAAGAAATCAGGTGTGGCAATAAGAAAGGGGGTGTGGCAATGAGAAAGGGGGTGAGACAATAAGAAATCAGGTGTGGCAATAAGAAAGGGGGTGAGATAATAAGAAATCAGGTGTGGCAATAAGAAAGCGGATGTGGCAATGAGAAAGCGGGTGTGGCAATAAGAAAGGGGGTGTGGCAATGAGAAAGCGGGTGTGGCAATGAGAAAGCAGGTGTGGCAATGAGAAAGAGGGTGTGGAAATGTGAAAGAGGGTGTGGCTAAAAGTTTGCACATGAACAATGATCAGGGGAACTAACTGTTTGGGGCGCTACCAGCAAACAACGCACATGTCTTGTGATGACAGATCCCAAGCTCCGCCCAGAGGCGGGATCATCATACCCATAAACCTGCGGTGACCAATCACTTTGTATCTGTTTTATAACTATTAAGATTTATAGAGGAGCGAGGACACGTAACATGAATACAGCCAAGGGGTATAAACCTGAAAGCACACACATGTTACATGTTACATGTTAATTCACAGATGTATGATGTAAAGAATGATCTAACTCCTGGACTGACAGATAATATTATACTATGTAATTATACCTCAATATATCACAGTACTGCAGATTGTTTGACTGGAATTTGAATGAGACTTTATTAAATACTGTAAATTAATTTAATAAATACCCGCAGGTCAGTCATCCGTTTCACAGCCACAGATAACAATGGAAAATTACATTTGTCACAAGGCTAAAAAAAATACTGATTTAATTGTATTTACCTAACAGTATAAATAATCATATATACGTGGCTATAGGAATCAAGATGGACAGAGAGTGTCTTACACCACAGATTGGGCCTCAAAGCCTCACTTTCCAAATACACTCTGTGTGAGTGTGTGTGTGTTAGTGAATGTTATGTGTGAGTGTCTCTGTGTATTAGTGATTGTTATGTGAGAGAGTGTGTCTCTGTGTATTAGTGATTGTTATGTGAGAGAGTGTGTCTCTGTCTATTAGTGAGTGTTATGTGAGAGAGTGTGTCTCTGTGTATTAGTGATTGTTATGTGAGAGAGTGTGTCTCTGTCTATTAGTGAGTGTTATGTGAGAGAGTGTGTCTCTGTGTATTAGTGATTGTTTTGTGAGAGAGTGTGTCTCTGTGTATTAGTGATTGTTTTGTGAGAGAGTGTGTCTCTGTGTATTAGTGATTGTTATGTGAGAGAGTGGGTCTCTGTCTATTAGTGATTGTTATGTGAGAGAGTGTGTCTCTGTGTATTAGTGATTGTTATGTGAGAGAGTGTGTCTCTGTGTATTAGTGATTGTTATGTGAGAGAGTGTGTCTCTGTGTATTAGTGATTGTTATGTGAGAGAGTGTGTCTCTGTGTATTAGTGATTGTTATGTGAGAGAGCGTGTCTCTGTGTATTAGTGAGTGTTTTGTGAGAGAGTGGGTCTCTGTGTATTAGTGATTGTTTTGTGAGAGAGTGTGTCTCTGTGTATTAGTGATTGTTATGTGAGAGAGTGTGTCTCTGTGTATTAGTGAGTGTTATGTGAGAGAGTGTGTCTCTGTGTATTAGTGATTGTTATGTGAGAGAGTGTGTCTCTGTGTATTAGTGATTGTTATGTGTGAGAGTGTGTCTCTGTGTATTAGTGATTGTTATGTGAGAGTGTGTCTCTGTGTATTAGTGATTGTTATGTGAGAGAGTGTGTCTCTGTATATTAGTGATTGTTATGTGAGAGAGTGTGTCTCTGTGTATTAGTGATTGTTATGTGAGAGAGTGTGTCTCTGTATATTAGTGATTGTTATGTGAGAGAGTGTGTCTCTGTATATTAGTGATTGTTATGTGTGAGAGTGTGTCTCTGTGTATTAGTGATTGTTATGTGAGAGAGTGTGTCTCTGTCTATTAGTGATTGTTTTGTGAGAGAGTGTGTCTCTGTGTATTAGTGATTGTTATGTGAGAGAGTGTGTCTCTGTGTATTAGTGATTGTTATGTGAGAGAGTGTGTCTCTGTGTATTAGTGAGTGTTATGTGAGAGAGTGGGTCTCTGTGTATTAGCGAGTGTTATGTGAGAGAGTGTGTCTCTGTCTATTAGTGATTGTTATGTGAGAGAGTGTGTCTCTGTCTATTAGTGATTGTTATGTGAGAGAGTTTGTCTCTGTGTATTAGTGATTGTTTTGTGAGAGAGTGTGTCTCTGTGTATTAGTGAGTGTTATGTGAGAGAGTGGGTCTCTGTGTATTAGCGAGTGTTATGTGAGAGAGTGTGTCTCTGTGTATTAGTGAGTGTTATGTGAGAGAGTGTGTCTCTGTGTATTAGTGAGTGTTATGTGAGGGAGTGTGTCTCTGTGTAATAGTGAGTGTTATGTGAGAGAGTGTGTCTCTGTCTATTAGTGATTGTTTTGTGAGAGAGTGTGTCTCTGTGTATTAGTGATTGTTATGTGAGAGAGTTTGTCTCTGTGTATTAGTGATTGTTTTGTGAGAGAGTGTGTCTCTGTCTATTAGTGATTGTTTTGTGAGAGAGTGTGTCTCTGTGTATTAGTGAGTGTTATGTGAGAGAAGTTGTCTCTGTCTATTAGTGATTGTTATGTGAGAGAGTGTGTATCTGTGTATTAGTGAGTGTTATGTGAGAGAGTGGGTCTCTGTGTATTAGTGATTGTTATGTGAGAGAGTGTGTCTCTGTGTATTAGTGATTGTTATGTGAGAGAGTGGGTCTCTGTGTATTAGTGATTGTTATGTGAGAGAGTGTGTCTCTGTGTATTAGTGATTGTTATGTGAGAGAGTGGGTCTCTGTGTATTAGTGAGTGTTATGTGAGAGAGTGTGTCTTTGTGTATTAGTGATTGTTTTGTGAGAGAGTGTGTCTCTGTGTATTAGTGAGTGTTATGTGAGAGTGTGTCTCTGTGTATTAGTGATTGTTTTGTGAGAGAGTGTGTCTCTGTGTATTAGTGAGTGTTATGTGAGAGAGTGTGTCTCTGTGTATTAGTGAGTGTTATGTGAGAGAGTGGGTCTCTGTGTATTAGTGAGTGTTATGTGAGAGAGTGGGTCTCTGTGTATTAGTGATTGTTATGTGAGAGAGTGGGTCTCTGTGTATTAGTGATTGTTATGTGAGAGAGTGTGTCTCTGTCTATTAGTGAGTGTTATGTGAGAGAGTGGGTCTCTGTGTATTAGTGATTGTTATGTGAGAGAGTGTGTCTCTGTCTATTAGTGAGTGTTATGTTAGAGAGTGTGTCTCTGTCTATTAGTGAGTGTTATGTGAGAGAGTGTGTCTCTGTCTATTAGTGATTGTTTTGTGAGAGAGTGTGTCTCTGTGTATTAGTGATTGTTATGTGAGAGAGAGGGTCTCTGTGTATTAGTGATTGTTATGTGAGAGAGTGGGTCTCTGTCTATTAGTGATTGTTATGTGAGAGAGTGTGTCTCTGTGTATTAGTGATTGTTATGTGAGAGAGTGGGTCTCTGTGTATTAGTGATTGTTATGTGAGAGAGTGTGTCTCTGTGTATTAGTGAGTGTTATGTGAGAGAGTGGGTTTCTGTGTATTAGCGAGTGTTATGTGAGAGAGTGTGTCTCTGTCTATTAGTGATTGTTATGTGAGAGAGTGTGTCTCTGTCTATTAGTGATTGTTATGTGAGAGAGTTTGTCTCTGTGTATTAGTGATTGTTTTGTGAGAGAGTGTGTCTCTGTGTATTAGTGAGTGTTATGTGAGAGAGTGGGTCTCTGTGTATTAGCGAGTGTTATGTGAGAGAGTGTGTCTCTGTGTATTAGTGAGTGTTATGTGAGAGAGTGTGTCTCTGTGTATTAGTGAGTGTTATGTGAGGGAGTGTGTCTCTGTGTAATAGTGAGTGTTATGTGAGAGAGTGTGTCTCTGTCTATTAGTGATTGTTTTGTGAGAGAGTGTGTCTCTGTGTATTAGTGATTGTTATGTGAGAGAGTTTGTCTCTGTGTATTAGTGATTGTTTTGTGAGAGAGTGTGTCTCTGTCTATTAGTGATTGTTTTGTGAGAGAGTGTGTCTCTGTGTATTAGTGATTGTTATGTGAGAGAGTGTGTCTCTGTGTATTAGTGAGTGTTATGTGAGAGAGTGGGTCTCTGTGTATTAGTGATTGTTATGTGAGAGAGTGTGTCTCTGTGTATTAGTGATTGTTATGTGAGAGAGTGGGTCTCTGTGTATTAGTGATTGTTATGTGAGAGAGTGTGTCTCTGTGTATTAGTGATTGTTATGTGAGAGAGTGGGTCTCTGTGTATTAGTGAGTGTTATGTGAGAGAGTGTGTCTTTGTGTATTAGTGATTGTTTTGTGAGAGAGTGTGTCTCTGTGTATTAGTGAGTGTTATGTGAGAGAGTGTGTCTCTGTGTATTAGTGATTGTTTTGTGAGAGAGTGTGTCTCTGTGTATTAGTGAGTGTTATGTGAGAGAGTGGGTCTCTGTGTATTAGTGAGTGTTATGTGAGAGAGTGTGTCTCTGTGTATTAGTGAGTGTTATGTGAGACAGTGGGTCTCTGTGTATTAGTGATTGTTATGTGAGAGAGTGTGTCTCTGTCTATTAGTGAGTGTTATGTGAGAGAGTGGGTCTCTGTGTAATAGTGATTGTTATGTGAGAGAGTGTGTCTCTGTCTATTAGTGAGTGTTATGTTAGAGAGTGTGTCTCTGTCTATTAGTGAGTGTTATGTGAGAGAGTGTGTCTCTGTCTATTAGTGATTGTTTTGTGAGAGAGTGTGTCTCTGTGTATTAGTGATTGTTATGTGAGAGAGTGGGTCTCTGTGTATTAGTGATTGTTATGTGAGAGAGTGGGTCTCTGTCTATTAGTGATTGTTATGTGAGAGAGTGTGTCTCTGTGTATTAGTGATTGTTATGTGAGAGAGTGGGTCTCTGTGTATTAGTGATTGTTATGTGAGAGAGTGTGTCTCTGTGTACTAGTGATTGTTATGTGAGAGAGTGTGTCTCTGTCTATTAGTGATTGTTTTGTGAGAGAGTGTGTCTCTGTGTATTAGTGATTGTTATGTGAGAGAGTGTGTCTCTGTGTATTAGTGATTGTTATGTGAGAGAGTGTGTCTCTGTGTATTAGTGAGTGTTATGTGAGAGAGTGGGTCTCTGTGTATTAGCGAGTGTTATGTGAGAGAGTGTGTCTCTGTCTATTAGTGATTGTTATGTGAGAGAGTGTGTCTCTGTCTATTAGTGATTGTTATGTGAGAGAGTTTGTCTCTGTGTATTAGTGATTGTTTTGTGAGAGAGTGTGTCTCTGTGTATTAGTGAGTGTTATGTGAGAGAGTGTGTCTCTGTGTATTAGTGAGTGTTATGTGAGAGAGTGTGTCTCTGTGTATTAGTGAGTGTTATGTGAGGGAGTGTGTCTCTGTGTAATAGTGAGTGTTATGTGAGAGAGTGTGTCTCTGTCTATTAGTGATTGTTTTGTGAGAGAGTGTGTCTCATTGTATTAGTGATTGTTATGTGAGAGAGTTTGTCTCTGTGTATTAGTGATTGTTTTGTGAGAGAGTGTGTCTCTGTCTATTAGTGATTGTTTTGTGAGAGAGTGTGTCTCTGTGTATTAGTGATTGTTATGTGAGAGAGTGTGTCTCTGTGTATTAGTGAGTGTTATGTGAGAGAGTGGGTCTCTGTGTATTAGTGATTGTTATGTGAGAGAGTGTGTCTCTGTGTATTAGTGATTGTTTTGTGAGAGAGTGTGTCTCTGTCTATTAGTGATTGTTTTGTGAGAGAGTGTGTCTCTGTCTATTAGTGAGTGTTATGTTAGAGAGTGTGTCTCTGTCTATTAGTGAGTGTTATGTGAGAGAGTGTGTCTCTGTCTATTAGTGATTGTTTTGTGAGAGAGTGTGTCTCTGTGTATTAGTGATTGTTATGTGAGAGAGTGGGTCTCTGTGTATTAGTGATTGTTATGTGAGAGAGTGGGTCTCTGTCTATTAGTGATTGTTATGTGAGAGAGTGTGTCTCTGTGTATTAGTGATTGTTATGTGAGAGAGTGGGTCTCTGTGTATTAGTGATTGTTATGTGAGAGAGTGTGTCTCTGTGTATTAGTGAGTGTTATGTGAGAGAGTGGGTCTCTGTGTATTAGCGAGTGTTATGTGAGAGAGTGTGTCTCTGTCTATTAGTGATTGTTATGTGAGAGAGTGTGTCTCTGTCTATTAGTGATTGTTATGTGAGAGAGTGTGTCTCTGTCCATTAGTGATTGTTATGTGAGAGAGTTTGTCTCTGTGTATTAGTGATTGTTTTGTGAGAGAGTGTGTCTCTGTGTATTAGTGAGTGTTATGTGAGAGAGTGGGTCTCTGTGTATTAGCGAGTGTTATGTGAGAGAGTGTGTCTCTGTGTATTAGTGAGTGTTATGTGAGAGAGTGTGTCTCTGTGTATTAGTGAGTGTTATGTGAGGGAGTGTGTCTCTGTGTAATAGTGAGTGTTATGTGAGAGAGTGTGTCTCTGTCTATTAGTGATTGTTTTGTGAGAGAGTGTGTCTCTGTGTATTAGTGATTGTTATGTGAGAGAGTTTGTCTCTGTGTATTAGTGATTGTTTTGTGAGAGAGTGTGTCTCTGTCTATTAGTGATTGTTTTGTGAGAGAGGGTGTCTCTGTGTATTAGTGATTGTTATGTGAGAGAGTGTGTCTCTGTGTAATAGTGAGTGTTATGTGAGAGAGTGGGTCTCTGTGTATTAGTGATTGTTATGTGAGAGAGTGTGTCTCTGTGTATTAGTGATTGTTATGTGAGAGAGTGGGTCTCTGTGTATTAGTGATTGTTATGTGAGAGAGTGTGTCTCTGTGTATTAGTGATTGTTATGTGAGAGAGTGGGTCTCTGTGTATTAGTGAGTGTTATGTGAGAGAGTGTGTCTTTGTGTATTAGTGATTGTTTTGTGAGAGAGTGTGTCTCTGTGTATTAGTGAGTGTTATGTGAGAGAGTGTGTCTCTGTGTATTAGTGATTGTTTTGTGAGAGAGTGTGTCTCTGTGTATTAGTGAGTGTTATGTGAGAGAGTGGGTCTCTGTGTATTAGTGAGTGTTATGTGAGAGAGTGTGTCTCTGTGTATTAGTGAGTGTTATGTGAGACAGTGGGTCTCTGTGTATTAGTGATTGTTATGTGAGAGAGTGTGTCTCTGTCTATTAGTGAGTGTTATGTGAGAGAGTGGGTCTCTGTGTAATAGTGATTGTTATGTGAGAGAGTGTGTCTCTGTCTATTAGTGATTGTTATGTTAGAGAGTGTGTCTCTGTCTATTAGTGAGTGTTATGTGAGAGAGTGTGTCTCTGTCTATTAGTGATTGTTTTGTGAGAGAGTGTGTCTCTGTGTATTAGTGATTGTTATGTGAGAGAGTGGGTCTCTGTCTATTAGTGATTGTTATGTGAGAGAGTGTGTCTCTGTGTATTAGTGATTGTTATGTGAGAGAGTGGGTCTCTGTGTATTAGTGATTGTTATGTGAGAGAGTGTGTCTCTGTGTATTAGTGATTGTTATGTGAGAGAGTGTGTCTCTGTGTATTAGTGAGCATTATGTGAGAGAGTGTGTCTCTGTCTATTAGTAATTGTTATGTGAGAGAGTGTGTCTCTGTGTATTAGTGAGTGTTATGTGAGAGAGTGTGTCTCTGTCTATTAGTGATTGTTATGTGAGAGAGTGGGTATCTGTGTATTAGTGATTGTTATGTGAGAGAGTGTGTCTCTGTGTATTAGTGAGTGTTATGTGAGAGAGTGTATCTCTGTCTATTAGTGATTGTTATGTGAGAGAGTGGGTCTCTGTGTATTAGTGATTGTTATGTGAGAGAGTGGGTCTCTGTGTATTAGTGAGTGTTATGTGAGAGAGTGGGTCTCTGTGTATTAGCGAGTGTTATGTGAGAGAGTGTGTCTCTGTCTATTAGTGATTGTTATGTGAGAGAGTGTGTCTCTGTCTATTAGTGATTGTTTTGTGAGAGAGTGTGTCTCTGTGTATTAGTGATTGTTATGTGAGAGAGTTTGTCTCTGTGTATTAGTGATTGTTTTGTGAGAGAGTGTGTCTCTGTCTATTAGTGATTGTTTTGTGAGAGAGTGTGTCTCTGTGTATTAGTGATTGTTATGTGAGAGAGTGTGTCTCTGTGTATTAGTGAGTGTTATGTGAGAGAGTGGGTCTCTGTGTATTAGTGATTGTTATGTGAGAGAGTGTGTCTCTGTGTATTAGTGATTGTTTTGTGAGAGAGTGTGTCTCTGTCTATTAGTGATTGTTTTGTGAGAGAGTGTGTCTCTGTGTATTAGTGATTGTTATGTGAGAGAGTGTGTCTCTGTGTATTAGTTAGTGTTATGTGAGAGAGTGGGTCTCTGTGTATTAGTGATTGTTATGTGAGAGAGTGTGTCTCTGTGTATTAGTGATTGTTATGTGAGAGAGTGGGTCTCTGTGTATTAGTGATTGTTATGTGAGAGAGTGTGTCTCTGTGTATTAGTGATTGTTATGTGAGAGAGTGGGTCTCTGTGTATTAGTGAGTGTTATGTGAGAGAGTGGGTCTCTGTGTATTAGTGATTGTTTTGTGAGAGTGTGTGTCTCTGTGTATTAGTGAGTGTTATGTGAGAGAGTGTGTCTCTGTGTATTAGTGATTGTTTTGTGAGAGAGTGTGTCTCTGTGTATTAGTGAGTGTTATGTGAGAGAGTGGGTCTCTGTGTATTAGTGAGTGTTATGTGAGAGAGTGTGTCTCTGTGTATTAGTGAGTGTTATGTGAGAGAGTGGGTCTCTGTGTATTAGTGATTGTTATGTGAGAGAGTGGGTCTCTGTGTATTAGTGATTGTTATGTGAGAGAGTGTGTCTCTGTCTATTAGTGAGTGTTATGTGAGAGAGTGGGTCTCTGTGTATTAGTGATTGTTATGTGAGAGAGTGTGTCTCTGTCTATTAGTGAGTGTTATGTTAGAGAGTGTGTCTCTGTCTATTAGTGAGTGTTATGTGAGAGAGTGTGTCTCTGTCTATTAGTGATTGTTTTGTGAGAGAGTGTGTCTCTGTGTATTAGTGATTGTTATGTGAGAGAGTGGGTCTCTGTGTATTAGTGATTGTTATGTGAGAGAGTGGGTCTCTGTCTATTAGTGATTGTTATGTGAGAGAGTGGGTCTCTGTGTATTAGTGATTGTTATGTGAGAGAGTGGGTCTCTGTGTATTAGTGATTGTTATGTGAGAGAGTGTGTCTCTGTGTATTAGTGAGTGTTATGTGAGAGAGTGGGTCTCTGTGTATTAGCGAGTGTTATGTGAGAGAGTGTGTCTCTGTCTATTAGTGATTGTTATGTGAGAGAGTGTGTCTCTGTCTATTAGTGATTGTTATGTGAGAGAGTGTGTCTCTGTCCATTAGTGATTGTTATGTGAGAGAGTTTGTCTCTGTGTATTAGTGATTGTTTTGTGAGAGAGTGTGTCTCTGTGTATTAGTGAGTGTTATGTGAGAGAGTGGGTCTCTGTGTATTAGCGAGTGTTATGTGAGAGAGTGTGTCTCTGTGTATTAGTGAGTGTTATGTGAGTGAGTGTGTCTCTGTGTATTAGTGAGTGTTATGTGAGGGAGTGTGTCTCTGTGTAATAGTGAGTGTTATGTGAGAGAGTGTGTCTCTGTCTATTAGTGATTGTTTTGTGAGAGAGTGTGTCTCTGTGTATTAGTGATTGTTATGTGAGAGAGTTTGTCTCTGTGTATTAGTGATTGTTTTGTGAGAGAGTGTGTCTCTGTCTATTAGTGATTGTTTTGTGAGAGAGGGTGTCTCTGTGTATTAGTGATTGTTATGTGAGAGAGTGTGTCTCTGTGTATTAGTGAGTGTTATGTGAGAGAGTGGGTCTCTGTGTATTAGTGATTGTTATGTGAGAGAGTATGTCTCTGTGTATTAGTGATTGTTATGTGAGAGAGTGGGTCTCTGTGTATTAGTGATTGTTATGTGAGAGAGTGTGTCTCTGTGTATTAGTGATTGTTATGTGAGAGAGTGGGTCTCTGTGTATTAGTGAGTGTTATGTGAGAGAGTGTGTCTCTGTGTATTAGTGAGTGTTATGTGAGACAGTGGGTCTCTGTGTATTAGTGATTGTTATGTGAGAGAGTGTGTCTCTGTCTATTAGTGAGTGTTATGTGAGAGAGTGGGTCTCTGTGTAATAGTGATTGTTATGTGAGAGAGTGTGTCTCTGTCTATTAGTGAGTGTTATGTTAGAGAGTGTGTCTCTGTCTATTAGTGAGTGTTATGTGAGAGAGTGTGTCTCTGTCTATTAGTGATTGTTTTGTGAGAGAGTGTGTCTCTGTGTATTAGTGATTGTTATGTGAGAGAGTGGGTCTCTGTCTATTAGTGATTGTTATGTGAGAGAGTGTGTCTCTGTGTATTAGTGATTGTTATGTGAGAGAGTGGGTCTCTGTGTATTAGTGATTGTTATGTGAGAGAGTGTGTCTCTGTGTATTAGTGATTGTTATGTGAGAGAGTGTGTCTCTGTCTATTAGTGATTGTTATGTGAGAGAGTGTGTCTCTGTGTATTAGTGAACATTATGTGAGAGAGTGTGTCTCTGTCTATTAGTAATTGTTATGTGAGAGAGTGTGTCTCTGTGTATTAGTGAGTGTTATGTGAGAGAGTGTGTCTCTGTCTATTAGTGATTGTTATGTGAGAGAGTGGGTATCTGTGTATTAGTGATTGTTATGTGAGAGAGTGTGTCTCTGTGTATTAGTGAGTGTTATGTGAGAGAGTGTATCTCTGTCTATTAGTGATTGTTATGTGAGAGAGTGGGTCTCTGTGTATTAGTGAGTGTTATGTGCGAGAGTCTGTCTCTGTGTATTAGTGAGTGTTATGTGTGAGATTGTGTCTCTGTGTATTAGTGAGTGTTATGTGTGAGAGTGTGTCTCTGTATATTAGTGAGTGGTATGTGTGAGAGTGTGTCTCTGTGTATTAGTGAGCGTTATGTGTAAGAGTCTGTCTGTGTGTATTAGTGAGTGTTATGTGTGAGCATGTCTCAGTGTGTACTAGTGTGTGTTATGTGTGCGAGTGTGTTTGTGTGTATTAGTGAGTGTTATATGTGAGAGTGTGTTTATGTGAACTAATGAGTGTTATATGTGAGAGTGTGTGTGTGTGTGTATTAGTGAATGTTATGTGTGAGAATATATGTGTGTGTATTAGTGTGTGTTATGTGTGAGAATGTGTTTGTATGTATTAATGTTATGTGTGAGAGTGTGTGTGTGTGTGTGTGTATTAGTGAGTGCTATGTCTGAGAGTGTGTTTGTGTGTATTAGTCAGTGTTATGAGTGAAAATGTGTTTGTAGGTATTAGTCTTATGTGTAAGAGTATGTGTATGTGTTTGTGTGTATCAGTGAGTGTTATGTGTGAGTGTGTATTAGAGAGTGTTATGTGTGAGAGTGTGTGTGTGTATTAGTGAATATTATCTCCGAGAGTGTGTTTGTGTGTATTAGTGTTATACAATTAGTATTTACACAGTCAATATGTGCCTAATATTTACATATTCAATGTGTGCCTAATATTTACACAATCAATGTGTAACTAATATTTACACAATCAATGTGTGCCTGATATTTACACAATCAATGTGTACCTAATATTTACACAATCAATGTGTACCTGATATTTACACAGTCAATGTGTACCTAATATTTACATATTCAATGTGTGCCTGATATTTACACAATCAATGTGTACCTAATATTTACACAATGTGTACCTAATATTTACACAATCAATGTGTACCTGATATGTGTACCCTAACCCTAACCCTAACCCTAATAGTTACACAATCAATGTGTACCTAATATGTACACATTCAATGTGTGTCTCATATTTATACAATCAATGCGTGTCTCATATTTACACAATAAATGTGTGCCTAATATTTACACAATCAATGTGTACCTAATATTTACACATTCAATGTGTGTCTCATATTTACACAATCAATGTGTGCCTAATAGTTACACAATGTGTACCTAATATGTACACATTCAATGTGTGCCTAATATTTACACAATCAATGTGTGCCTGATATTTACACAATCAATGTGTACCTAATATTTACACAATCAATGTGTACCTGATATTTACACAGTCAATGTGTACCTAATATTTACATATTCAATGTGTGCCTGATATTTACACAATCAATGTGTACCTAATATTTACACAATCAATGTGTACCTGATATGTATACCCTAACCCTAACCCTAATAGTTACACAATCAATGTGTACCTAATATGTACACATTCAATGTGTGTCTCATATTTATACAATCAATGCGTGTCTCATATTTACACAATCAATGTGTGCCTAATATTTACACAATCAATGTGTACCTAATATTTACACATTCAATGTGTGTCTCATATTTACACAATCAATGTGTGCCTAATAGTTACACAATGTGTACCTAATATGTACACATTCAATGTGTGCCTCATATTTACACAATCAATGTGTGTCTCATATTTACCCAATCATTGTGTGTCTAATATTTACACAAGAAATGGGTGTCTAATATTTACACAAGCAATGTGTACCTAATATGTACACATTCAATGTGTGTCTCATATTCATACAATCAATGCGTGTCTCATATTTACACAATCAATGTGTGCCTAATATTTACACAATCAATGTGTGCCTAATATTTACACAATCAATGTGTACCTAATATTTACACAATCAATGTGTGTCTCATATATAAACAATCAATGTGTGTCTCATATTTAAACAATCAATGTGTGCCTAATATGTACACATTCAATGTGTGTCTCATATTTACACAATCAATGTGTGTCTCATATTTACACAATCAATGTTTGTCTAATATTTACACAATCAATGTGTACCTCATATTTACACAAGCAATGTTTGCTTTATATTTACACAATCAATGTGTACTTCATATTTACACAATAAATGTGTGTCTCATATTTACACAATCAATGTGTTCCTCATATTTACACAATCAATGTGTGCCTAATATTTACACAATCAATGTGTACTTAATATTTACACAATCAATGTGTGTCTCATATTTAAACAATCAATGTGTGTCTCATATTTAAACAATCATTAAACAATCAATGTGTGCCTAATATGTACACATTCAATGTGTGTCTCATATTTACACAATCAATGTGTGTCTCCTATTTACACAATCAATGTGTGTCTCTTATTTACACAATCAATGTTTGTCTAATATTTACACAATCCATGTGTACCTCATATTTAAACAAGCATTGTGTGCTTGATATTTACACAATGTGTACTTCATATTTACACAATAAATGTGTGTCTCATATTTACACAATCAATGTGTACCTCATATTTACACAATCAACGTGTGCCTAATATTTACACAATCAATGTGTACCTAATATTTACACAATCAATGTGTGTCTCATATTTACACAATCAATGTTTGTCTAATATTTACACAATCAATGTGTACCTCATATTTACACAAGCAATGTGTGCCTGATATTTACACAATCAATGTGTGCCTAATATTTACACAATGTGTGCCTAATATTTACACAATGTGTGCCTATTATTTACACATCAATGTGTGCCTGATATTTACACAATGTGTACCTAATATTTACACAATGCGTGCCTAATATTTACACAATGTGTGCCTATTATTTACACATCAATGTGTACCTAATATTTACACAATCAATGTGTGTCTCATATTTACACAATCAATGTTTGTCTAATATTTACACAATCAATGTGTACCTCATATTTACACAAGCAATGTGTGCCTGATATTTACACAATCAATGTGTGCCTAATATTTACACAATCAATGTGTACCTAATATTTACACAATCAATGTGTGTCTCATATTTACACAATCAATGTTTGTCTAATATTTACACAATCAATGTGTACCTCATATTTACACAAGCAATGTGTGCCTGATATTTACACAATCAATGTGTGCCTAATATTTACACAATGTGTGCCTAATATTTACACAATGTGTGCCTATTATTTACACATCAATGTGTGCCTGATATTTACACAATGTGTACCTAATATTTACACAATGCGTGCCTAATATTTACACAATGTGTGCCTATTATTTACACATCAATGTGTACCTAATATTTACACAATCAATGTGTGTCTCATATTTACACAATCAATGTTTGTCTAATATTTACACAATCAATGTGTACCTCATATTTACACAAGCAATGTGTGCCTGATATTTACACAATCAATGTGTGCCTAATATTTACACAATGTGTGCCTAATATTTACACAATGTGTGCCTATTATTTACACATCAATGTGTGCCTGATATTTACACAATGTGTACCTAATATTTACACAATGCGTGCCTAATATTTACACAATGTGTGCCTATTATTTACACATCAATGTGTGCCTGATATTTACACAATGTGTACCTAATATGTACACATTCAATGTGTGTCTCATATTTACACAATCAATGTTTGTCTAATATTTACACAATCAATGTGTACCTCATATTTACACAATCAATGTGTACCTCATATTTACACAATCAATGTGTACCTAATATTTACACAATCAATGTGTACCTCATATTTACACAATCAATGTGTACCTCATATTTACACAATCAATGTGTACCTAATATTTACACAATCAATGTGTACCTAATATTTACACAATCAATGTGTACCTAATATTTACACAATCAATGTATGCCTGATATTTACACAATCAATGTTTACTTCATATTTACACAATCAATGTGTACCTAATATTTACACAATCAATGTGTACCTAATATTTACACAATCAATGTGTACCTAATATTTACACAATCAATGTGTGCCTGATATTTACACAATCAATGTGTACCTAATATTTACACAATCAATGTGTGCCTGATATTTACACAATCAATGTGTGCCTAATATGTACACAATGTGCGCCTAATATTTACACATCAATGTGTACCTGATATTTACACAATCAGTGTGTAACTGGGGACTGATGAAAGTGTTGGTGGTTCTTCTCTGCCGATGACACTTCCTATGTTTCTATGATCTGAAAGGGAGCATAATGGCTGCCGTAACTGGCATGTACCGTAACCCCATCACGACCTGATGATGCGTTAACTCGCAATGTAGGTAAAGTGGTGGTGCACATCACCTAGCAGCGTGTAACACATCCAGAGCTCTGCCTTGCACCTGAGGCAATGTTCCTGGGCCTGAAAGGTGGGTTTCTGGTCATGTGATCGTGGACCCTTACCTGTAAAATAAAAAGTCCCCATCCCTCACTGATCACAGTCTGTTACTGTGATCAGTTTTCCCCTACTTTATGGCCCTCTTAGTTTAAAAAAAAAAAAATTGTGTATTTGATTTTTTCTTCTAACTATATTAATTACATTATTTTAATATATTAATAAAAGTTAACCCCTACATGTGCTGTGGTTTTGTTTGCGATGAGATTTGTTTGTTTTCTGTTCTGGAAACTTATATTTTTCTTTTATTAGCGAGTTAGTTGGGATAAGTGGGCCAGTTTTGTACAATATTATTGGGGAAAATGTCCCCCCTATTATATGTATTTTTTTAATAATAAATTGTAGATTATTTATATGTATACGTTATATAAAAACAGCCTGTAGATTGTTTGTTTGCGTTAAATGACAGAGGAAAATAAAGCTATGTTTAAACAACCACATATCAAAATGGAAACACCGGCTCCGGTTATTGGCCAGGGAAAATCCCGTGTCTTTAAATGGTTAAAGCAGCTGCCAGTTTATCCTTGTGGTATTTTGGATGGGTTCAGGGGTTCTTTAAATATTGCAGCTCTTTATCCCTTTCTGTGCCGTTGCTGAGTCCATCTAACAGGTGAAAGCTTCCCTGTGATAATCTCGAGCCATTACACGGCAGTACAGGGTTTAATACTCTCTGGATTACGGCAGAATACGAATCGTATGTCATTATTTCTGTAACTCATTCTATTGTCTGTGACACAATGTAACAATCAGTCTTACCGTTTTTATCCATGGAATGGGGTTCGGACTGCTTCTTTCCAATGTCAGCAAAGGATCGCACGATTGGGATTCTGTTACTCAGTTTCTTTTGATTCTGATGGTGATGTTGCTTCAATAAAGCCTCATGGACTCTGTGACGAATATCCTCGCTAAGCTGCCCCGACGCAACTTGCTGATCAAGAATCATATCTGATAAAGAGAAAAAACACCCAGGCCTGGTCAGAATTAAAGAAATAAATATAGTTTTGTATTTATGAAAAGTAGAACTGCAGGGAAATCCTCTCTTTCATGAATAGAATCCATTGTCTATACTCCGAATGCAGAGTTTAAAACAATTACAAATAATGATCTGTACATTGGGGGTTATGTATAAAAACTCTCTCACTGCATCGTTGTTTGATAAATATAATGGCGATTGAGCTTTTTTTTATAACTCCTGACACTTTGCAGTGAGGGAGAGAGAGAGACCTCTCAGATTTTTTTTTCATAAATCAATTTTTATTAGTTTTACAATAATATGGATAGTTGTTATACATATAATAAAGGCAGGTTAATCAAAGCTATAAAATAACATAGTGCATAAAAATATTTAGAGTAGCTAATGGGAAATCAGTGTTGAAACGAACGAAGGATTTAGGAAGTAGAAACAGATCAAAGGGGTGAAAGGAAAAGAAAGATTTAGAAAGAGCATAAGAGCAAAATACCTTTGGTGGGACAGACCCCTGGCAGCCCCAAAAAAAAAAAATCCCACCCCAATAATACGGGGGAAGGGTGAGTTGGGAAAGAGAGGGCTGCCAGAAGAGGGCATTAAGGTCACGAAAGATGACCACATCCCTCACCCAGCTAATAGAGTGCTGAGTGGGGAGGCCCTAGGGGGGCAGTGTCAAACGGCCCAGTAACAGTGTGAGAAAAATAAACCAAAACTGTGGCTCACAATGAACCAATGTAATAATAAACACATTGTCATGGATCATGAGCCGTACACTCCTCTGTGGCCTTGTTCATGAGGTACATTGCCAGGTCAAGGTGGAGCATACTGCGTGCCTGTGAGGATAAAAATAGTCAGACCCTGCATGGGTAAGGTGATTAAAATGTGGTATATCGCATCATGTCGGGGCAGGGTTAGGGTTCCGCGGTCCGCAAATGTCCATATTCGGGTGCCTTCCCGGCCATGGAGGTGGGGAGGTAAAGACGGTAGGTGTGGGATAGGCTGAGGTACAGGGTATCTCCAAGTAGCAGTACCTATATGGTAGTGTCCTGGGACAGAGGCTGCTCCTCCGGGGTCCCCGGGTCTGGAGACATAGTGGATGTTCCTTGCCTTAGTGGAGCAGGGTATGTTGCAGATGGTGACCAGTCCGAGATGGCTATATTGAGCAAGCCCAGGCCACTTAGAAACTTAGCTAGCTCTAATGGGTGCCTCAAGATATGGGTCCTGTTGTTTCGTCTTGCTTGTAGCGCAAAGGGGACACTCCAGGAATACGGTATGCCCGCAGCTTTCAACGCAGCTGTCAGGGGTTTCAGGGACCGCCACACTTGTAGGGTCACTTGGGAGAGGTCTGCATAGAGTGATACGTCCACACCTTTGATTTGAATGAAATCAAATGGAAGTGCAGAGTAGTGGAGAGTGCAGAGTGCGTCCCTTGGAAGTAAGTCTGGAGACCCTTTTTGTCTTCGGGCTCTCTGTACCCTCTCAATTTCAATTTTGTTAGGTTGGTTGCCATAACTGTATCGAAGAGAGTTTGGATTACCTGCTGTAGGTCCTCCATCGGGACCTCTTCCGTAACTCCACGGACTCGTATGTTGCATCTCCTACCCCAGTTGTCCAAAGCTTCAACCAGCTGCTGTAGGGTATAGATTTGAAATTCTTGTTGTTGGATATGCTTATTCAAGGTGTCCACAGTATCATGTTGTCCAGGCACCTCCTCTTCGCGTGTGGATACTCGGTTGCTCATCTGTCGGAAGTCATGTTTAAGTTCTGTGAGATCTGCTCGCAGTGGGGAGATAGGTCGCCCACCACTTATTTCATTACTTCCTTAATTTCGGTTCTGGTTGGTAGTAGGTTGAAATCCTCCTTCCCATTATTTGGAGGAGCTATTTGAGCGATCGTTGTCACTCTCATGGGAGAAGTGTTGCCGACAATGGCCCGGCCGGCGGCCATCTTGGGTGGGCCCAGATCATCTCTGCCGCTTTTATAGGCGTCTAATGTATTTGCTGGAATCACTTCTTCAGGCAGTGGATTCTATATCTTTATTGTCCTCACTGTAAGGAATCCCTTCCGCTGTCGCAGATTAAATCTCCTTTCTTCCAGTCTTAGCGGGTGACCTCTTGTCCTTTGTACTGTTCTGTTAGTGATCAGGTCTTTAGAAAGCCCTCTGTATGGGCCCTGTACGTATTTATATAACATTATCATATCCCCTATAATATGCCGTGTCTCTAGTGTGTACATATTGAACGTTAGCAGCCTTTCTTCATAGCTAACACTCTCCTTTTCCCTTAATAGCATTGTAGAACTTTCCCATTAATAAAGTAGTTGATTTGCATATCACAAGATGATGTCATAAACAGGAGACAACACTGACTTAGAACAGATGTTTATCTAAATCTTTGCACTTCCTGCAATTCTACTAACACAATATATAGATGATTTCTGATCATTCTTTATGCTCTACATTCACTAAACAGAGTAACAGAGTAACTATTCCTAAAACTGTAAAAACAAATCGGCCATTTCATTACAACCTGAGTTACAATGTGTTAAAAATGTATTCATTTTGCAAAACTGCTTTCTAACAGATAAAGGAAACAATATTCCCACTTGAGGATTCACTACAGAGAGGTTTATTCCCCACATGTAAATAGTGACTAATAAGAATGTGTTGCAGATAGAAGTTATCTTAGGGTCCGTCTAACACAAAGCTCTGAATACTGTGTATTTCATTCCACAAACTCCCTCCCAGCAGATTCACATTGATTCAGTTACTAAGGGCAGTGGACTAATTATCTGTATTTTAATCACATCGTTACTCCCAGCTAATAAATCTCAGCCGAGCATGAACCTTACTGGGTGGAGGGAGTGGATTCAGACCAAGAAGAGGAGAATAATGATAGTGAAATATAAATAGTAATGTTACTATGCTTCTAACACATCTGCAGGGTTTTTATTCTGCTGGGAACAAAGAGAGAGAATTGTTCTTCCTACGTTCGCTGAGGTCACGACATTTACTGAAATAGAGATTAGATATGTGAATACCTAGACAAAGATAAACCCCATACTATCTGCTTCTATAGCGCTACGAGGAGGCAGACATATCAGGTCACCTGATCCAAACTTCTAACCCCCTGACAGTGATGTGTAAAGACAATGTAATAAGACATTTCTACTTTGATTAAATATGACTTCATTTTTCTCTCGTGACATTAGTTTGAATTATTTGGGGTTAAAATGCATCTTTCCACATTAACCCATAATGAAAAATCTGTGATGGTATGAATTTTATTACAAAGCTCTCTTAGCATCCATTCCTGGAAGGAACCTGCCATGTGAATATGAACACTCCTCCTGCTCTCATTTAGATTATGTTGATGAATTAAAGATTGTGACATTAAAAGTCATGTTGTGAGCATACAATTACCTCAGTAGAAACTTCCAAGTGCAGTAAAGTCTCTGACTCATAGACACAGGGGATGCATGTTTACAAATATAATTTAATTCAGTAACTGGAATGTATAATTTGTAAAACCCTCAACCCTTTTTATTATATTACAGGTTATGAATCAGAGCAGGTAAGGCAATTAATAGTACAGTATTATAATGTTACAGAATTCTCTCACTGTGCTGGATATTTCTTCCATTCTACATCTTTGTTTCTCAATATGTTGCACCATCTGGGTTTCTTTGTCAGTTACAAGCCTGGTTCTTGGACAGTAATTAACACAGATTAATGATGCTTATTTGACACATAATTAATCTCATGGGGAATTGGAAAACCCACATCTTAGCATTTTTTTAAATAACAATCTGGAAAATAAAATTTGAAATTTAGAACAAAAAATGAAAAGTAACAGCTGTTGATTTAGCTTCAAATAAGAGCAAAATGTATTTTCCAGGATTCATTGTTAGATATGTAAAAAAAAATGTCTGTTTTAAACATTCATTCTCAGTCTCATTACTATAGCGTAGACACAGCTCCTACTGACAGAGTTAATTACATGCGGAGGAAGTGATATGGTATATTCATTATACAATGCACACATACATCACATTAAAACGTCTAATCATTCCAAGTTACGCACAGTCTTGACGATGATCATCCCCAAAAAATTGGGTTTTTAGAAAACTGTAAAAAGAAATACTGTTTCAGTCACTTTTTGTTATGAGTTTTTTCAGATCTCAGATCCACCTTTATAAATAAAATCAGCAAAAAGACTTTGAACGTTTTCATAACTATCAGGGTCTCCAGTCAGTGCCAGATAACACTTCAGACGAAGGCTTAATGGCCAAAACTTTGGCCTGTTTGGAGAGGTCTGTTCTTGACTTAACGTTATTATCAATACACCCCAGTGGGAACATCATCTCTATTACATATACTGTGATTTTCTGTGGTGTTTTGCTTTTCTTAATGGAGCATAATAAGTGGTGGAGTTTAAGACGAGTTACGTTCCATCTCATGTTATATAGACTACAGCTGGGTTATCTTTATTCATTACATCATCAAAGTACCTGCAATTCAAAGTACCTGCAATTTCTTCCAAGGTGTTGGCCCTCATGTCCAGTAGGACCGTCCCGTGCAGGATGCAACTTCTTAACTCAAACAAGCTATGAAGCGACAATGTTGCCACGTAAGGTTTGCTCCAGCGTTCCCCACCGTCCTCCACGTCTTCCTCAAACTTCAGCCACCTGACCAAGCAATCAGCATTACAGTTACATGTTTTTACATAAGGGAAACTACTTCTATGCCTAATGCATACAAAAAAAACTATAAATCTGGCCCCAAACCAGCGATTTCATCATCCCACATGCTTAGCTCTACCAGCACGCAAGGCATTGTGGGTAGGCAGATGGAGGAGTCAGAATAAATCCTCATACAACCATATCTTCTAACCTACATATGTGCTGTCGCCAATGTCATATTTCTGCCTAGGGCAGTAGAATGTTGGAGGGCTAGCGGTATATGAAGGGGGACACAGCAGAGCTAGAACTACCAATATTGGGGGTACATCCTCCCTCACTGCCTTGTGCTGCCCACACAGACATCCAGGCTGCCCCACTAACTCACCAGTGAGCAATCTGGTGCTGTGCACAGTAATGCGGAGGGCATTAGTCACTCTGCACAGGGATGTGGAGGACATTGGGCACTGTGCACAGGGATGTGGAGGACATTGGGTACTGTGTACAGGGATGTGGAGGACATTGGGCACTGTGCACAGGGATGTAGAGGACATTGGGCACTGTGCACAGGGATGTAGAGGACATTGGGCACTGTGCACAGGGATGTGGAGGACATTGGGCACTGTGCACAGGGATGTGGAGGACATTGGGCACTGTGCACAGGGATGTAGAGGACATTGGGCACTGTGCACAGGGATGTGGAGGACATTGGGCACTGTGCACAGGGATGTGGAGGACATTGGGCACTGTGCACAGGGATGTGGAGGACATTAGGCACTGTGCCCAGGGATGTGGAGGACATTGAGCACTGTGTACAGGGATGTAGAGGACATTGAGCACTGTGTACAGGGATGTGGAGGACATTAGGCACTGTGCCAAGGGATGTGGAGGACATTGAGCACTGTGTACAGGGATGTAGAGGACATTGAGCACTGTGTACAGGGATGTGGAGGACATTAGGCACTGTGCACAGGGATGTGGAGGACATTGGGCACTGTGCACAGGGATGTGGAGGACATTGGGCACTGTGCCCAGGGATGTGGAGGACATTGGGCACTGTGCACAGGGATGTGGAGGACATTGGGCACTGTGCACAGGGATGTGGAGGACATTGGGTACTGTGTACAGGGATGTCGAGGACATTGGGTACTGTGCCCAGGGATGTGGAGGACATTGGGCACTGTGCACAGGGATGTGGAGGACATTGGGCACTGTGCACAGGGATGTGGAGGACATTGGGCACTGTGCACAGGGATGTGGAGGACATTGGGCACTGTGCACAGGGATGTGGAGGACATTGGGCACTGTGCACAGGGATGTGGAGGACATTGGGTACTGTGCCCAGGGATGTGGAGGACATTGGGCACTGTGCACAGGGATGTGGAGGACATTGGGCACTGTGCACAGGGATGTGAAGGACATTGGGCACTGTGCACAGGGATGTGGAGGACATTGGGCACTGTGCACAGGGATGTAGAGGACATTGGGCACTGTGCACAGGGATGTGGAGGACATTAGGCACTCTGCACAGGGATGTGGAGGACATTGGGCACTGTGCACAGGGATGTGGAGGGCATTAGGCACTGTGCGCAGGGATGTGGAGGACATTGGGTACTGTGCACAGGGATGTGGAGGACATTGGGCACTGTGCACAGGGATGTGGAGGACATTGGGCACTGTGCACAGGGATGTGGAGGACATTGGGCACTGTGCACAGGGATGTGGAGGATATTGGGCACTGTACCAAGGGATGTGGAGGACATTGGGCACTGTGCACAGGGATGTGGAGGACATTGGGCACTGTGCACAGGGATGTGGAGGACATTGGGTACTGTGCACAGGGATGTGGAGGACATTGGGCACTGTGCACAGGGATGTGGAGGACATTGGGCACTCTGCACAGGGATGTGGAGGACATTGGGTACTGTGCACAGGGATGTGGAGGACATTGGGCACTGTGCGCAGGGATGTGGAGGGCACTGGGCACTGTGCACAGGGATGTGGAGGACATTGGGCACTGTGCACAGGGATGTAGAGGACATTGGGCACTGTGCACAGGGATGTAGAGGACATTGGGCACTGTGCACAGGGATGTAGAGGACATTGGGCACTGTGCCCAGGGATGTGGAGGACATTGGGCACTGTACCAAGGGATGTGGAGGACATTAGGTACTGTGCACAGGGATGTGGAGGACATTGGGTACTGTGCACAGGGATGTGGAGGACATTGGGTACTGTGCCCAGGGATGTGGAGGATATTGGGCACTGTACCAAGGGATGTGGAGGACATTGGGCACTGTGCACAGGGATGTAGAGGACATTGGGCGATGTGCACAGGGATGTGGAGGACATTGGGCACTGTGCACAGGGATGTGGAGGACATTGGGCACTGTGCACAGGGATGTAGAGGACATTGGGCACTGTGCACAGGGATGTGGAGGACATTGGGCACTGTGCACAGGGATGTAGAGGACATTGGGCACTGTGCACAGGGATGTGGAGGGCATTGGGCACTGTGCACAGGGATGTAGAGGACATTGGGCACTGTGCACAGGGATGTGGAGGACATTGGGCACTGTGCACAGGGATGTGGAGGACATTGGGCACTCTGCACAGGGATGTGGAGGACATTGGGTACTGTGCACAGGGATGTGGAGGACATTGGGCACTGTGCGCAGGGATGTGGAGGGCACTGGGCACTGTGCACAGGGATGTGGAGGACATTGGGCACTGTGCACAGGGATGTAGAGGACATTGGGCACTGTGCGCAGGGATGTAGAGGACATTGGGCACTGTGCGCAGGGATGTGGAGGACATTGGGCACTGTGCGCAGGGATGTGGGGGACATGGGGCACTGTGCACAGGGATGTGGGGGACATGGGGCACTGTGCACAGGGATGTCAGGAAATCTCATGCGAGGGACCAACATTTTAGAAATGTTCCTCCTTCCTGCACACTCACCTGGCCATCTCTCGCCACTCGGCATCATCCCCGTCCCGGAGGCAAATCTCATCGAGCTCCGTGAAGAGATCGTGTGGAATGTGTTCCTCGTCATCATCCTCTGTCCCCAGTATAAACTGGACTCTCTGGGAAGGGGTGTCTAGAAGAAATTCAGAGGACACAGACTGATACCCCTGGACATCTGTTGTATGTTTTTGTATCAAATACCCTGAGGCATTGAAAAAAGCTTCTAATCTCACACACTTACCACCACCTCTCATCTCACACACTTACTATCGCTTCTCACACAGTTACCACCACCTCTCACGTCCCACACTTACTATCGCCTCTCAGGTCACAAACTCAGCATCACAATTCACACAGTTACCACCACCTCTCATCTCACACACTTACCATCGCTTCTCACACAGTTACCACCACATCTCACGTCCCACAGTTACTATCGCCTCTCACACAGTTACCACCACATCTCACGTCCCACAGTTACTATCGCTTCTCACACAGTTACCACCACCTCTCACGTCCCACAGTTACTATCGCTTCTCACACAGTTACCACCACATCTCACGTCCCACAGTTACCATCACTTCTCACACAGTTACCACCACATCTCACGTCCCACAGTTACCATCGCTTCTCACACAGTTGCCACCACCTCTCACGTCCCACACTTACCACTCCCTCTCACGTCACATCCTTCCCACAGCCTCACTCACTCAAGGATTACTGATGCAAAACTAGTACTGAGAGGAGGTAAAGCATCCCGGAGTTATCGCTTATCATAGAAAACAATGTGCTTTTGGTGTATAAAATCTCATTATACTTTTCTGGTAACAATTGAATTTGTATGATGGGATCAGTAGGAACAAATGAGCAGGGTTGACCACCATCCACGGATCTATACATACATATTATAAACAGATGGGGTGACATAGGTCAGGCTTTCAGCTCATACATTTTGAACTTTTATACCCATGAATACTTGAGGTGGGGAAGAGAGTATGTTTCTCATAATATTTTTATTTGCCCAAATACGTGTAATATGCAGTGTATGATCTCTCACACTCTCTCCCTGCACAGTGTCTGATCCAGCATTCAGAAAGGGACATCACAGCCATTTCCTGCATCCTGGATCGGTCTGCATGGGAGGAGAGACACACAGCAAGCTGAGGAACCCAAGTAAGCTGGGCACAAAGATGGCACAGAGAGGCTGTTTGGGGGACAGGATGGCACAGAGAGGCTGCCTTGGGGCAGGATGACACAGAGAGGCTTTTTGGGGGCAGGATGGCACAGAGAGACTGTTTGGGGGGCAGGATGGCACAGAGAGGCTGTTTGGGGGGCAGGATGGCACAGAGAGGCTGTTTGGGGGGCAGGATGGCACAGAGAGGCTGCCTTGGGGCAGGATGACACAGAGAGGCTCTTTGGGGGACAGGATGGCACAGAGAGGCTGTTTGGGGGGCAGGATGGCACAGAGAGGCTGTTTGGGGGGCAGGATGGCACAGAGAGGCTGTTTGGGGGGCAGGATGGCACAGAGAGGCTGTTTGGGGGGCAGGATGGCACAGAGAGGCTGCCTTGGGGCAGGATGGCACAGAGAGGCTGCCTTGGGGCAGGATGGCACAGAGAGGCTCTTTGGGGGCAGGATGGCACAGAGAGGCTGCCTTGGGGCAGGATGGCACAGAAAGGCTGTTTGGGGGGCAGGATGGCACAGAGAGGCTGTTTGGGAGGCAGGATGGCACAGAGAGGCTGTTTGGGAGGCAGGATGGCACAGAGAGACTGTTTGGGGGGCAGGATGGCACAGAGAGACTGTTTGGGGGGCAGGATGGCACAGAGAGGCTGTTTGGGGGGCAGGATGGCACAGAGAGGCTGCCTTGGGGCAGGATGGCACAGAGAGGCTGTTTGGGGGGCAGGATGGCACAGAGAGGCTGTTTGGGGGGCAGGATGGCACAGAGAGGCTGTTTGGGGGGCAGGATGGCACAGAGAGGCTGTTTGGGGGGCAGGATGGCACAGAGAGGCTGTTTGGGGGGCAGGATGGCACAGAGAGGCTGTTTGGGGGGCAGGATGGCACAGAGAGGCTGCCTTGGGGCAGGATGGCACAGAGATGCTTTTTGGGGGCAGGATGGCACAGAGAGGCTGTTTGGGGGGCAGGATGGCACAGAGAGACTGTTTGGGGGGCAGGATGGCACAGAAAGGCTGTTTGGGGTGCAGGATGGCACAGAGAGACTGTTTGGGGGGCAGGATGGCACAGAGAGACTGTTTGGGGGGCAGGATGGCACAGAGAGGCTGTTTGGGAGGCAGGATGGCACAGAAAGGCTGTTTGGGGGGCAGGATGGCACAGAGAGGCTGTTTGGGAGGCAGGATGGCACAGAAAGGCTGTTTGGGGGGCAGGATGGCACAGAGAGACTGTTTGGGGGGCAGGATGGCACAGAGAGACTGTTTGGGGGGCAGGATGGCACAGAGAGGCTGTTTGGGAGGCAGGATGGCACAGAGAGGCTGTTTGGGAGGCAGGATGGCACAGAGAGGCTGTTTGGGGGGCAGGATGGCACAGAGAGGCTGTTTGGGGGGCAGGATGGCACAGAGAGGCTGTTTGGGGGGCAGGATGGCACAGAAAGGCTGTTTGGGGGGCAGGATGGCACAGAGAGGCTGTTTGGGGGGCAGGATGGCACAGAGAGGCTGTTTGGGGGGCAGGATGGCACAGAGAGGCTGTTTGGGGGGCAGGATGGCACAGAGAGGCTGTTTGGGGGGCAGGATGGCACAGAAAGGCTGTTTGGGGGGCAGGATGGCACAGAAAGGCTGTTTGGGGGGCAGGATGGCACAGAGAGGCTGTTTGGGGGGCAGGATGGCACAGAGAGGCTGTTTGGGAGGCAGGATGGCACAGAGAGGCTGTTTGGGGGGCAGGATGGCACAGAGAGGCTGTTTGGGGGGCAGGATGGCACAGAGAGGCTGTTTGGGGGGCAGGATGGCACAGAGAGGCTGTTTGGGGGGCAGGATGGCACAGAGAGGCTGCCTTGGGGCAGGATGGCACAGAGATGCTTTTTGGGGGCAGGATGGCACAGAGAGGCTGTTTGGGGGGCAGGATGGCACAGAGAGACTGTTTGGGGGGCAGGATGGCACAGAAAGGCTGTTTGGGGGGCAGGATGGCACAGAGAGACTGTTTGGGGGGCAGGATGGCACAGAGAGGCTGTTTGGGAGGCAGGATGGCACAGAAAGGCTGTTTGGGGGGCAGGATGGCACAGAGAGGCTGTTTGGGAGGCAGGATGGCACAGAAAGGCTGTTTGGGGGGCAGGATGGCACAGAGAGACTGTTTGGGGGGCAGGATGGCACAGAGAGACTGTTTGGGGGGCAGGATGGCACAGAGAGGCTGTTTGGGAGGCAGGATGGCACAGAGAGGCTGTTTGGGAGGCAGGATGGCACAGAGAGGCTGTTTGGGGGGCAGGATGGCACAGAGAGGCTGTTTGGGGGGCAGGATGGCACAGAGAGGCTGTTTGGGGGGCAGGATGGCACAGAAAGGCTGTTTGGGGGGCAGGATGGCACAGAAAGGCTGTTTGGGGGGCAGGATGGCACAGAGAGGCTGTTTGGGGGGCAGGATGGCACAGAGAGGCTGTTTGGGGGGCAGGATGGCACAGAGAGGCTGTTTGGGGGGCAGGATGGCACAGAGAGGCTGTTTGGGGGGCAGGATGGCACAGAAAGGCTGTTTGGGGGGCAGGATGTCACAGAAAGGCTGTTTGGGGGGCAGGATGGCACAGAGAGGCTGTTTGGGAGGCAGGATGGCACAGAGAGGCTGTTTGGGGGGCAGGATGGCACAGAGAGGCTGTTTGGGGGGCAGGATGGCACAGAGAGGCTGTTTGGGGGGCAGGATGGCACAGAGAGGCTGTTTGGGGGGCAGGATGGCACAGAGAGGCTGCCTTGGGGCAGGATGGCACAGAGAGGCTGCCTTGGGGCAGGATGGCACAGAGAGGCTTGGCAGAGCAGCCCCATCTACTTTTCACAAGTTATTTGGGCGCCTGACTCTTCCCACCCCAGGACTTTGTTGGTCCGTGTCTGTGCCCCGTTCCCGAGGTTCTCTGCTGGTTATATGGTATGGTATGGTCTTTGCTCATTTATTTCAGATGCTATCAGAGAGATTACCATATGTAGGAGATTCCCGTCCGTCTTCTAATCCTGAGTCAGGCTCCCGATCCCTTTTCCGGTGTTTGTGGCCCCGATGTCGGTGACGCCGATGGCTCTTTCTCCCTCCGAGTGGAACATGTACACCGATAAATAACGTGCGATGACCTGCAAAACACAACAAAAAGTGATACAATGTCTGTAATCATAAAGCTGAAACCTCCATACACCTCTCACAAGAGCATAAAATCCAATGGTAAAAATAACAGACTGGTGAGCAAAAGATATATACCATATGGATCAAACAGGGAAGAGAAAATACACACAAAAAGAAATCAAAGTAAACCTCTAACCTGTGATAACACACCAATAAAAACATGTCTATTGCATTGAGTTCCATGATCATTACACTTTTATATATATCAAAGAACATAGCAAAATAAACAAAATACAGACTGGAGAAATAGATCCACTAATTCTGCTAAAAGCAGTACATTTCTGAATTTGTTGAATGTTCATTTTTTGTCTCAGGTAGTACACACACCAACCAAAGGAGAAGCCTGGATCTGGTAATAACTAACATGGAGGAGCTTACCACTAACATCCATCCAAGTAAGGGAGCATTTAGGGAATAGTGACCATAACATAGTATCCTTTAAAAAGCAGAATTACAATTTTATGATATAAGACACATGTCGTATTTCAATCTAAAATACTATATAACAATATAACAAATGCCTTCTAATTTCTGTAATATGAGATAAACAGCATGTGTGTTTTTATTTCAGTTTATTGTACAGCCGAAAAATTCAGAGAAGTTTTACAAGAACTAACAAACAAGGACAGTGAGGATTTTAGGAGTCTGTGAGAAACGACATAAAGCATCACTGAATGGCAATCATCATTAGCACGCTGAAATACTGAGAGAGTAATTACAAGAGACATTATTATATTGACCTGAACGATCATTAAACGTTGGTATATCCAACAGAAGTCTCCATCGTCACTAGATGGAAATGAGGCAATGCATAATAACTCTATTCCCTTCACCCTCCCTCAGGTAATGTCCTTCATTGTGTAACGAATGGTGGCAAATTCTTCTGAGCTGACATCTTGTTCTGTGCTAATGTTGTTTAGAATCTTTGCTCTGTATAGCTCTATCAGGGGGCGGACACGTTGTTTAGAATCTTTGCTCTGTATAGCTCTATCAGGGGGCAGACATGTTGTTTAGAATCTTTGCTCTGTATAGCTCTATCAGGGGGCAGATATGTTGTTTAGAATCTTTGCTCTGTATAGCTCTATCAGGGGGCAGACATGTTGTTTAGAATCTTTGCTCTGTATAGCTCTATCAGGGGGCAGACATGTTGTTTAGAATCTTTGCTCTGTATAGCTCTATCAGGGGGCAGATATGTTGTTTAGAATCTTTGCTCTGTATATCTCTATCAGGGGCAGACATGTTGTTTAGAATCTTTGCTCTGTATAGCTCTATCAGGGGGCAGACATGTTGTTTAGAATCTTTGCACTGTATAGCTCTATCAGGGGGCGGACATGTTGTTTAGAATCTTTGCTCTGTATAGCTCTATCAGGGGGAGGACATGTTGTTTAGAATCTTTGCACTGTATAGCTCTATCAGGGCAGGACATGTTGTTTAGAATCTTTGCTCTGTATAGCTCTATCAGGGGGCAGATATGTTGTTTAGAATCTTTGATCTGTATAGCTCTATCAGGGGGAGGACATGTTGTTTAGAATCTTTGCTCTGTATAGCTCTATCAGGGGGCGGACATGTTGTTTAGAATCTTTGCTCTGTATAGCTCTATCAGGGGGAGGACATGTTGTTTAGAATCTTTGCTCTGTATCGCTCTATCAGGGGGCGAACATGATGTTTAGAATCTTTGCTCTGTATAGCTCTATCAGGGGATGGACATGTTTAGAATCTTTGCTCTGTATAGCTCTATCAGGGGGTGGACATGTTGTTTAGAATCTTTGCTCTGTATAGCTCTATCAGGGGGCAGACGTGTTGTTTAGAATATTTGCTCTGTATAGCTCTATCAGGGGGTGGACATGTTGTTTAGAATATATTCTGTCAGATTTTACTTCATCAATCCCAACAAAGAGAGCTCAATAATCCACTTCACTTGTATATTTTTCATTAGCATATTCTTTCTTTTATTAAACCGGGGCCCAATTCTTTGTTGAAGCCAATACATGGACATCTTCAGGATGTCACTCCAAGTTTGCAGATTAAGCATACTGAAACCGTAAAATGCATCGGTGGAGTAGCTCTATCATTAGCTCTCAGAGATACTCAGGAAGACAAAACTTAAATATCATCAAACAGAAAATCAACTAATACACGCAGATATTTTTTTAAACATCAATTTTAATAAAGTGTATTTGTTTAGCAGAATATGTAAAGGATACAACTCTCCTGTCATTAAACATTTAAATGCGTTAGTATAAAGTACCAGCTAAGGTGATTACCATCTCTCCTAAGGGTTAAAGGCGTAAATATTAAACTAATAAAAGTCTACAGATCCAAATCCAGACACCTTGCCTGACGCACTATTCTTTGAAGATAGGGTTGCCACCTTTTCTTCAGAAAAATACCGGTCTTGGCACTATCTCCATAGACTTAACATTGGCCTGACTTAACATTGGCTTAACGCCACCTCCTGTGTCCAACACTAAGTGGAGCATGCACCACTTCCTGTGTCCAACACTAGGCGGAGCTTGCGGCCGTGAAGCGCCCGCCAGCGCCACTTCCTGTGTCCAACACTAGGTGTCACCTTTCACCTCTGGAGACACACCCCCTCACCTTTGACCTTTGATGTGGGCCAACCCCTAACCCCACCATTAAGACTAACCCTAGCCCTGACCCTAACCCTAACCCCCTAACCCTAACCCTAATGGCCCTAACCCTAGCCTGCCGGTAAAATACTGGCCAGGTGGCAACCCTAATTGTAGACACAGAGACAGCATCCTCGAAAGACATTCTCATGCTGATAGAACAAGAGTTTGTGTATTCCAACCATCAATACATTGTACCTCGACTTAGCTCATGATAAACCTTCATTCATGATAGAGGGAGTGCAGGGAATTGACAAGGAACTTGCAAAATCAAAGCCAAACTAGCAGAGTTTGAAGTGGAGGTGAATTGGAGACTTTTTCTACTTCGGACCTAAAGTTTGAGATTCCCAGAAATTCCCTCTTTCATGGATAAGAGTCTTTAATGCTCTTAATGTGAGCTGCAGACTGAGAGACCAGTGATGGGAAGACGATGCTGTGTAAGGTTAGTAATAACCCAGCATTTCACCTATACGTCTGCATTAATTAAAGCAGAGTGAGTGCTGTCTGGTCAGCTAAATCGCTCATAATTGGACAAAATACAGTATAGTGTTCATTTAATCCATTACAGGTTATACTGCGAGGATCGTAAGCTCACTGGGATAAAATAATCAGAGGTGTAATAAAACTTTATTTAATTACATGCTATGTCATACAAACTGCCGTGACCCAGTCTGTAACAGGTACACGGCAATCAAACATGTGCTACTAAGGATAAATCTCTTCCCTGGTCGGGGCTCTATCCGCGCATTGTCATTGGTCAGTTCAGTCACTTTACACAATGTAACAAATTAGTAGAACAAATTGTAACAGGATTAAAATGGTCCAAATTCCCAGACAGTTTCTATAGCAACTGAGCTGCTATACATCTACATTCGCGGCATCAATATAAGATAAATACAGGATGAATAAAACAAAGCCAGCGTTTCACATATACTGGAAATGAAATGGATTGTAGCTGGAACACTATGCTATAGAGTGAAAGATATTAAATTATTGGATATGATTAAGAAACTGATTATTAAAGATGCAGCCAGCCCATATTATGTGTTGGGGTCTCACAAGCTGTATGATTTCAGCTGAATCTGCCGACAAGATGAGATCCTTCCACACTTATAGGACAAACGTACGCAAAAAATAATGTATGTACGGGTCACGCGGAATTATATGGTGAATGAACGGCGAAATTATACTTCTAACCGACTGACGGTAATAAATGCTTTTAGTACAATGTCACACAATATTCAGTGCAAATCCCCATCCTCGTGGGAAGAAAAAGAACCCTCCGCGTTTCACACTGATATGTTGTACTACATTAAGGCTCACCTACAAATGATGGATGTGAAAGATTGCATCAAGTGTTGGCATTTTAATTAGAAATTATTTATCCTCCGTATAGTTTTATCAGGGGTCGAGCATGTTGTTTTGAGTCTTGGGTCAGATCTTCATTCACCTTTATTAAGAATTAGGGATATCTGACCCAGGATTCTAAACCCCCTGATAGAGCAATACAGCTATACAGAGCAAAGATTCTAAACAACATGTCCGCCCCCTGATAGAGCTATACAGAGCAAAGATCCTAAACAACGTGTCCACCCCTGATAGTGCTATACAGAGCAATGATTCTAAACAGCATGTCCGCCCCCTGATAGAGCTATACAGAGCAAAGATCCTAAACAACGTGTCCACCCTTATAGAGCTATACAGAGCAAAGATTCGAATCAACATGTCCGCCCCCTGATAGAGCTATACAGAGCAAAGATCCTAAACAACGTGTCCACCCCCTAATAGCCCTATACAGAGCAAAGATTCTAAACAACATGTCCGCCCCCTGATAGAGCTATACAGAGCAAAGATTCTAATCAACAGGTCTGCCCCCTGATAGAGCTATACAGAGCAAAGATCCTAAACAACGTGTCCACCCCCTGATAGAGCAATACAGCTATACAGAGCAAAGATTCTAATCAACATGTCCTCCCCCTGATAGAGCTATACAGAGCAAAGATCCTAAACAACGTGTCCACCCCCTGATAGAGCTATACAGAGCAAAGATCCTAAACAACGTGTCCACCCTTATAGAGCTATACAGAGCAAAGATTCGAATCAACATGTCCGCCCCCTGATAGAGCTATACAGAACAAAGATTCTAAACAACATGTCCGCCCCCTAATAGTCCTATACAGAGCAAAGATTCTAACCAACATGTCCGCCCCCTGATAGAGCTATACAGAGCAAAGATTCTAATCAACATGTCCGCCCCGATAGATCTGTATAGAGCAAAGATGGTAATCAATATGTTCACCCCCTGCCAGAGCTATGCTGAGCAAAGATTTTAAACAACATGTCAGTCCCCTGATAGAGCTATACAGAGCTAAGATTCTAATCAACATGTCCGCCCCATGATAAAGCTATACAGAGCAAAGATTTTAAACAACATGTCAGCCCCCGATAGAGCTATACAGAGGAAAGATTCTAAACAACATGCCCGCAACCCTGATAGAGCTATACAGAGTAATGATTCTAAACAATATGTCAGCCCCTATAGTAAGAAAGGTCACAACCCTAAGTAACGAGAAGGAGAAGGACAGAATACAGGAAGAATATAAAAATTAGAGTTGAGTAAGAGGTCGTTCCCAGAACACCCCAATAAAAGATACAAATTTAAAAGCAATGACTGCACTTTATACAACTGGAATAGGATACATTTTACGTCAAAAATAATCTGAAAATATTGAGCACCAACCATCAGTGATCCAGGAATATATAACTAATATATCTTTAATCATATAAAAAGTGATATTATCAATCAAATAAGACACATGTCATGAGCTGTATATATGTGGAGGTTGATCACTGATTTCACGTTGGACGAGTCCATCGATGTCATATGGAAAATATTAAAATGATTCCAGAGCTGTTTGTAATATTTTCATAGTTTTGTTCTCCTCCCACTTTTTTCAGTTTCATCCAGCGCAGTTATTGGTTTTAAATTTGTTATTTTAGAATAGATTCCAACAATGGTTTCCTAACGATCCTTCCTCTCTCACTACAGCTCATAATATCAAAGCTACATAAAGGGGCAGATCCAGAGTCTGATCTCGGGAGGGGCACATGTCCGTCTGTCTTTTCCTCTCTCCCATGTCCGTCTGTCTTTTCCTCTCTCCCATGTCCGTCTGTCTTTTCCTCTCTCCCATGTCCGTCTGTCTTTTCCTCTCTCCCATGTCCGTCTGTCTTTTCCTCTCTCCCATGTCCGTCTGTCTTTTCCTCTCTCCCATGTCCGTCTGTATTTTCCTCTCTCCCATGTCCGTCTGTCTTTTCCTCTCTCTCATGTCCGTCTGTCTTTTCCTCTCTCCCATGTCCGTCTGTATTTTCCTCTCTCCCATGTTCGTCTGTCTTTTCCTCTCTCCCATGTCCGTCTGTCTTTTCCTCTCTCCCATGTCCGTCTGTATTTTCCTCTCTCCCATGTCCGTCTGTCTTTTCCTCTCTCCCATGTTCGTCTGTCTTTTCCTCTCTCCCATGTCCGTCTGTCTTTTCCTCTCTCCCATGTCCGTCTGTATTTTCCTCTCTCCCATGTCCGTCTGTCTTTTCCTCTCTCCCATGTTCGTCTGTCTTTTCCTCTCTCCCATGTCCGTCTGTCTTTTCCTCTCTCCCATGTCCGTCTGTCTTTTCCTCTCTCCCATGTCCGTCTGTCTTTTCCTCTCTCTCATGTCCTTGTCACGCTCCTCTCCCTTCCCATGTCTGTCGTACTCCTCTCACTCCCCGTGTCTCTCTGTCTCTCTTCCTTCCATGTCCATTTCTGTCCTCTTCCTTCCCATGTCCATTTCTCTCCTCTTCCTTCCCATGTCCGTCTTTGTATCCTCTTCTTTCCCATGTCCGTCTGACTCTCCTCTCATTTCCCAGCTCTCTGTCTCTCCTCTCCCATCCCATGTCAGTCTGTCTCTCCTCTCCCATGTCTGTCTATCTCTCCTCTGCCATCCCATGTCTGTCTCTCCTCTACCATCCCATTTATGTCTATCTCCTCTCCCCTCCCATGTCTGTCTGTCTCCTCTCCCTTCCCATGTCTCTCTCTATTCTCTACCTCCTATGACTGTCTCTTTCTCCATCTAAACATGTATCTCTCCTCTTCCCAATAGCTGTCTCTTTTTCTCCTCTCCCCGTCTGTGTTCTCTCCTCTCTCCCCCACCAGTCAGTGTTCTCTCTTCTCCCCATAAAACTTCTCTCCTCTCTCTCCCCATCAGTGTTCTCTCCTCTCTCCCCTCCCATCAGTGTTCTCTCCTCTCTCTCACCCCCATCAGTGTTCTCTCCTCTCCCCCCCCCCCCCCCCCCCCAGTGGTGTATCTTGGTTTTGTGCTGCCCTAGGCAGACAAAATTTGGGCACCCCCCACGATGCACACCCACGACATGACTCATAACCCACGCTGCACACCAAGGACATGCCCCATCACCCCAATTACATGCCTCCATCACCCAATTACATACACATTGCCAATATTATTTGCCATTAATCAGCCCCTGCCAATTTGCCCAATAATATGCCAGTATTTGCCATTTAATCAGCCCCTGCCAATTTGCCCAATATTATGCCAGTGCTATTTGCAATTAATAAGCTACAGCCAATTTGCCCAATAATATGCCAGTATTATTTGCCATTTAATATGCCCCTGCCAATTACATACACATTACCAATATTATTTGCCATTAATATTCCCCAGCCAATTTGCCCAATAATATGCCAGTATTATTTGCCATTAATATGCCCCTGCCAATTTGCCCAATAATATGAAAGTATTATTTGCAATTAATAAGCTACAGCCAATTTGCCCAATAATATGCCGGTATTATTTGCCATTTAATATGCCCCTGCTAATTTGCCCAATAGTATGCCCGTGTTATTTGCAATTTAATATGCTCCTGACAATTTGCCCAATAATATGCCAGTATTATTTGCAATTAATAAGCTACAGCCAATTTGCCAAATAATATGCCAGTATTATTTGTACATAGCATGGTGAGATCCAGGTGTAATTATCTGTACATAGCATGGTGAGATCCAGGTGTAATTATCTGTACATAGCATGGTGAGATCCAGGTGTAATTATCTGTACATAGCATGGTGAGATCCAGATGTAATTATCTGTACATGGCATGGAGATCCAGGTGTAATTATCTGTACATAGCATGGAGATCCAGGTGTAATTATCTGTACATAGCATGGAGATCCAGGTGTAATTATCTGTACATAGCATGGAGATCCAGGTGTAATCATCTGTACATAGCATGGTGAGATCCAGGTGTAATTATCTGTACATAGCATGGTGAGATCCAGGTGTAATTATCTGTACATGGCATGGAGATCCAGGTGTAATTATCTGTACATAGCATGGTGAGATCCAGGTGTAATTATCTGTACATAGCATGGTGAGATCCAGGTGTAATTATCTGTACATAGCATGGTGAGATCCAGGTGTAATTATTTGTACAGAGCATGGTGAGATCCAGGTGTAATTATCTGTACATAGCATGGTGAGATCCATGTGTAATTATCTGTACATGGCATGGAGATCCAGGTGTAATTATCTGTCCATAGCATGGAGATCCAGGTGTAATTATCTGTACATAGCATGGTGAGATCCAGGTGTAATTATCTGTACATAGCATGGAGATCCAGGTGTAATTATCTGTACAGAGCATGGTGAGATCCAGGTGTAATTATCTGTACATAGCATGGTGAGATCCAGGTGTAATTATCTGTACATAGCATGGAGATTCAGGTGTAATTATCTGTACATAGCATGGAGATCCAGGTGTAATTATCTGTACATAGCATGGTGAGATCCAGGTGTAATTATCTGTACATAGCATGGTGAGATCCAGGTGTAATTATCTGTACATAGTATGGAGATCCAGGTGTAATTATCTGTACATAGCATGGTGAGATCCAGGTGTAATTATCTGTACATAGCATGGTGAGATCCAGGTGTAATTATCTGTACATAGCATGGTGAGATCCAGGTGTAATTATCTGTACATAGTATGGAGATCCAGGTGTAATTATCTGTACATAGTATGGAGATCCAGGTGTAATTATCTGTACATAGCATGGTGAGATCCAGGTGTAATTATCTGTACATAGCATGGTGAGATCCAGGTGTAATTATCTGTACATAGCATGGAGATCCAGGTGTAATTATCTGTACATAGTATGGAGATCCAGGTGTAATTATCTGTACATAGCATGGTGAGATCCAGGTGTAATTATCTGTACATAGCATGGTGAGATCCAGGTGTAATTATCTGTACATAGCATGGAGATCCAGGTGTAATTATCTGTACATAGCATGGTGAGATCCAGGTGTAATTATCTGTACATAGCATGGAGATCCAGGTGTAATTATCTGTACATAGCATGATGAGATCCAGGTGTAATTATCTGTACATAGCATGGTGAGATCCAGGTGTAATTATCTGTACATAGCATGGTGACATCCAGGTGTAATTATCTGTACATAGTATGGAGATCCAGGTGTAATTATCTGTACATAGCATGGTGAGATCAAGGTGTAATTATCTGTACATAGTATGGAGATCCAGGTGTAATTATCTGTACATAGCATGGTGAGATCCAGGTGTAATTATCTGTACATAGCATGGTGAGATCCAGGTGTAATTATCTGTACATAGCATGGTGAGATCCAGGTGTAATTATCTGTACATAGCATGGTGAGATCCAGGTGTAATTATCTGTACATAGCATGGTAAGATCCAGGTGTAATTATCTGTACATAGCATGGAGATCCAGGTGTAATTATCTGTCCATAGCATGGAGATCCAGGTGTAATTATCTGTACATAGCATGGTGAGATCCAGGTGTAATTATCTGTACATAGCATGGTGAGATCCAGGTGTAATTATCTGTACATAGCATGGTGAGATCCAGGTGTAATTATCTGTACATAGCATGGTGAGATCCAGGTGTAATTATCTGTACATAGCATGGAGATCCAGGTGTAATTATCTGTACATAGTATGGAGATCCAGGTGTAATTATCTGTACATAGCATGGTGAGATCCAGGTGTAATTATCTGTACATAGCATGGTGAGATCCAGGTGTAATTATCTGTACATAGCATGGAGATCCAGGTGTAATTATCTGTACATAGCATGGTGAGATCCAGGTGTAATTATCTGTACATAGCATGGAGATCCAGGTGTAATTATCTGTACATAGCATGATGAGATCCAGGTGTAATTATCTGTACATAGCATGGTGAGATCCAGATGTAATTATCTGTACATAGCATGGTGAGATCCAGGTGTAATTATCTGTACATAGCATGGTGAGATCCAGGTGTAATTATCTGTACATAGCATGGTGAGATCCAGGTGTAATTATCTGTACATAGCATGGTAAGATCCATGTGTAATTATCTGTACATAGCATGGAGATCCAGGTGTAATTATCTGTATATAGCATGGAGATCCAGGTGTAATTATCTGTATATAGCATGGAGATCCAGGTGTAATTATCTGTACATAGCATGGTGAGATCCAGGTGTAATTATCTGTACATGGCATGGAGATCCAGGTGTAATTATCTGTACATAGCATGGTGAGATCCAGGTGTAATTATCTGTACATAGCATGTTGAGATCCAGGTTTAATTATATGTACATAGCATGGTGAGATCCAGGTGTAATTATCTGTACATAGCATGGAGATCCATGTGTAATTATCTGTACATAGCATGGTGAGATCCAGGTGTAATTATCTGTACATAGCATGGTGATATCCAGGTGTAATTATCTGTACATAGCATGGTGAGATCCAGGTGTAATTATCTGTACATAGCATGGTGAGATCCAGGTGTAATTATCTGTACATAGCATGGTGAGATCCAGGTGTAATTATCTGTACATAGCATGGAGATCCAGGTGTAATTATCTGTACATAGCATGGTGAGATCCAGGTGTAATTATCTGTACATGGCATGGAGATCCAGGTGTAATTATCTGTACATAGCATGGTGAGATCCAGGTGTAATTATCTGTACATAGCATGTTGAGATCCAGGTTTAATTATCTGTACATAGCATGGTGAGATCCAGGTGTAATTATCTGTACATAGCATGGAGATCCATGTGTAATTATCTGTACATAGCATGGTGAGATCCAGGTGTAATTATCTGTACATAGCATGGTGATATCCAGGTGTAATTATCTGTACATAGCATGGTGAGATCCAGGTGTAATTATCTGTACATAGCATGGTGAGATCCAGGTGTAATTATCTGTACATAGCATGGTGAGATACCCTCATACTGGGATACCAAACATTCAGTTATACAGAGTCTCTGAGATAGTGATGGTTTTATAGATTCACAGTCACACTGTGGGGTTTATTGATGAAAGAGAGAATTGTTCTATTTAGTTCTATTTAGTGCCTGATTTTTGCAGGTTCCTTCCCTATATTTCACCGCAGATCACTGTTCAGTGAATTGATCCCATTATTCAGTGGACAAACCCCACCGTGCATGAAGATGTGTCATTAACCTGTTGTGCGCAGAGATGGTTTGCATCACATTGCCACACACTGTCTCACTATTCCTTGCAGCTCACGTAATTAGCAGTTACATTTGCAGTAAATTAGTTACTATATCATTTTTCATGTTCGTTCATATGTTTATTTCTCACGTCTCCAGGCAAATTAATTTAACATCTCACATTTTAATTTCCCCGGTTTTTGATGATTCACATCCCAAAGAAGAATAAAAATAGCAGCGTGGTTATAGCAGCGTGGTCATAGCAGCGTGGTCATAGCAGCGTGGTTATAGCAGCGTGGTTATAGCAGCGTGGTTATTGCAGCGTGGTTATAGCAGCGTGGTTATTGCAGCGTGATCATAGCAGCGTGATCATAGCTTGGTCATAGCAGCGTGGTCATAGCAGCGTGGTTATTGCAGCGTGATCATAGCAGCGTGGTCATAGCAGCGTGGTTATAGCAGCTTGGTTATAGCAGCGTGGTTATAGCAGCTTGGTTATAGCAGCGTGGTTATAGCAGCGTGGTTATTGCATCATGATCAGAGCAGCGTGATCATAGCTTGGTCATAGCAGCATGGTCATAGCAGCGTGGTCATAGCAGCTTGGTCATAGCAGCGTGGTTATAGCAGCGTGGTCATAGCAGCGTGGTTATAGCAGCGTGGTTATAGCAGCGTGGTTATTGCACCGTGGTCATAGCAGCGTGGTTATAGCAGCGTGGTTATAGCACCGTGGTTATAGTAGCTTGGTTATTGCAGCGTGGTCATAGCAGCGTGGTTATTGCAGTGTGGTTATTGCAGCGTGGTTATAGCAGTGTGGTTATTTCAGCGTGGTCATATTAGCGTGGTTATAGCAGCGTGGTTATAGCAGCGTGGTCATAGCAGTGTGGTCATAGCAGCGTGGTTATTGCAGCTTGGTCATAGCAGCGTGGCCTTAGCATGGTCATAGCAGCGTGATTATAGCAGCGTGGTTATTGCAGAGTGGTTATAGCAGCGTGGTTATAGCAGCGTGGTTATTGCAGCGTGATTATTAAAGACATAAGTGTCTCTGTGACATGTAACATCCCGGGGGGCGGCCATGTTGTTTAGAATCTTAACTCTGTATAGCTCTATCAGGGGGCGGACATGTTGTTTAGAATCTTTGCTCTGTATAGCTCTATCAGGGGGCAGACATGTTGTTTAGAATCTTTGCTCTGTATAGCTCTATCAGGGGACAGATATGTTGTTTAGAATCTTTGCTTTGGATAGCTCTATCAGGGGGAAGCCATTTTGTTTAGAATCTTTGCTCTGTATAGCTCTATCAGGGGACAGACATGTTGTTCAGGATCTTTGCTTTGTATAGCTCTATCAGGGGTGGACATGTTGTTAAGAATCTTTGCTCTGTATAGCTCTATCAGGGGCGGACATGTTGTTTAGAATCTTTGCTCTGTATAGCTCTATCAGGGGACAGACATGTTGTTTAGAATCTTTGCTCTGTATAGCTCTATCAGGGGTGGACATGTTGTTTAGAATCTTTGCTCTGTATAGCTCTATCAGAGGACAGACATGTTGTTTAGAATCTTTGCTCTGTATAGCTCTATCAGGGGTGGACTTGTTGTTTAGAATCTTTGCTCTGTATAGCTCTATCAGGGGCGGACATGTTGTTTAGAATCTTTGCTCTGTATAGCTCTATCAGGGGTGGACATGTTGTTTAGAATCTTTGCTCTGTATAGCTCTATCAGAGGACAGACATGTTGTTTAGAATCTTTGCTCTGTATAGCTCTATCAGGGGTGGACTTGTTGTTTAGAATCTTTGCTCTGTATAGCTCTATCAGGGGCGGACATGTTGTTTAGAATCTTTGCTCTGTATAGCTCTATCAGGGGCGGACATGTTGTTTAGAATCTTTGTTCTGTATAGCTCTATCAGGGGACAGACTTGTTGTTTAGAATCTTTGCTCTGTATAGCTCTATCAGGGGCGGATATGTTGTTTAGAATCTTTGCTCTGTATAGCTCTATCAGGGGTGGACATGTTGTTTAGAATCTTTGCTCTGTATAGCTCTATTAGGGGCGGACATGTTGTTTAGAATCTTTGCTCTCTATAGCTCTATCCGATTTTCATCCAATCAAAGATTCTAAGCAACATGCCCGCCTCCTGATAGAGCTATACGAACAAACAAGGCTCAATCAGGTACTTTATTAGTATTCTTCAATTAAAACATTTCCATTTTAAAATGTCTCCACTTCATGCAATCTTTCAATTAAATAATGGATCAGAACCACATCCTTCAAAGGGCAAAGCAGACTCCAGGTGATGGTGATCGACATACATCAATCAGGCCTAGCATCATGGGTGACGGCGATACTGGCGTCCCAGGCCTGCCGGACCCAGGTCACTTCCTTATTGATGCGGCTTTAAAAATGCGATCAGAGTTTCCCTCCCCCTGGCTAAATATTACTGGCATATTGACTGGCTAAATATTACTGGCATATTGACTGGCTAAATATTACTGGCATATTGACTGGCTAAATATTACTGGCATATTGACTGGCTAAATATTACTGGCATATTGACTGGCTAAATATTACTGGCATATTGACTGGCTAAATATTACTGGCATATTGACTGGCTAAATATTACTGGCATATTGACTGGCTAAATATTACTGGCATATTGACTGGCTAAATATTACCGGCATCCTGACTGGCTAAATATTACTGGCATACTGACTGGCTAAATATTACTGGCATATTGACTGGCTAAATATTACTGGCATACTGACTGGCTAAATATTACCGGCATATTGACTGGCTAAATATTACTGGCATATTGACTGGCTAAATATTACTGGCATATTGACTGGCTAAATATTACTGGCATACTGACTGGCTAAATATTACCGGCATATTGACTGGCTAAATATTACTGGCATATTGACTGGCTAAATATTACTGGCATATTGACCAACTGCTCCCAACCACCCTCCATATTACACTAGACCTGGATAACATGCTTGTGAGGGTCAGTGGGGCGAGTGGGAGATATCGGTGGGGGGCAGAACGTTTGTTCCGTAAGCGGCCCTGACATCAATCATTAATGATCCGCACAGTTTACTTTGTATAACAGGGATGGTGGAAGTGACACATACTCCCAAGCTCAGAATCAATACTAATATTAGTCATTTACTGCTAATCAGAGGGGGAAATCTGCCAATTTCTCATAAAACTGACAGATTTATAAACAGGAATAACAACCCACTTCATTCAACAGACAATTAGGCTTGTTTTATTGGACAGACTGAACTAGGCAGTGGGACCCTGTTATCGTCTTATTCCTGCCAAATAGTGTTGTGGGGACATTTGCCAATCGGTAAAAGTTAGTAAAGTAGGAGAATGAGAAGCTGCAGGGTAGTAAAGGATTCACACAAGCCTCCAGTGACCGTGTCTGATGCTTTATTATCTCATTAGAAACCTTCATACCACTTCTATACAGTCAGGAGCACCGGCTGACACAGAGATCCAGTGACGTATAGACAAGAAATAAACATCTAGTAAACATCTGGCGCAGCGTGGCCTAGATTCTCCATAAATATTAAATCTGCTCTTAAATTCAAACTGTTTATCCTGTGTGGTGATAAGGGAGGACTAACTGTGTATTCTCCTAATTCCATAATGCAGACTCTGGGTTAATGCATTAAATCATGTATAGATCAGCTAGGATGGAGGAGATCTGTGTCGTGACCATTAGAGGTCTCCCCGATTAATAGAAAAGACAGATCACTGGAAAGCCAGAGAGAATCTGCAAATCTGGTAATGGAGAGGGGTTTGTGTCAGGCTGAGGATGGGTGATATGTGGCCAGAACTGGTGTTTTTTGGGACATGTTTGGGGTTACCTGTGTAGGGACTTGGGATACATCAGAAATTGGACAAATATTATGATTAAAGGGCATATAAAATACAAGCACAAGTGACACATGAGTTGCCCCTAGTGTGAGGATAAACTGGTAGGTACGTCTGATAGTACATCTGACCAGCAGCAGCCATGTTTCCCTGGGAAGCATTCAGCCCAGCCAAGTCAGCGACTGTCTCTACTAGCCCAGAGAGAGACCCTCGTTTTTGCATTGGACCAGCAGAGGGGACCCTGCACACATAGACATATTGTTTAGAATCTTTGCTCTGTGTAGCTCTATCAGGAAATGGACATGTTGTTTAGAATCATTGCTCTGTATAGCTTTATCAGGGGGCGGACATGTTGTTTAGAATCTTTGCCCTGTGTAGCTCTATCAGGGGGCAGACATGTTGTTTAGAATCTTTGCTCTGTATAGCTCTATCAGGGGTGGAAATGTTGTTTAGAATCTTTGCTCTGTATAGCTCTATCAGGGGGCGGACATGTTGTTTAGAATCTTTGCTCTGTATAGCTCTATCAGGGGAGGACATGTTGGTTAGAATCTTTGCTCTGTATAGCTCTATCAGGGAGCAGACATGTTGTTTAGAATCTTTGCTCTGTGTAGCTCTATCATGGGAGGACATGTTGGTTAGAATCTTTGCTCTGTATAGCTCTATCAGGGGCGAACATGTTGGTTAGAATCTTTGCTCTGTATAGCTCTATCAGGGGGCGGACATGTTGTTTAGAATCTTTGCTCTGTATAGCTCTTTCAGGGAGCAGACATGTTGTTTAGAATCTTTGCTCTGTATAGCTCTATCAGGGGGTGGACATGTTGTTTAGAATCTTTGCTCTGTTTAGCTCTATCAGGGGGTGGACAGGTTGTTTAGAATCTTTGCTCTGTATAGCTCTATCAGGGGGCAGACATGTTGTTTAGAATCTTTGCTCTGTATAGCTCTATCAGGGGGTGGACATGTTGTTTAGAATCTTTGCTCTGTATAGCTCTATCAGGGGCAGACATGCTGTTTAGAATCTTTGCTCTGTATAGCTCTATCAGGGGGTGAACATGTTTTTTTAGAATCTTTGCTCCATATAGCTGTATCAGGAGGAGGACATGTTTAAAACATCTACAGTTCCTGCAAAACTTTCATGTTAATAAGATATTTTTTTGCTGGCCTCGAGCTGTTGAAGAATTACATTTCCCATACTCCTCTGCCAGGCTCTGAGCTGACAGATTATTATGGGAGGTGTTGGGCTAAAGTGACTAGATAATTACCATTAAATTATTATTTTATTTTAATCCATTTTATCAGCTTTTTTTCCCCCATGGATGGAAATTATTTCTAAGTTTCTTTACCAGGAAGAAGATTTCTCTCATATCCAGGACTGTCCTGAGAGCGGGTATATAATGTATCTGCTACAGAAGACTAATCTATACAGATATAGGTTATCCCCGTGCAATGGTATAAGAATCGGGTATAGTGCAACTGGACATCTCCATGGAGACACGGGAGAATATATGGGAAAACATGGAAAGAAGGGGAAAAAATAGAAAATAGTGTAGCACTGTATGACAATAGTAACAAATATACATTCATTTAGAGGGCACTCACAAAGGTGTATGCACTGAGGACCATAAAGTGCCATACAGATCACTCCAACGGTGATAAAAACTTCTGTGTAGAATTCACAGAGCAGATCCAAATAAAAGCAATCCAAGTGGATATAAAACCCAATATCCCCTCGCAATGACTGGCAACTGTTTAAGCTGGGGGGAAATAAATATTAAAAAAACATTGCCACATTAAAGGGCCAACCTAGACATTGCTAATACTGCAAATGCAGAGTATGATCTAGACATGGGGGTGATGGAGAAACACATGCAGAGAATCCAAATCCTGGCGCAATTGGTGTGTGCGCCTATGTGTAAAGCAGATTCCAGGAGTCTGTGCCGTCTCTGACGGTTCTGTACATTCTGGTTACGCTGGCACAGGAGCTGGGGTGTCTCCTACTTATGACATCAGCTTGTGGCCAAATATGCAAATGACACATTTCCAATTGAGAATTTGTTCATTTGCATATCAAGCCCCAGATGATGTCACAAACAGGAGACTCCACTGACATGTTTAAAACATATATTTGTATGCATTTGTTGCAATTCAGCTAACACAATGTATGGATCATTATCTACATTCACCTTATACAAAGTGTTAAGGTCACAGAGTCCCTTTAATAATGGGCTAATTATTATCAATGTGTATCATCAGTATAAGCAATGCTTAGGCTGTCAGAATCTCTAGAAAAAAACACATTTTTAATAAATCCCACCAGGCTCATCCGCCACTGATCAGAGGGGATAATTCAGGTAAATGATTTTGATCATGGATAACGGTCTCAGTCCAGGAAAGGTCCCCTCAAAGCAGCATGTGAAACACACGTTCAAGGTCATTTCCTACAGCCATTATTGATTTAAAAGGACACTGTCCTCCCTCCCCCATCCTGTGTTTGTGAATTAAACATGTCCCTGGCTGCGTATCACACTGACAGCTGGAGAGATGCTCAATATACTGTTACGGTTCTTTCTTTAGGCCTACACACCACAAATCAATCAGTCAGCTTCACTGAAAGAGGTAAAATCTGGTGATTTGAGTCAAATTCCCTGGATATTTTGCCTCGGGCTTTGCATAGTAACCAGATTAATCCACATGCTCACTGCAGGCCACCATCGTGCCACGGCATTGTGTGCTTGGATGGGAATTAGGGGGAGGGTTGGTGCATGTTAGAGAGTAAGAAAAAGCTAATTATTCTCCTTCTTCATACTGATTAATCTCCTGCCTCTCTGAGAGCGACATATTATATGTATGCACTGTATACTCTGCAATCTCTAGGTGGAAAACCATTAACTAGAAACACAGAATCTGTTATATATATATATATGTGTGTTTATATAATACACAGATATGATACGGACTAGTCTAATGCTTTTCCTAAACGACTCAGTCACCAAAACATTGTGTTAGCAAAATTGTAAGCGGTTGCGTAGATAAGGTGTTGGGGATCCTGCTGCTTATGACATCACTTGGTGATGTCATCATCAGTGGACAGCGCAGAAAAAAATGTAAACAAGTTTCTTTTGATCTGTACATTTGTGGCAATTCTGCTAACACAATGTATAGATCAATCTTTATTCTCTACATTCACAGTAGTATCCTTAAAATGCTTAATTTACACAAAAATATAGCCAACAATCTACTAAATCAGTGTCCTGATGTAATCTGAATTTTTACTTCAGCTTGCCAAGGAATTCCTTTCCAGTTTTAAAATAGATTGCTTTGTTGATATGCAATTTTAAATGCAATGGAAATTATACAGCAGATCGGGAGAAGATAACTTGAAGGCTTTTTAACATAATTATTTCAAAACAGAAATGAAAATGAACAAGCATACTGCATAATACAACATAGGAATGCTCTCAAGGTGGCAAATCATCATATACACAGTTACAATGTACAGTGTTCAGTATAAACCTCAGCATCACAAATATCAAGTACATATCCACATCACAGCCACATCTCCACTGGGTTTCTAGCTCTGAATAAATGCTGTACACACAGGGAGAAAAGAAAAAAAACAAATAGACTCAGGCCAAAATAAGAGATTTGTATAAATTCTTCATCTTTCTGGTCTTGCTGGACAGACATGTTACTTAGAATCTTTGCTCTGTATTGCTCTATCAGAGGGCAGACATGTTGCTTAGAATCCTTGCTCTGTATAGCTCTATCAGGAAGCGGACATGTTGCTTAGAATCCTTGCTCTGTATAGCTCTATCAGGGGGCAGACATGTTTCTTAGAATCCTTGCTCTGTATAGCTCTAACAGGGGCTGGACATGTTGGTTAGAATCTTTGCTCTGTATAGCTCTATCAGGGGGAGGACATGTTGGTTAGAATCTTTGCTCTGTATAGCTCTATCAGGGGCAGACATGCTAGTTAGAATCTTTGCTCTGTTGAGCTCTATCAGGGGGAGGACATGTTGGTTAGAATCTTTGCTCTGTATAGCTCTATCAGGGGGCAGACATGTTGGTTAGAATCTTTGCTCTGTATGGTTCTATCAGGGGGCAGACATGTTGTTTAGAATCTTTGCTCTGTATAGCTCTATCAGGGGGCGGACATGTTGTTTAGAATCTTTGCTCTGTATAGCTCTATCAGGGGGCGGACATGTTGTTTAGAATCTTTGCTCTGTATGGCTCTATCAGGGGGCGGACATGTTGTTTAGAATCTTTGCTCTGTATAGTTCTATCAGGGGGCAGACATGTTGGTTAGAATCTTTGCTCTGTATAGCTCTATCAGAGTGCCCGCATGTTGTTTAGAATCTTTGCTCTGTATAGCTCTATCAGGGGGCGGACATGTTGTTTAGAATCTTTGCTCTGTATAGCTCTATCAGGGGGCGGACATGTTGTTTAGAATCTTTGCTCTGTGTGGCTCTATCAGGGGGCGGACATGTTGTTTAGAATCTTTGCTCTGTATGGCTCTATCAGGGGGCCGACATGTTGTTTAGAATCTTTGCTCTGTATAGCTCTATCAGGGGGAGGACATGTTGTTTAGAATCTTTGCTCTGTATAGCTCTATCAGGGGCGGACATGTTGTTTAGAATCTTTGCTCTGTATAGCTCTATCAGGGGGCGGACATGTTGGTTAGAATCTTTGCTCTGTATAGCTCTATCAGGGGGCGGACATGTTGTTTAGAATCTTTGCTCTGTATAGGTCTATCAGGGGGCGGACATGTTGTTTAGAATCTTTGCTCTGTATAGCTCTATCAGGGGCGGACATGTTTTTTAGAATCTTTGCTCTGTATAGCTCTATCAGGGGGCGGACATGTTGTTTAGAATCTTTGCTCTGTATAGCTCTATCAGGGAATGGACCTGTTGTTTAGAATCTTTGCTCTGTATAGCTCTATCAGGGGGCGGACATGTTGTTTGGAATCTTTGCTCTGTATAGCTCTATCAGGGGCGGACATGTTGTTTAGAATCTTTGCTCTGTATAGCTCTATCAGGAGGCAGACATGTTGTTTAGAATCTTTGCTCTGTATAGCTCTATCAGGGGGAGGACATGTTGTTTAGAATCTTTGCTCTGTATAGCTCTATCAGGGGGCGGACATGTTGTTTAGAATCTTTGCTCTGTATAGCTCTATCAGACTTTCACAAGTAAAGTATCCAGAGTTATCACTTATCCCAGCGCCCCGTATTATGTCCAGTAAATGATACAGAAGCCACTTGTGATGTTGGTTTTTGGATAGTGTACTGAGCACTGCATGTTTCTTACCTTCCAATTCTTCCTTTTCAAAGTGGGTTTTTAGTAGAGAGCGAGTTCCCCCCCTGTCTATCACAGCTTCCTCATCATTCCTCTGCAAAGGGAAAAGACATTAATAATCTGCAATGTAATATGACATTATCACTGATTCACTAGGATCTCTACACATCTAGTGATCACATGCAATAATAAATCCATGGGTCAGGAGCTGAATGCTTTAATGATCAGATATAGATTTCAGTGTATTACGGTCTTGTTTAAACTTCTGTCCTTCAAACAACCTTTAGCATTACAGGAACCAAAACGAATTTGGTTTCAAATCAGATCTTTTCCTAGGACACAAGGCAGAGCAAATCTGTAATAAAAAAGCATGTAGATAGCCAATCATAAAAAGCATGTAGATAGCCAATCATAAAAATCATGTAGATGGCCAATCATAAAAAGCATGTAGATAGCCAATCATAAAAAAGCATGTAGATAGCCAATCATAAAAAGCATGTAGATAGCAAATCATAAAAAAGCATGTAGAAAGCCAATCATAAAAAGCATGTAGATGGCCAGTCATAAAAAGCATGTAGATGGCCAATCATAAAAAGCATGTGGATAGTCAATCATAAAAAGCATGTAGATGGCCAATCATAAAAAAGCATGTAGAAAGCCAATCATAAAAAGCATGTAGATGGCCAATCATAAAAAAGCATGTAGAAAGCCAATCATAAAAAGCATGTAGATGGCCAATCATAAAAAGCATGTGGATAGTCAATCATAAAAAGCATGTAGATGGCCAATCATAAAAAAGCATGTAGAAAGCCAATCATAAAAAGCATGTAGATGGCCAATCATAAAAAAGCATGTAGAAAGCCAATCATAAAAAGCATGTAGATGGCCAGTCATAAAAAGCATGTAGATAGCCAATCATAAAAAGCATGTAGATGGCCAATCATAAAAAAGCATGTAGATAGCCAATCATAAAAAAGCATGTAGATAGCCAATCATAAAAAGCATGTAGATGGCCAATCATAAAAAGCATGCAGATAGCAAATCATAAAAAAGCATGTAGAAAGCCAATCATAAAAAGCATGTAGATGGCCAGTCATAAAAAGCATGTAGATGGCCAATCATAAAAAGCATGTGGATAGTCAATCATAAAAAGCATGTAGATGGCCAATCATAAAAAAGCATGTAGAAAGCCAATCATAAAAAGCATGTAGATGGCCAATCATAAAAAAGCATGTAGAAAGCCAATCATAAAAAGCATGTAGATGGCCAATCATAAAAAGCATGTGGATAGTCAATCATAAAAAGCATGTAGATGGCCAATCATAAAAAAGCATGTAGAAAGCCAATCATAAAAAGCATGTAGATGGCCAATCATAAAAAAGCATGTAGAAAGCCAATCATAAAAAGCATGTAGATGGCCAGTCATAAAAAGCATGTAGATAGCCAATCATAAAAAGCATGTGGATAGTCAATCATAAAAAGCATGTAGATGGCCAATCATAAAAAGCATGTAGATAGCCAATCATAAAAAGTATGTAGATGGCCACTTATAAAAAGCATGTATGAAATATTTTTTATAATAAAATGTAATACAAACATCATTAAACTGGACCCTCGTGCATATAATGTATGTTTACAGAAACGACATTTCTGTAGTGCTCTTTTGCTAAAGGCCGTATACAATGTCTATGTTCCTCATCTCAGTCGTAAACCCTAATTATACTTGTCCTGTGATTTCTAGTGTTTCCACTCCAGTAAGCATTCAATACACCAGAAAGTTTGCTTCGAGCTCTGTCTGCAGGATCGAAATGTTGGGGCTTCTTACAAAATAAATGGTCTGGATCCCGTGCCCCCCACCACTCCATTTCTCCTGACCTCCTTTTCTTATTGCCCCCCAATCCCTTGCATTGCACACACAGCACCTGATCGCACACACATCACTTGCAGAACATCTAGCTTGAACCCATTGGCCTTTCCAGAGCACCAATACTGCGCCCCCAGGGCTTACCAGATTACCAAGACTGCGCCCCCAGGGCTTACCAGAGCACCAATACTGCGCCCCCAGGGCTTACCAGATTACCAAAACTGCGCCCCCATGGCTTACCAGAGTACCAAGACTGCGCCCCCAGGGCTTACCAGATTACCAAGACTGCGCCCCCAGGGCTTACCAGAGTACCAAGACTGCGCCCCCAGGGCTTACCAGATTACCAAGACTGCGCCCCCAGGGCTTACCAGATTACCAATACTGCGCCCCCAGGGCTTACCAGATTACCAAGACTGCGCCCCCAGGGTTTACCAGATTACCAAGACTGCGCCCCCAGGGCTTACCAGATTACCAAGACTGCGCCCCCAGGGTTTACCAGATTACCAAGACTGCGCCCCCAGGGCTTACCAGAGTACCAAGACTGCACCCCCAGGGCTTACCAGATTACCAATACTGCGCCCCAGGGCTTACCAGAGTACCAATACTGCGCCCCCAGGGCTTACCAGAGTACCAAGACTGCGCCCCCAGGGCTTACCAGATTACCAATACTGCGCCCCCAGGGCTTACCAGAGCACCAATACTGCGCCCCCAGGGCTTACCAGATTACCAATACTGCGCCCCCAGGGTTTACCAGAGTACCAATACTGCGCCCCCAGGGCTTACCAGATTACCAAGACTGCGCCCCCAGGGCTTACCAGAGTACCAAGACTGCGCCCCCAGGGCTTACCAGATTACCAAGACTGCGCCCCCGGGGCTTACCAGATTACCAAGACTGTGCCCCCAGGGCTTACCAGAGTACCAAGACTGCGCCCCCAGGGCTTACCAGATTACCAAGACTGCGCCCCCAGGGCTTACCAGAGTACCAATACTGCGCCCCCAGGGCTTACCAGAGTACCAAGACTGCGCCCCCAGGGCTTACCAGAGTACCAATACTGCGCCCCCAGGGCTTACCAGAGTCCCCAGATTGCACATCCAGGACATGCCTGAATCAGCACCCAGATTGCACTCTCCATCGTGTAACAAGGTTAGTTAGCGAATTTTATTAGAGATTTTATTGGAGATTTTATTGGAGATTTTATTGGAGATTTTATTGGAGATAATAAATGTGGTTTTCCTAAAACTACCTCAATATTGCATAGGAAATGTAAAATGGATACCCTGTGTCCCCCAAAAGCCAAATAGAAAAGCACAGGTAATGCACTGAAATATCATTAACATACACCCCACGTGTCTGGTGTGACCTCCCCACGTGTCTTGGCGTGACCTCCCCACGTGTCTGGTGTGACCTCCCCACGTGTCTTGGTGTGACCTCCCCACGTGTCTTGGCGTGACCTCCCGACGTGTCTTGGAGTGACCTCCCCACGTGTCTTGGCGTGACCTCCCGACGTGTCTTGGCGTGACCTCCCCACGTGTCTTGGCGTGACCTCCCGACGTGTCTTGGCGTGACCTTCCCACGTGTCTTGGCGTGACCTCCCCACGTGTCTTGGTGTGACATCCCCACGTGTCTTGGCGTGACCTCCCGACGTGTCTTGGTGTGACCTCCCCACGTGTCTTGGCGTGTCCTCCCGACGTGTCTTGGCGTGACCTCCCCACGTGTCTTGGCGTGTCCTCCCGATGTGTCTTGGCGTGACCTTCCCACGTGTCTTGGCGTGACCTCCCCACGTGTCTTGGTGTGACATCCCCACGTGTCTTGGCGTGACCTCCCGACGTGTCTTGGTGTGACCTCCCCACGTGTCTTGGCGTGACCTCCCGACGTGTCTTGGTGTGACCTCCCCACGTGTATTGGAGTGACATCCCGACGTGTCTTGGTGTGACCTCCCCACGTGTCTTGGTGTGACCTCCCCACGTGTCTTGGTGTGACCTCCCGACGTGTTTCGTGTGACCTCCCCACGTGTCTTGGTGTGACCTCCCCACGTGTCTTGGTGTGACCTCACAACGTGTCTTGGTGTGACCTCACGACGTGTCTTGGTGTGACCTCCCGACGTGTCTTGGTGTGACCTCCCGACGTGTCTTGGTGTGACCTCCCGACGTGTCTTGGTGTGACCTCCCCACGTGTCTTGGTGTGACATCCCGACGTGTCTTGGCGTGACCTCCCGACGTGTCTTGGTGTGACCTCCCGACGTGTCTTGGCGTGACCTCCCCACGTGTCTTGGCGTGACCTCCCCACGTGTCTTGGTTTGACCTCCCGACGTGTCTTGGTGTGACCTCCCCACGTGTCTTGGTGTGACCTCCCGACGTGTCTTGGTGTGACCTCCCGACGTGTCTTGGTGTGACCTCCCGACGTGTCTTGGTGTGACCTCCCGACGTGTCTGGTGTGACATCCCGACGTGTCTTGGTGTGACCTCACCACGTGTCTTGGTGTGACCTCCCGACGTGTCTTGGTGTGACCTCCCGACGTGTCTTGGTGTGACCTCCCCACGTGTCTTGGTGTGACCTCCCGACGTGTTTCGTGTGACCTCCCCACGTGTCTTGGTGTGACCTCCCCACGTGTCTTGGTGTGACCTCCCCACGTGTCTTGGTGTGACCTCCCGACGTGTCTTGGTGTGACCTCCCCACGTGTCTTGGTGTGACCTCCCGACGTGTCTTGGTGTGACCTCCCGACGTGTCTGGTGTGACCTCCCCACGTGTCTGGTGTGACCTCCCCACGTGTCTTGGCGTGACCTCCCTACGTGTCTTGGTGTGACCTCCCGACGTGTTTCGTGTGACCTCCCCACGTGTCTTGGTGTGACCTCACAACGTGTCTTGGTGTGACCTCCCCACGTGTCTGGTGTGACCTCCCGACGTGTCTTGGTGTGACCTCCCGACGTGTCTTGGTGTGACCTCACAACGTGTCTTGGTGTGACCTCCCCACGTGTCTTGGTGTGACCTCACAACGTGTCTTGGTGTGACCTCCCCACGTGTCTTGGCGTGACCTCCCGACGTGTCTTGGTGTGACCTCCCCACGTGTCTTGGCGTGACCTCCCCACGTGTCTTGGTGTGACATCCCCACGTGTCTTGGTGTGACCTCCCGGCGTGTCTTGGTGTGACCTCCCGACGTGTCTTGGTGTGACCTCCCCACGTGTCTTGGCGTGACCTCCCCACGTGTCTTGGTGTGACTTCCCCACGTGTCTTGGTGTGACATCCCGACGTGTCTTGGTGTGACCTCCCCACGTGTCTTGGCGTGACCTCCCCACGTGTCTTGGTGTAACTTCCCCACGTGTCTTGGTGTGACCTCCCGACGTGTCTTTGTGTGACCTCCCCACGTGTCTTGGTGTGACCTCCCCACGTGTCTTGGTGTGACCTCCCGACGTGTCTTGGTGTGACCTCCCCACGTGTCTTGGTGTGACCTCCCGACGTGTCTTGGTGTGACCTCCCGACGTGTCTTGGTGTGACCTCCCGACGTGTCTTGGTGTGACCTCCCGACGTGTCTTGGTGTGAGCCTCCCGACGTGTCTTGTACATTGGCGCACTATTAAGTGATAGCACTGCGTGTGCCCCTTTTATACATCTCCTCAATTCATTTCAAAGAAGCTAATAAACGTTCTAATTTCCATTCATCTGGGAATGCAGTTTTATTTTTCATTAAAATCTTATTTGTGACCAACTTTTTTTTAGTCGTTCGCCCATCTGTTTCCCCAGCTTGCAGGCTTTTTAATTGGATTTCCTGCCATATTCCTTAAGCTTGATGAGCTTGAAACTCTCTCTATATCTTCGATTTACCATAGAAAGTGCTTAATCTTGTGGAATTTATCCAGTACTTGGATGTGTTATTTTCCAGCAGTCAATTCTGTTAGCGTCATCCTAATATTCCTACAGGTACTGCTATCAAGGCTTTCTGGCATGCTTTTGTCTTTAGAAAAAAAGTTTCCACAGTCTTATCCTTGTCACCTAAGCTGCAGCCACCCCTCTCAATCACACCAAAATCATCTAAATTTCTACCGTTCTCTCTCATTTAACCTGAATAGATCTGACATTAACTCCTCCTACTTCTCATTCCACGCATACAGCTGTATGATCGGCTACCTGAATAGATCTGACATTAACTCCTCCTACTTCTCATTCCACATATACAGCTGTATGATCAGCTACCTGAATAGATCTGACATTAACTCCTCCTACTTCTCATTCCATGCATACAGCTGTATGATCGGCTACCTGAATAGATCTGACATTAACTCCTCCTACTTCTCATTCCACATGTACAGCTGTATGATCAGCTACCTGAATAGATCTGACAGTAACTCCTCCTACTTCTCATTCCACGCATACAGCTGTATGATCAGTTACCTGAATAGATCTGACAGTAACTCCTCCTACTTCTCATTCCACACATACAGCTGTATGATCGGCTACCTGAATAGATCTGACATTAACTCCTCCTACTTCTCATTCCACGCGTACAGCTGTATGATCACCTACCTGAATAGATCTGACATTAACTCCTCCTACTTCTCATTCCACGCATACAGCTGTATGATCAGCTATCTGAACAGATCTGACATTAACTCCTCCTACTTCTCATTCCACGCATACAGCTGTATGATCAGCTACCTGAATAGATCTGACATTAACTCCTCCTACATCTCATTCCACGCCTACAGCTGTATGATCAGCTACCTGAATAGATATGACATTAACTCCTCCTACTTCTCATTCCACACATACAGCTGTATGATCAGCTACCTGAATAGATCTGACATTAACTCCTCCTACTTCTCATTCCACGCATACAGCTGTATGATCAGCTACCTGAATAGATCTGACATTAACTCCTCCTACTTCTCATTCCACGCGTACAGCTGTATGATCGGCTACCTGAATAGATCTGACATTAACTCCTCCTACTTCTCATTCCATGCATACAGCTGTATGATCCGCTACCTGAATAGATCTGACATTAACTCCTCCTACTTCTCATTCCACGCATACAGCTGTATGATCAGCTACCTGAATAGATCTGACATTAACTCCTCCTACTTCTCATTCCACGCATACAGCTGTATGATCGGCTACCTGAATAGATCTGACATTAACTCCTCCTACTTCTCATTCCACGCATACAGCTGTATGATCAGCTACCTGAATAGATCTGACATTAACTCCTCCTACTTCTCATTCCACGCATACAGCTGTATGATCAGCTACCTGAATAGATCTGACATTAACTCCTCCTACTTCTCATTCCACGCATACAGCTGTATGATCGGCTACCTGAATAGATCTGACATTAACTCCTCCTACTTCTCATTCCACGCGTACAGCTGTATGATCGGCTACCTGAATAGATCTGACAATAACTCCTCCTACTTCTCATTCCATGCATACAGCTGTATGATCAGCTACCTGAATAGATCTGACATTAACTCCTCCTACTTCTCATTCCACGCATACAGCTGTATGATCAGCTACCTGAATAGATCTGACATTAACTCCTCCTACTTCTCATTCCACGCATACAGCTGTATGATCAGCTACCTAATAGATCTGACATTAACTCCTCCTACTTCTCATTCCACGCATACAGCTGTATGATCAGCTACCTGAATAGATCTGACATTAACGCCTCCTACTTCTCATTCCACGCATACAGCTGTATGATCGGCTACCTGAATAGATCTGACATTAACTCCTCCTACTTCTCATTCCACGCATACAGCTGTATGATCAGCTACCTGAATAGATCTGACATTAACTCCTCCTACTTCTCATTCCACGCATACAGCTGTATGATCAGCTACCTGAATAGATCTGACATTAACTCCTCCTACTTCTCATTCCACACATACAGCTGTATGATCAGCTACCTGAATAGATCTGACATTAACTCCTCCTACATCTCATTCCACGCATACAGCTGTATGATCAGCTACCTGACTACATCAGCCGTTTTTTGGAGGGACACCTATAGCTTTTACATGCTGCTCTGCAGAATGTATCACGTAATTAATCAAGTAAGTTCTTATTAGACATGTGCAAAACTAAAATTTTCATTTAGTTTTCGTCCATTCGGACGAAAATGTTATTTATTTCGTCTAAAACGAATTTCGTTCATTACTGCGTTCGTTTCAGACGAAATTCGTTCATTATTTTCGTTTCATTTTATTCGTTCGTACAAATCAATTGACCTACACATTCCATAAACCGAAAGTCTATAAACCGAACATCGTTCAGTTTATAGACTTTCGGCTTATGGAATACATGTAATGCTACTGGCTTTCTATAAACCAAACTAGAGTCCCCATTCATAAGAAATTCTTATGAATGGGGACTCTAGTTCGGTTTATAGAAAGCCAATAGTATTACATGTATTCCATAAGCCGAAAGTCTATAAACAGAAAGACGTTCGGTTTATAGACTTTCGGTTTATAGAATAGCAATAGCATTACATGCATTCTATAAACCGAAAGTCTATAAACCGAATGTCGTTCGGTTTATAGATTTTTGGCTTATGGAATACATATAATACTATTGGCTTTCTATAAACTGAAATAGAGTCCCCATTCATACGAAAAGGTCAATTGACCTATTCGTATGAATGGGGACTCTATTTCGGTTTATAGAATAGCAATAGCATTACATGTATTCCATAAACCGAAAGTCGTTCATTATGTCGGTTTATGGAATGTATGGAATGCTATTGGTATTCTATAAACCGACGAATGGACGAATGATTTTCGTTTATTAACCATTCGTTCATTCGGCTTTCGTTAGTTTAGCATTTTCGTTATTCGTTTTTCGGATGAATGGACGAAAATGCTATTTTCGGACGAAAATGCTATTTTCGGACGAAAATGCTATTTTCGGACGAAAATGCATTCATCCGAAAACGAATGCACATGTCTAGTTCTTATGGGATCCATTCCTTAATTAAATTAAATGTATGTGTATACAGTATTCACAGGCAGTGTGATACTTTGGACTGACAGGAGGCAGGCCGGCGGAGGCAGTGTGATGCTTTGGACTGACAGGAGGCAGGCCGGCGGAGGCAGTGTGATGCTTTGGACTGACAGGAGGCAAGCCGGCAGAGGCAGTGTGATACTTTGGACTGACAGGTGACAAGCCAGCGGAGGCAGTGTAATGCATTGAACTAACCGGTGACAAGCCGGCGGAGGCAGTGTGATGCTTTGGGTAATGTTCTGCTGGGAAACCTTGGGTCCTGCCATTCATGTGGATGTTACTTTGACATGTACCACCTACCTAAGCATTGTTACAGACCATGTACACCCTTTCATGGAAACAGTATTCCAGGATAGTGCTCCCTGCCACAAAGCAAAAATGGTTCAGAAATGGTTTGAGGAACACAGCAACTAGTTCAAGGTGTTGACTTGGCCTCCAAATTCCCCAGATCTCAATCCAATGTGGGATGTGCTGGACAAACAAGTCCGATCCATGGAGGCCCCACCTCGAAACTTACAGGACTTAAAGGATCTGCTGCTAACGTCTTGGTGCCAGATACCCCAGCACACCTTCAGAGGTCTAGTGGAGTCCATGCCCTGACGGCTCTACAAAAGGGGATCTACAGAATATTCTGATCGCTCTATATATATATGTACATACATACTATGCAGATTACTAATATGCATTAATGTTTCAATCTCCTTTATTTGTGTATGTTGACTTCTAACATATAATAAAAAAAATCTAATTTCTGTTATAAAAAAGCATCGCTATTAATAATATTAGTGATAATGAAAATTATAATATTGTTTGTGTAATAATACAGAGATTATCCATCGGTAGCACGTTATAGAGCATAAAGGGATTTCTCTGCATTGTGTTAATCAAGTTGCTGGCAGAGGTATCAAATCTTTATCAAGTTACAAATATGGTGGAGCTCATAGAGTTACGCATGTCCAGCTCTTCTGTACAGTGACATCATCTTTCCGCTGTGCTCGTACACTACAGCATAGCACACTTTAGTACAGTACAGACCAGAACCCAATCAGTTGTGCTCCTCGGACTGTACCATGCTGCTTATCTCAGATAATTACATTATAACAAGCTCAGTATCACAGTACAGTCTACTGGCTGGAGGAGACTGAACACACACAGCGGTGCTTGGCTGGGCTGTGATATCACCAGTGGCCTGGGTAAGCAGACTGATAGGTTATTTAGGTTATACACCGTGTGTACTGTGAGTAACCATCACCAAAATACACTGTGTGTACTGTGAATGTAACGAGTAACCATCACCTATACACTGTGTGTACTCTGAATGTAACGAGTAACCATCCCCTATACACTTTGTGTACTGTGAATGTAACGAATAACAATCACCTATACACTGTGTGTACTGTGAATGTAACGAGTAACCATCACCTATACACCACGTGTACTGTGAATGTAACGAGTAACCATCACCTATACACTGTGTGTACTCTGAATGTAACGAGTAACCATCCCCTATACACTTTGTGTACTGTGAATGTAACGAATAACAATCACCTATACACTGTGTGTACTGTGAATGTAACGAGTAACCATCACCTATACACCACGTGTACTGTGAATGTAACGAGTAACCATCACCTATACACTGTGTGTACTCTGAATGTAACGAGTAACCATCCCCTATACACTTTGTGTACTGTGAATGTAGAGAGTAACCATCACCTATACACCACGTGTACTGTGAATGTAACGAATAACAATCACCTATACACTGTGTGTACTGTGAATGTAACGAGTAACCATCATCTATACACTGTGTGTACTGTGAATGTAACGAGTAACCATCCCCTATACACTGTGTGTACTGTGAATGTAACGAGTAACCATCACCTATACACTGTGTGTACTGTGAATGTAACGAGTAACCATCACCTATACACCACGTGTACTGTGAATGTAACGAGTAACCATCACCTATACACCACGTGTACTGTGAATGTAACGAATAACAATCACCTATACACCACGTGTACTGTGAATGTAACGAATAACAATCACCTATACACTGTGTGTGTAAAGTAGTCAAAACCGGAAAAATCAATAATCAGAAGATAAACGCTAGATCAAGCCACAAGGAACTATCTCAGGCAGGTCTGAGTAGCAACTGAAGGGTTATATACCATTTAGGAGGTAAAAACCCGCCCCCAATAGATCACCCAAAAAGTATAAGTATAGCCCTTTAAGGCTATGCTAATTTTCTGCGTATAGTGGTACTGCGCATGCGCCCAGTCTATGGTTACTGCGTGTTCGTCGAGGGGAAGCAGGAAGCGCGTCTGCAGCCCTGGAAGGCTGAGCGCCGAACTGAGCCTCCGTCGCCCGCCTGCCTTGTTTGCTGAGGCAGCGTTGGCAGAGGTGCGGACCTCCTCGTGGCGGCAGGTAAGTTTTTTTATTATACTGTGTGTACTGTGATGTAGCGAGAAACCATCACCTATACACTGTGTGTACTGTGAATGTAGCGAGAAACCATCATCAATACACTGTGTGTACTGTGAATGTAGCGAGAAACCATCATCAATACACTGTGTGTACTGTGAATGTAGAGAGTAACCATCACCTATACACTGTGTGTACTGTGAATGTAGAGAGTAACCATGACCTATACACTGTGTGTACTGTGATGTAGCGAGAAACCATCACCTATACACTGTGTGTACTGTGAATGTAGAGAGTAACCATGACCTATACACTGTGTGTACTGTGAATGTAGCGAGAAACCATCACCTATACACTGTGTGTACTGTGAATGTAGAGAGTAACCATCATCTATACACTGTGTGTACTGTGAATGTAGCGAGAAACCATCACCTATACACTGTGTGTACTGTGAATGTAGAGAGTAACCATCATCTATACACTGTGTGTACTGTGAATGTAGCGAGAAACCATCACCTATACACTGTGTGTACTGTGAATGTAGCGAGAAACCATCACCTATACACTGTGTGTACTGTGAATGTAGAGAGTAACCATGACCTATACACTGTGTGTACTGTGAATGTAGAGAGTAACCATCACCTATACACTGTGTGTACTGTGAATGTAGCGAGAAACCATCACCTATACACTGTGTGTACTGTGAATGTAGCAAGAAACCATCATCAATACACTGTGTGTACTGTGAATGTAGAGAGTAACCATCATCAATACACTGTGTTTACTGTGAATGTAGCAAGAAACCATCATCTATACACTGTGTGTACTGTGAATGTAGCAAGAAACCATCATCAATACACTGTGTGTACTGTGAATGTAGAGAGTAACCATCACCTATGCACTGTGTGTACTGTGAATGTAGCAAGAAACCATCATCTATACACTGTGTGTACTGTGAATGTAGAGAGTAACCATCAGCTATACACTGTGTGTACTGTGAATGTAGAGAGTAACCATCATCAATACACTGTGTGTACTGTGAATGTAGAGAGTAACCATCATCTATGCACTGTGTGTACTGTGAATGTAGAGAGTAACCATCATCTATGCACTGTGTGTACTGTGAATGTAGAGAGTAACCATCATCTATACACTGTGTGTACTGTGAATGTAGCAAGAAACCATCATCAATACACTGTGTGTACTGTGAATGTAGAGAGTAACCATCACCTATGCACTGTGTGTACTGTGAATGTAGCAAGAAACCATCATCTATACACTGTGTGTACTGTGAATGTAGAGAGTAACCATCAGCTATACACTGTGTGTACTGTGAATGTAGAGAGTAACCATCATCAATACACTGTGTGTACTGTGAATGTAGAGAGTAACCATCATCTATGCACTGTGTGTACTGTGAATGTAGAGAGTAACCATCATCTATGCACTGTGTGTACTGTGAATGTAGAGAGTAACCATCATCTATACACTGTGTGTACTGTGAATGTAGCAAGAAACCATCATCTATACACTGTGTGTACTGTGAATGTAGCAAGAAACCATCATCTATACACTGTGTGTACTGTGAATGTAGAGAGTAACCATCACCTATACACTGTGTGTACTGTGATGTAGCGAGAAACCATCACCTATACACTGTGTGTACTGTGAATGTAGCGAGAAACCATCATCAATACACTGTGTGTACTGTGAATGTAGAGAGTAACCATGACCTATACACTGTGTGTACTGTGATGTAGCGAGAAACCATCACCTATACACTGTGTGTACTGTGAATGTAGCGAGAAACCATCACCTATACACTGTGTGTACTGTGAATGTAGAGAGTAACCATGACCTATACACTGTGTGTACTGTGAATGTAGCAAGAAACCATCATCTATACACTGTGTGTACTGTGAATGTAGAGAGTAACCATGACCTATACACTGTGTGTACTGTGAATGTAGCGAGAAACCATCACCTATACACTGTGTGTACTGTGAATGTAGAGAGTAACCATCATCTATACACTGTGTGTACTGTGAATGTAGCGAGAAACCATCACCTATACACTGTGTGTACTGTGAATGTAGAGAGTAACCATCATCTATACACTGTGTGTACTGTGAATGTAGCGAGAAACCATCACCTATACACTGTGTGTACTGTGAATGTAGCGAGAAACCATCACCTATACACTGTGTGTACTGTGAATGTAGAGAGTAACCATCATCTATACACTGTGTGTACTGTGAATGTAGAGAGTAACCATCACCTATACACTGTGTGTACTGTGAATGTAGCGAGAAACCATCACCTATACACTGTGTGTACTGTGAATGTAGCAAGAAACCATCATCTATACACTGTGTGTACTGTGAATGTAGCAAGAAACCATCATCAATACACTGTGTGTACTGTGAATGTAGAGAGTAACCATCATCAATACACTGTGTGTACTGTGAATGTAGCAAGAAACCATCATCTATACACTGTGTGTACTGTGAATGTAGCAAGAAACCATCATCAATACACTGTGTGTACTGTGAATGTAGAGAGTAACCATCACCTATGCACTGTGTGTACTGTGAATGTAGCAAGAAACCATCATCTATACACTGTGTGTACTGTGAATGTAGAGAGTAACCATCAGCTATACACTGTGTGTACTGTGAATGTAGAGAGTAACCATCATCAATACACTGTGTGTACTGTGAATGTAGAGAGTAACCATCATCTATGCACTGTGTGTACTGTGAATGTAGAGAGTAACCATCATCTATGCACTGTGTGTACTGTGAATGTAGAGAGTAACCATCATCTATACACTGTGTGTACTGTGAATGTAGCAAGAAACCATCATCTATACACTGTGTGTACTGTGAATGTAGCAAGAAACCATCATCTATACACTGTGTGTACTGTGAATGTAGAGAGTAACCATCACCTATACACTGTGTGTACTGTGAATGTAGCAAGAAACCATCATCTATACACTGTGTGTACTGTGAATGTAGCAAGAAACCATCATCTATACACTGTGTGTACTGTGAATGTAGAGAGTAACCATCATCTATACACTGTGTGTACTGTGAATGTAGAGAGTAACCATCATCTATACACTGTGTGTACTGTGAATGTAGCAAGAAACCATCATCTATACACTGTGTGTACTGTGAATGTAGCAAGAAACCATCATCTATACACTGTGTGTACTGTGAATGTAGAGAGTAACCATCATCTATACACTGTGTGTACTGTGAATGTAGCAAGAAACCATCATCTATACACTGTGTGTACTGTGAATGTAGAGAGTAACCATCACCTATACACTGTGTGTACTGTGAATGTAGCGAGAAACCATCACCTATACACTGTGTGTACTGTGAATGTAGCAAGAAACCATCATCTATACACTGTGTGTACTGTGAATGTAGCAAGAAACTATCATCTATACACTGTGTGTACTGTGAATGTAGCGAGTAACCATCAGCTATACACTGTGTGTACTGTGAATGTAGAGAGTAACCATCATCAATACACTGTGTGTACTGTGAATGTAGAGAGTAACCATCATCTATGCACTGTGTGTACTGTGAATGTAGCAAGAAACCATCATCAATACACTGTGTGTACTGTGAATGTAGCAAGAAACCATCATCTATACACTGTGTGTACTGTGAATGTAGAGAGTAACCATCACCTATACACTGTGTGTACTGTGAATGTAGCAAGAAACTATCATCTATACACTGTGTGTACTGTGAATGTAGCGAGTAACCATCACCTATACACTGTGTGTACTGTGAATGTATCGAGAATCCATCACCTATACACTGTGTGTACTGTGAATGTAGAGAGTAACCATCACCTATACACTGTGTGTACTGTGAATGTATCGAGAAACCATCATCTATACACTGTGTGTACTGTGAATGTAGCGAGTAACCATCATCTATACACTGTGTGTACTGTGAATGTTGCAAGAAACTATCATCTATACACTGTGTGTACTGTGAATGTAGAGAGTAACCATCACCTATACACTGTGTGTACTGTGAATGTAGCGAGAAACCATCACCTATACACTGTGTGTACTGTGAATGTAGAGAGTAACCATCACCTATACACTGTGTGTACTGTGAATGTAGAGAGTAACCATCACCTATACACTGTGTGTACTGTGAATGTAGCGAGTAACCATCAGCTATACACTGTGTGTACTGTGAATGTAGAGAGTAACCATCATCAATACACTGTGTGTACTGTGAATGTAGAGAGTAACCATCATCTATGCACTGTGTGTACTGTGAATGTAGCAAGAAACCATCATCAATACACTGTGTGTACTGTGAATGTAGCAAGAAACCATCATCTATACACTGTGTGTACTGTGAATGTAGAGAGTAACCATCACCTATACACTGTGTGTACTGTGAATGTAGAGAGTAACCATCACCTATACACTGTGTGTACTGTGAATGTATCGAGAAACCATCACCTATACACTGTGTGTACTGTGAATGTAGAGAGTAACCATCACCTATACACTGTGTGTACTGTGAATGTAGCAAGAAACTATCATCTATACACTGTGTGTACTGTGAATGTAGCGAGTAACCATCACCTATACACTGTGTGTACTGTGAATGTAGAGAGTAACCATGACCTATACACTGTGTGTACTGTGAATGTAGCAAGAAACCATCATCTATACACTGTGTGTACTGTGAATGTAGCGAGTAACCATCACCTATACACTGTGTGTACTGTGAATGTAGAGAGTAACCATCACCTATACACTGTGTGTACTGTGAATGTATCGAGAAACCATCATCTATACACTGTGTGTACTGTGAATGTAGCGAGTAACCATCATCTATACACTGTGTGTACTGTGAATGTAGCGAGTAACCATCATCTATACACTGTGTGTACTGTGAATGTTGCAAGAAACTATCATCTATACATTTAAAAAAATGTGTTTTAAATGTGTTTGTGTTGGCTATAACATCACGTTGTAGCTTAATTGCATGCACGCTGCAATATCACATGCATGCATGATGTCACTGCATGCACGCTGCAATATCACATGTACGCATGATGTCGCTGCATGCACACTGCAATATCACATGTATGCATGATGTCTCTGCATGCACACTGCAATATCACATGCATGCATGATGTCGCTGCATGCACGCTGCAATATCACATGTATGCATGATGTCTCTGCATGCACACTGCAATATCACATGTACGCATGATGTCGCTGCATGCACACTGCAATATCACATGTATGCATGATGTTTCTGCATGCACACTGCAATATCACATGTACGCATGATGTCGCTGCATTCACACTGCAATATCACATGCATGCATGATGTCACTGCATGCACGCTGCAATATCACATGTATGCATGATGTCACTGCATGCACGCTGCAATATCACATGTACGCATGATGTCGCTGCATGCACATTGCAATATCACATGTACGCATGATGTCACTGCATGCACGCTGCAATATCACATGTATGCATGATGTCACTGCATGCACGCTGCAATATCACATGTATGCATGATGTCACTGCATGCACGCTGCAATATCACATGTACGCATGATGTCGCTGCATGCACACTGCAATATCACATGTACGCATGATGTTGCTGCATGCACATTGCAATATCACATGTACGCATGATGTCACTGCATGCACGCTGCAATATCACATGTATGCATGATCTCACTGCATGCACGCTGCAATATCACATGTATGCATGATACAACAAAAAGTTAGGGGTAAATTCTTCATCCAAAATGGCTGTTCCCCCCTATAGTCCTCAGCCTGTACCAGCTCCTAAACCCCTCCCCTTAAATTACAATCAAAAGGCTGAACATGTCCCCTCAGCAGCCTGTCAAAACCACCCCTCCCCAATTCTACAATCAGCCAATGAGAGTGTGCGGATCTGCGCCATACACAAGATCTCAGCAATCATACAAGTCTGTGATTAGAAGGTGAGTACTAGGTGGACAGTGGTATAGACATGTTATTAGGTCAGGTATGTACTCAGTGCTGTGCAGATATGATCAGTGCTTTGCAGATTACTCATCCCAGCCCTGGACTATGTATATTTCATTAGTCTCCCTGAATAACAAATAAATGTACAGACATGTACTCACCCTAGTGAGAAGTCACCTGGCGAATGGGAGCTGCCTGTGTCAAAAACACTAAACATTGTTATCTAAGCTGATAAGAAAAAAAATCTTTATTTTTGTTTAACCCTAACTACCCCTCAAATACCCCTCAACTACCCCAACTAATCCTCAACAGCCCCCCAACTAACCCTCAACAGCCCCCCAACTACCCCAACTAACCCTCAAATACCCCTCAACTACCCCAACTAATCCTCAACAGCCCCCCAACTACCCCAACTAACCCTCAACAGCCCCCCAACTACCCCAACTAACCCTAAAATACCCCTCAACTACCCCAACTAATCCTCAACAGCCCCCCAACTACCCCAACTAACCCTCAGCAGCCCCCCAACTACCCCAACTAACCCTCAGCAGCCCCCCCAACTAACCCTCAACAGCCCCCCAACTACCCCCAACTAACCCTCAACAGCCCCCAACTACCCCCAACTAACCCTCAACAGCCCCCCAACTAACCCTCAACAGCCCCCCAACTACCCCCAACTAACCTTCAACAGCCCCCCAACTAACCCTCAACAGCCCCCCAACTACCCCCAACTAACCCTCAACAGCCCCCCAACTACCCCCAACTAACCCTCATTCACCTGATTTGCAGAATTTTTCCAACTTGGCTACTTTGTCCTTTTTGAAATTCTTGGCAATTCCCCCTCTCGGAGCAATATTAAACCCCCCTTAATATATCCCATGCCGCCTGTGACATGAATATAAAGAGGGATTATATGGGAGGTTAAAGGAAATGATCTACTTTAAAGCCAAAGGATATAAGGACGAATCATTTATCCCCAGTATATAAACACTATCCGTATATATAATATACAGCAGCGTATAGATTATCCCCAGTATATAAACACTATCCGTATATATAATATACAGCAGCGTATAGATTATCGTCAGTATATAAACACTATACGTATATATAATATACAGCAGCGTATAGATTATCCCCAGTATATAAACACTACACGTATATATAATATACAGCAGCGTATAGATTATCCCCAGTATATAAACACTATCCGTATATATAATATACAGCAGCGTATAGATTATCCCCAGTATATAAACACTATCCGTATATATAATATACAGCAGCGTATAGATTATCCCCAGTATATAAACACTATACGTATATATAATATACAGCAGCGTATAGATTATCCCCAGTATATAAACACTATCCGTATATATAATATACAGCAGCGTATAGATTATCCCCAGTATATAAACACTACACGTATATATAATATACAGCAGCGTATAGATTATCCCCAGTATATAAACACTACACGTATATATAATATACAGCAGCGTATAGATTATCCCCAGTATATAAACACTACACGTATCTATAATATACAGCAGCGTATAGATTATCCCCAGTATATAAACACTACACGTATATATAATATACAGCAGCGTATAGATTATCCCCAGTATATAAACACTACACATATATATAATATACAGCAGCGTATAGATTATCCCCAGTATATAAACACTACACGTATATATAATATACAGCAGCGTATAGATTATCCCCAGTATATAAACACTACACGTATATATAATATACAGCAGCGTATAGATTATCCCCAGTATATAAACACTATCCGTATATATAATATCCAGCAGCGTATAGATTATCCCCAGTATATAAACACTACACGCATATATAATATACAGCAGCGTATAGATTATCCCCAGTATATAAACACTACACATATATATAATATACAGCAGCGTATAGATTATCCCCAGTATATAAACACTATCCGTATATATAATATACAGCAGCGTATAGATTATCCCCAGTATATAAACACTATCCGTATATATAATATACAGCAGCGTATATATTATCCCCAGTATATAAACACTATCCGTATATATAATATACAGCACAGTATAGATTATCCCCAGTATATAAACACTATCCGTATATATAATATACAGCAGCGTATAGATTATCCCCAGTATATAAACACTACACGTATATATAATATACAGCAGCATATAGATTATCCCCAGTATACAAACACTACACGTATGTATAATATACAGCAGCGTATAGATTATCGCCAGTATACAAACACTACACGTATATATAATATACAGCAGCGTATAGATTATCCCCAGTATATAAACACTACACGTATATATAATATACAGCAGCGTATAGATTATCCCCAGTATACAAACACTACACGTATATATAATATACAGCAGCGTATAGATTATCGCCAGTATACAAACACTACACGTATATATAATATACAGCAGCGTATAGATTATCACCAGTATATAAACACTACACGTATATATGATATACAGCAGCGTATAGATTATCCCCAGTATATAAACACTACACGTATATATAATATACAGCAGCCTATAGATTATCCCCAGTATATAAACACTATCCGTATATATAATATACAGCAGCGTATAGATTATCCCCAGTATATAAACACTATACGTATATATAATATACAGCAGCGTATAGATTATTCCCAGTATATAAACACTATCCGTATTTCAAATATACAGCAGCATATAGATTATCCCCAGTATATAAACACTATCCGTATATATAATATACAGCATCGTATAGATTATCCCCAGTATATAAACACTATCCGTATATATAATATATAGCAGCGTATAGATTATCCCCAGTATATAAACACTACACGTATATTTAATATACAGCAGCGTATAGATTATCCCCAGTATATAAACACTATCCGTATATATAATATACAGCAGCGTATAGATTATCCCCAGTATATAAACACTATCCGTATATATAATATACAGCAGCGTATAGATTATCCCCAGTATATAAACACTATACGTATATATAATATACAGCAGCGTATAGATTATCCCCAGTATATAAACACTATCCGTATATATAATATACAGCAGCGTATAGATTATCCCCAGTATATAAACACTACACGTATATATAATATACAGCAGCGTATAGATTATCCCCAGTATATAAACACTACACGTATATATAATATACAGCAGCGTATAGATTATCCCCAGTATATAAACACTACACGTATCTATAATATACAGCAGCGTATAGATTATCCCCAGTATATAAACACTACACGTATATATAATATACAGCAGCGTATAGATTATCCCCAGTATATAAACACTACACGTATATATAATATACAGCAGCGTATAGATTATCCCCAGTATATAAACACTACACATATATATAATATACAGCAGCGTATAGATTATCCCCAGTATATAAACACTACACGTATATATAATATACAGCAGCGTATAGATTATCCCCAGTATATAAACACTACACGTATATATAATATACAGCAGCGTATAGATTATCCCCAGTATATAAACACTATCCGTATATATAATATCCAGCAGCGTATAGATTATCCCCAGTATATAAACACTACACGCATATATAATATACAGCAGCGTATAGATTATCCCCAGTATATAAACACTACACATATATATAATATACAGCAGCGTATAGATTATCCCCAGTATATAAACACTATCCGTATATATAATATACAGCAGCGTATAGATTATCCCCAGTATATAAACACTATCCGTATATATAATATACAGCAGCGTATATATTATCCCCAGTATATAAACACTATCCGTATATATAATATACAGCACAGTATAGATTATCCCCAGTATATAAACACTATCCGTATATATAATATACAGCAGCGTATAGATTATCCCCAGTATATAAACACTACACGTATATATAATATACAGCAGCATATAGATTATCCCCAGTATACAAACACTACACGTATATATAATATACAGCAGCGTATAGATTATCGCCAGTATACAAACACTACACGTATATATAATATACAGCAGCGTATAGATTATCCCCAGTATATAAACACTACACGTATATATAATATACAGCAGCGTATAGATTATCCCCAGTATACAAACACTACACGTATATATAATATACAGCAGCGTATAGATTATCGCCAGTATACAAACACTACACGTATATAAAATATACAGCAGCGTATAGATTATCCCCAGTATATAAACACTACACGTATATATGATATACAGCAGCGTATAGATTATCCCCAGTATATAAACACTACACGTATATATAATATACAGCAGCCTATAGATTATCCCCAGTATATAAACACTATCCGTATATATAATATACAGCAGCGTATAGATTATCCCCAGTATATAAACACTATACGTATATATAATATACAGCAGCGTATAGATTATTCCCAGTATATAAACACTATCCGTATTTCAAATATACAGCAGCATATAGATTATCCCCAGTATATAAACACTATCCGTATATATAATATACAGCATCGTATAGATTATCCCCAGTATATAAACACTATCCGTATATATAATATATAGCAGCGTATAGATTATCCCCAGTATATAAACACTATACGTATATTTAATATACAGCAGCGTATAGATTATCCCCAGTATATAAACACTATCCGTATATATAATATATAGCAGCGTATAGATTATCCCCAGTATATAAACACTATACGTATATTTAATATACAGCAGCGTATAGATTATCCCCAGTATATAAACACTATCCGTATATATAATATATAGCAGCGTATAGATTATCCCCAGTATATAAACACTATCCGTATATATAATATACAGCAGCCTATAGATTATCCCCAGTATATAAACACTATCCGTATATATAATATATAGCAGCGTATAGATTATCCCCAGTATATAAACACTATACGTATATTTAATATACAGCAGCGTATAGATTATCCCCAGTATATAAACACTATCCGTATATATAATATACAGCAGCGTATAGATTATCCCCAGTATATAAACACTATCCGTATATATAATATACAGCAGCGTATAGATTATCCCCAGTATATAAACACTATCCGTATATATAATATATAGCAGCGTATAGATTATCCCCAGTATATAAACACTACACGTATATATAATATACAGCAGCCTATAGATTATCCCCAGTATATAAACACTATCCGTATATATAATATATAGCAGCGTATAGATTATCCCCAGTATATAAACACTATCCGTATATATAATATACAGCAGCCTATAGATTATCCCCAGTATATAAACACTATCCATATATATAATATATAGCAGCGTATAGATTATCCCCAGTATATAAACACTATCCGTATATATAATATACAGCAGCGTATAGATTATCCCCAGTATATAAACACTATACGTATATATAATATACAGCAGCCTATAGATTATCCCCAGTATATAAACACTATCCGTATATATAATATATAGCAGCGTATAGATTATCCCCAGTATATAAACACTATACGTATATATAATATACAGCAGCCTATAGATTATCCCCAGTATATAAACACTATCCGTATATATAATATATAGCAGCGTATAGATTATCCCCAGTATATAAACACTATCCGTATATATAATATACAGCAGCGTATAGATTATCCCCAGTATATAAACACTATCCGTATATATAATATATAGCAGCGTATAGATTATCCCCAGTATATAAACACTACACGTATATATAATATACAGCAGCCTATAGATTATCCCCAGTATATAAACACTATCCGTATATATAATATATAGCAGCGTATAGATTATCCCCAGTATATAAACACTATCCGTATATATAATATACAGCAGCCTATAGATTATCCCCAGTATATAAACACTATCCGTATATATAATATATAGCAGCGTATAGATTATCCCCAGTATATAAACACTATCCGTATATATAATATATAGCAGCCTATAGATTATCACCCAGGATCCAGGCTTCCCTGCAAGCTTGTTAAATTCGGGATTATGTTCGCAGCAGATACATTTATTCAGTCTCCATTAGTAAATCATAAGGGTCACAATCTCTTGTTTACTTCAAGATCTGGCATTTTGTAATCATGTTTATTATTTGTTTCTGATAAACAGACATTTTACAAATCCCTGGTTATCCAGATCATCCTGTGTATCCAGAGAGTCAATACAATGTAATAATAAGGGATGAGAATTATAATGCAGTGAAGTCAAATAATACTATGTGTGAAGGGTTAATAGGGGAGGGGTGTCAGCACTTCTCCTGATTTTAAAAGAAGTTCATTAGGTCTTACCTGGTGACAAAGAGACTGAAATATCTCACTGCTTGCAGATAATATCATCATCTTTTATCCCAGAGATCACTACAGACATCTAGCGCGTGATTGACATGTCAGTGGGCAGGTTCAGTAAATCTGCATTGTGAAGCCCCCCATGTCTGCACTGTAACTCTTACTGCCCAGGGCGACCCTCACTGCTGCAAAAAGAAAGATTCGCTGGTGAGCTGATCAGATGGAGATGATGTTATAGGGAGGAGAGAACAGACTGGAAGATTTGACAGATACAAAGTGTTATTACTCAGCTGTCACTGTGTGGATTTGTGACTGTCCCTCTGGGTGGCAGACACTCTCATTGCAACATGGCCTCTCTCCTGATACGACAGTCATGGTTATGGGAGAGACACAGGACCCAAAATGTAATTAAACACGATGCCAAAAAAAGCCCATATATTTGTGCTTCATTTTAAATATTTAACCCTCGAGTGGTAAATAAAATGATTTCTCTGCCTTGTTTATCGGAACTTTCATTTCTCACAGAATATCTACAAATGTCTTTAGCACAAATATAATCCAATATATTACTGCAATTCTCAAAAATACACACAAAATAAAAATACAAGGGACAGCGCAGAAACACGCAAAATGTTACAAATATTAGAAAATTGCTCCTTAACATGTTTAAAGTATTTTTATTTTTCACTGCTCTTGTTTAGTACATGATCCCTAAACAAAGATTAGACAGGCATCTATGTATGTATCCATCATATCAGTGTACATGTGTGTGCATCATATCAGTGTGCATGTATGTGCATCATGTCAATGTACATGTGTGTATCATTACAGTGTGCATCATGTCGGTGTACATGTGTGCGCATCATGTCAATGTACATCTGTGTATCATTTCAGCGGACATGTGTGTGCATCATGTCGGTGTACATGTGTGTGCATCATGTTGATGTACATGTGTGTGTTCATCATGTCGATATACATGTGTGCGCATCATGTCGATGTACATGTGTGTATCATTTCAGTGTACATGTGTGTGCATCATATCAATGTACATGTGTGTGCATCATATCAGTGTGCATGTGTGTGCATCATATCAGTGTGCATGTGTGTGCATCATATCAGTGTGCATGTGTGTGCATCATGTTGATGTACATTTGTGTGCATCATATCAGTGTTCATGTGTGTGCATCATATCAATGTACATGTATGTATGAGTTCCGTGTACATGTGTGTGCATCATGTCGGTGTACATGTGTGTGCACCATGTTGATGTACATGTGTGTGCATCATGTCGATGTACATGTGTGTGCATGTTGATGTACATGTGTGTGCATCATGTCGATGTACATGTGTGTGCATCGTATTGATGTACATGTGTGTGCATTGTGTCGATGTACATCTGTGTGCATCGTGTCGATGTACATGTGTGTGCATCGTGTCGATGTACATGTGTGTGCATTGTGTCGATGTACATGTGTGTGCATCATGTCGATGTACATGTGTGTGCATTGTGTCGATGTACATGTGTGTGCATCATGTCGATGTACATGTGTGTGCATCATGTCGATGTACATGTGTATGCATCATGTCGATGTACATGTGTGTGCATCATGTCGCGGTACATGTGTGTGCATCAAATCACTGTACATGTGTGTGCATCATATCAGTGTTCATGTGTGTGCATCATATCAATGTACATGTATGTGCATCATATCAATGTATATGTGTGTGCATCATATCAATGTACATGTGTGTGCATCATATCAATGTACATGTGTGTGCATCATATCAATGTACATGTGTGTGCATCATATCAATGTACATGTGTGTGCATCATATCAGTGTGCATGTGTGTGCATCATATCAGTGTGCATGTGTGTGCATCATGTTGATGTACATTTGTGTGCATCATGTCAATGTACATGTGTGTGCATCATATCAGTGTTCGTGTGTGTGCATCATATCAGTGTGCATGTGTGTGCATCATATCAGTGTGCATGTGTGTGCATCATATCAATGTACATGTGTGTGCATCATGTGGATGTATATGTGTGTGCATCATGTCGATGTATATGTGTGTGCATCATGTCGATGTATATGTGTGTGCATCATGTCGATGTACATGTGTATGCATCATGTCGATGTACATGTGTGTGCATCATGTCGCAGTACATGTGTGTGCATCATGTCGATGTATATGTGTGTGCATCATGTCGATGTACATGTGTATGCATCATGTCGATGTACATGTGTGTGCATCATGTCGATGTACATGTGTGTGCATCATGTCGATGTACATGTGTATGCATCATGTCGATGTACATGTGTGTGCATCATGTCGCAGTACATGTGTGTGCATCATGTCGATGTATATGTGTGTGCATCATGTCGATGTACATGTGTGTGCATCATGTCGGTGTACATGTGTGTGCATCATGTCGGTGTACATGTGTGTGCATCATGTCGATGTACATGTGTATGCATCATGTCGATGTACATGTGTGTGCATCATGTCGCAGTACATGTGTGTGCATCATATCAGTGTACATGTGTGTGCATCATATCAATGTACATGTGTGTGCATCATATCAATGTATATGTGTGTGCATCATATCAATGTACATGCGTGTGCATCATATCAATGTACATGTGTTTGCATCATATCAGTGTGCATGTGTGTGCATCATAACAGTGTGCATGTGTGTGCATCATGTTGATGTACATGTGTGTGCATCATGTCGGTGTACATGTGTGTGCACCATGTTGATGTACATGTGTGTGCATCATGTCGATGTACATGTGTGTGCATCATATTGATGTACATGTGTGTGCATTGTGTCGATGTACATGTGTGTGCATCGTGTTGATGTACATGTGTGTGCATTGTGTCGATGTACATGTGTGTGCATCATGTCGATGTACATGTGTGTGCATCATGTCGATGTATATGTGTGTGCATCATGTCGATGTACATGTGTGTGCATCATATCAGTATACATGTGTGTGCATCATATCAATGTACATGTGTGTGCATCATGTCGATGTATATGTGTGTGCATCATGTCGATGTACATGTGTATGCATCATGTCGATGTACATGTGTGTGCATCATGTCGCAGTACATGTGTGTGCATCATATCAGTGTACATGTGTGTGCATCATATCAATGTACATGTGTGTGCATCATATCAATGTACATGTGTGTGCATCATATCAATGTACATGTGTGTGCATCATATCAATGTACATGTGTGTGCATCATATCAATGTACATGTGTGTGCATTATATCAATGTACATGTGTGTGCATTATATCAATGTACATGTGTGTGCATCATATCAGTGTGCATGTGTGTGCATCATATCAGTGTGCATGTGTGTGCATCATGTTGATGTACATTTGAGTGCATCTTGTCAATGTACATGTGTGTGCATCATATCAGTGTTCATGTGTGTGCATCATATCAATGTACATGTGTGTGCATCATATCAATGTACATGTGTGTGCATCATATCAGTGTGCATGTGTGTGCATCATGTTGATGTACATGTGTGTGCATCATGTCAATGTACATGTGTGTGCATCATATCAGTGTATGGGGGGCCTAGTCTGGAGCTGGCACGTAGGTATAACTGAGAAATATGGGGCGCCAAGTCTGAAGCTGGCATGCGGGTATAACTGAGAAATATGGGGGGCCTAGTCTGGAGCTGGCACGCGGGTATAACTGAGAAATATGGGGGGCCTAGTCTGAAGCTGGCACGCAGGTATAACTGAGAAATATGGGGCGCCAAGTCTGAAGCTGGCATGCGGGTATAACTGAGAAATATGGGGGGCCTAGTCTGAAGCTGGCACGCGGGTATAACTGAGAAATATGGGGGGCCTAGTCTGAAGCTGGCACGCAGGTATAACTGAGAAATATGGGGAGCCTAGTCTGAAGCTGGCACGCGGGTATAACTGAGAAATATGGGGGGCCTAGTCTGGAGCTGGCACGCGGGTATAACTGAGAAATATGGGGGGCCTAGTCTGGAGCTGGCACGCAGGTATAACTGAGAAATATGGGGAGCCTAGTCTGAAGCTGGCACGCGGGTATAACTGAGAAATATGGGGGGCCTAGTCTGGAGCTGGCACGTAGGTATAACTGAGAAATATGGGGCGCCTAGTCTGAAGCTGTGTGTGTCTGGGAGTCACTGTGTATATGTGTGTGTGTGTATGTGTGTGTGTGAGTGTGTGTGTCTGGGAGTCACTGTGTATTTGTGAGTGTGTGTGTCTGGGAGTCACTGTGTATGTGTGTGTGCGTGTGTGTGTGTGTGTGTCTGGGAGTCACTGTGTATGTGTGTGTGCGTGTGTGTGTCTGGGAGTCACTGTGTATGTGTGTGTGCGTGTGTGTGTGTGTCTGGGAGTCACTGTGTATGTGTGTGTGCGTGTGTGTGTCTGGGAGTCACTGTGTATGTGTGTGTGCGTGTGTGTGTCTGGGAGTCACTGTGTATATGTGTGTATGTGTGTGTGTGGGAGTCACTGTGTATATGTGTGTATGTGTGTGTGTATCTATGCGTGGTCTCTCTCCCTCTTGCCCCCAACCCTAAGTATATTGCTGGAGATGCCACTGTCCATTTGACACAAACTACAAACATAAACAATCCCAGTCAGACACTGATTGAGCTCTCTTGACTCAGCTAAATTAATGTTATTATGTTTAAGCCTCATATTGTTACCTACCTGTAATGCCAAGGTGGTGGGTGAAGCCAAACTGACAGTGCTTTGGACTGAATTAATGGATACCCCAATATTAATGAGATGGGGGCTTGCCATGCAGTGCCTTCTACATCCATTTAATTAATAGGACATAATACTGAGCCAACTTACTTAGGGATTAACCAGTTAACTTGTTATGTGGCATGTACTAAATAATACTGGTGCAGATATGAGAGAACATGTGTTTAATCCCGATTATTCATATGGAATGTGCTAATAAATATAATATGAGATGATATTATTGATTATATTTTCGCACATTGATTAGCACATTCACTATTTGTGATTAACCAATTTCTCCATTAGTGATCACACTGGATTCTACTTTTCTTTTAATTTATAATAAAATGTTGGTATTTTAATTTCTATCTCATGAATACATGTGTAAAGGGGAGGAGTTAGTAATATAACTACGCCCAACATGGGGGAGCCAAAAAAATCCTGCACTCCAACGCTCGTGACCTTAGGATCGGCCCTGTACATGACTGCAAAATGCATCCATTATTATTATGCAACACTGAAATAAAAGTACTCAGTGCCTACATCACAAACGTATACACTGATATTACGGAGCACTTACATATGGTAGGCAGCAATAAACATTACAGTAATGATATATTGTACTGACAAATATAATCCATTAGGGCAGGGGTCCGCAATCAGGGGCCAGAAGTAAAGTCGGTGATGGGGGCCACATTCATCTATTGATTGTTTTTGTTTCTCTTTCCGACACTTCCCAGTGCCGGGGGCGCGTACGATGGAGGTTCTCATTGGCGCCTGATTCTTTATACATGGTATTGGAATGTCCTGTTATGTTGTTTCTCATTTTTGAAGAGAGATGGTTGGTTATTTCTGCCTTACAAGGATGCGGAGTGATGAAGGAGGTGGACCTCAGGACATGGGAGTAAATTGTTTTTTAGCTTAAATAAAATGGTTCCAACCTATCAGCTCCAGTATCTGCAAAATCCTCACATGGACTCATTATAACTTGTATGTTCTCAGCTTATATGAACACGGCACACTCTATTACTACCCGTGTGGGTGACATGTCCGCTTTAAGGGGCAAAAGGAAAGTAATTTATCTTTCTCCAGCTGACTGCTGATAATTATTTGGGTGTTAGTATAATCCCATGAACTGATGATTAATGCTGAACTCACTCACTTTACATAAGCCACTGATGAATCCAGCGTTTGTTGGCATAAACAAAGCTGAAATACATTTTCTAATTCTTTCCATATTACAAGGAATAGATCCCTTCTTTCTGAGAACATTTTTGAGTTTGCAGCAGAAATGATTTGCTTGTGGCAAGGGGTGACAGTCTGCCCCTCACACAGGTTTTAGGGGGGTCTCACAGTGAGTATCAGTGGGCTGTGCAGACTCTCTCCCCGTAGAGTTGCCACCTCGGCTGTATACTACCGTCAGGCCACTAAAAAATATGGCTTGAGGCCAACGTTAAGTGTACAGAGGAGATAGCAAGGCCGCTATATAAAATGGCCGCTCCTTCCCATGCCGGAAAGGGCAGCTGAAAGATATATTGGGGGACATTATATTTTATCATTAATGGACACAATAAAATGGTCCACTCCAAGCAAAACTTAATTACTACCATTTTCTTAAAAACTACAAAGAATTAATGCAGACACCCACCCAATCATCTGTTACTCCCTTCCCTCACAATGCTCAACATGGTTTATCGAAGGCGGTTATATCCTTTCCAGGACGGCTTCAGGTACTCAAATTTGTTATCTTATGTATTTGTTGGCAGAATCCCCAGTAAATATAAGGGTCGACTCAACATACGCCAATGACCAGCCCTGAAATGCTGGCCCCGAATTGCGGACGGATTCAGGGCATATCGGGGACCCAGATGTTGAGTTACCCAGGTAGCCCCGATGTGACTCCGGTTACGTTCGCAATTCGTGAGTCATCTTCGAATCCACATTGATATCTCCAGACTCCGAAATTAGCTGAAATGAAGAAAGTGATAGCTGCGGTCCTACCTATAAAGTGCCATGGGGTGGACTCTGGCTTATTTCAGGGGGCCATTTAGGGAGGACCTCGGCTATTAGGAATATATGGCCCAAAATGCTCAACATGGCCCAAAATGTAATAAAATCAAAATTGATTATAAATTAAAAATATAATACATTAAGTACTTAAAAATAAAGTAAATGAATATAAAGTAATACAAAATAATATTCTATAATATACTATAATATATAACATTAATATATTATAATTGTATATAAATATTTTTGCTTTAATTCCATTTTACTCTTCAATACTCCAACTAAAATCTGAAAAACTGAAACAGGTGAATTCTGCCTATTACACGATATTGGGTAATATTTCTGGTCCACACACTTCCGATGCTTTGATTCGGCCTAGATTTCAGGGACATTTCGGAGATTTGTTAAATTCGCCTAAAGTGCCTGACCCCAATACATTTCGGGACAAGTCAGGGTATATTGAGTAGGCCCTATATAAATGAAAATTCTATCCCTATCTGAAGGTAAGCTTGTTACCCGTACACTTTGTGCTGGATCGCCTCTAAAACTAGCTAAAATAATTATCTATTCCAGGAAATTCATATCCCGTTCGTAAGGAGCGTCAAGGTTTTAGATATCGTTTGTTTCCTGTTCATTTCTCAAGTGATAATAATGTCTAGTCTTTCTTAGAAACGTGTGGTCAAAGCAGAGAATAAAGAGAGTCAATGCCAAACACTGACTAACTAACACACAGCTGTTTGTTCAGGAAAATTGTCTGTAAGACACGTAAGGTATTGAATTATATGGTATGATTTTTATTTTTTATTTATTTTATTTTTTTGATTAAGTTATTTCAACCCAGAAACATTTATTAAGGCGAATAAGCACTTTTATCATTTCTAAATAAATAAGAAAATAAAACAATTCTCTTAGAAAGTTGAGCAGATCCCAAAAGTCCAAAAAAAGAGCTTTCCATTTGCCTGCGTAATGGTTTAAGGTTTATTATACTGTACTCCTGTCTGTAAGATTTGTATAATACTGGATTGTAATAGCAGATTTCAGATTGCAGTCTAGTTTCTCACCAGCCTCTTGTTCAAAGACATGAACGACACATATTTAATACCCTAATTGCTCTTCATTTTGGACCCAGATGTTTTTTAAAAAGTTAGGGGCTAAATCAAAAACAAGCAGATGGTCTGGTGCATTTTAGCAAATAATACAAGGTTTACTCACTAAACAGAGACTTGTAATGAAACTAAAAAGTTCAATCAAATTCTCAAGTTTTGCAGTTTGTTTGGTCCATTGACCCCAATTCATGTTTACTGAATAAACTCTAATGTTTCAACACAGTTAATAGAAGGGCAGATATTGTATAGTTTCTACAAAAAATAAGGTTCTAACTAAAAACTAATAAGTAAACAAACAAATAACATACCAATTACAAATGGATGATCGGGGGAAAATAATTCAGGGAAATGGATGGAAAGAATGGGACCATTATATAAATGGATAGCATAAGGGCACTTAACGAACACCCTGATTAGAGATACAGACTGGACTTAAAGAAATGCGTACATAGGCCATACCGGGATAAATTATAGACAAGAGTACGCAAGAAGAATAAGAGTATCGGTCCCCTCTCTCTCTCCTCTCCCTCTCTACTAGTCCGCTCTACTAATTCTCTCTCATACCCGCTCTTTATTGGAGAGGTAGTGGGGGGGGGGACATGTTGGGTTGGATGAAGGAAGATCTGACCCAAAATTCTAAACAACATGTCCGCCCCTAATAGAGCTAATCAGAGCAAAGGTCCTAAACAACATGTCCGCCCCCTGACACAGCTATACAGAGCAAAGATTCTAAACAACATGTCCGCCCCCTGATAGAGCTATACAGAGCAAAGATTCTAAACAACATATCCACCACCTGATAGAGCTATACAGAGCAAAGATTCTAAACAACATGTCCGCCCCCTGATAGAGCTATACAGAGCAAAGATTCTAAACAACATGTCCGCCCCCTGACACAGCTATACAGAGCAAAGATTCTAAACAACATATCCACCACCTGATAGAGCTATCCAGAGCAAAGATTCTAAACAACATGTCCGCCCCTGATAGAGCTATACAGGGCAAAGATTCTATACAACATGTCTACCCCTGATAGAGCTATACAGAGCAAAGATTCTAAATAACATGTCCGCCCCCTGATAGAGCTATACAGAGCAAAGATTCTAAACAACATGTCCACTGCCTGATAGAGCTATACAGGGCAAAGATTCTATACAACATGTCCTCCCCCTGATAGAGCTATACAGAGCAAAGATTCTAAACAACATGTCCGTCCTTGATAGAGCTATACAGAGCAAAGATTCTAAACAACATGTCCAACCCTGATAGAGCTATACAGAGCAAAGATTCTATACAACATGTCCTCCCCCTGATAGAGCTATACAGAGCAAAGATTCTAAACAACATGTCTGCCCCCTGATAGAGCTATACAAAGCAAAGATTCTAAACAACATGTTTGCCCCCTGATAGAACTATACAAGTAGAGGGGCCTCAATAAGATACTTTATTAATATTCTAACATTAAATAATTTCTAGTTAAAATGTCTACACTTGATGCAATCTTTCAATCAAACAGAAGTTACACTTCCATGACAGTAAATCGCTAATGCCTTGGCAGAGCAGTAAACACTACATAGAGAGACCCCAGCACACATGGTATGTGCAGCCCCCACACCCCAATAGTGATCACACACAAAAGGATTAGTGCTTTCTCTACAAGTTGACCTCACCATCAACTCACAAAAATAGTCAGTATTACATCACTTCTGGGATATAGACGCATCATGGGGAGATTAACAGATAACCACATGTACGTGGCCCTTGTGGCAACAAATAAATATAGTGTAGCGCTAGGCAATGGTCTAATGTAGATTCTGGTAAAGCATGGTGATAATACATCAGAATCTGCCAGTCAAAGCCAATAAGACCGACAGCTATGCAAAAATGCAAGTCAACTTAAATCAAGAACGATGAAACATCCTTTCCTGTATAGGAACTCACCACGCCCAAACGCTGCTCGTAACTCGTCATTTTATTGGTCTTCTTAGATTCTACATTTCAGCCAATAGGAGGTGAACTAGTTACATTGTGTCATCTTGTTTATAATGTACAGGACATTCACATGATTCTCTAATCTCTTCAAATTAAAATGTTCTTTACTGAAGACTAGAAGCAGCATATGTATTATTAAAGAAAATGATTTAATTATACGCGTTGAACGAAGCCTGGTGAGAATCAGAATAAAAAAAATTATAACAAAACCAGATCACAAGGAAAAGTTACTTTACGACAAGGTTTAAAGAAGCACATATGATTTATAGTCCTTAAAGGGACGGTGTCACCTAAACATTGTGTTTACTGTGCAGACAGAGGATAAAAAAAATGATTGAAAATTATCTATACATTGTATTAGCAAAACTGCCAGCAAATGTCTGAATTAGTTATACAATGTATAGATCATGTTTTTTTTTTATCTGTGCATTAAATACAGTGTTCAGGTGATACAGTCCCTTTAATGTGGAATAGGGTGAAAGTGCGGACATCTAATTAAAAGCCATGACTCGTGTGAAAAGGGCAGCGCAGAGCGGGGGCATCGTAACATCTTATAAGAAGCAGACATTTCTCGGCACTCAGCCTTGGAACAAATGCAAGAGATGAAGATTTATTTCTGAATAAGAGTTTTTACCAAGAATAATCGATTGAAGTTCCTCATGTTCTGGGCATTTTTATCAAGGTGCATTAATGAAGCCTGTCAGTGTTATTTGCATATAACATATATATATAAAACATATGCCTGTGAATTAAGGGAAGATTTTGCAAAACAAATAATAATAATAATAATAATGGACCTAAAATAATGACACTTTGATTAACTCAATACCCACATTAATTCCCACATTTATTTATTATAATCGATCAGGTCACTAGAATGAGATTTTCTTCAGTTAGTATTGCTATTTCAAATAATACTGTTACATGTGCAGTGAGGCTCACTTTGGAGTTTAGTGGAGTGGCTGAAGGTGTGGTGAAGGATGGAGCATTGCTGAGACATTTAAGGCCAATGTATAGCTATTTATGTAACTTGTTACTCTATTAGAATGAAATTAGCACATTGTATTTACAAACAGTAACATATAAACCTATTTACTTTAGATACTACACTTTAATGTCAGCTTTATTGGAACTCTGGGATACATTTTTACAAAAATATTCTGACCTTAGAGGAGGAAAGAAGTACAGAGTGATTTGGGTCAAATATACGGACTGAACCTCCGAAATCCATTCCTCCCAACTATGCGTGGGACAGTACCGATTTAGAGGCTCTGCCTCACTGTCCTGTCGAGCAACAGCTCTGCCTCACTTTTCAAGACAACGGTAGAGCTCGTCGGGCCAGCGGTATTGAGGACAGCAATCCTGCGGTCTCAGTCTCACTCTCTGGTGTCTAGGACACGGGAGTTTGCAGCCAGCCGAGACACAGTCTCTCTGACGGCTTGAGAGACTGATACTCGACACAGCTTCGCCAGGACGTACGGAAATAGGGACACATAGGAGGTAGGCTTTTTTTTGGGCAGAAAGTAGGGGAGAATCCCACCCTCAAAATGTAGCAGTAGCATTTCACAGAAAATGCATAAATCAGATAAACATGTTTCCTTTCAGATGCTTCACAACACGTTACTATCTTCATTACACTGATTAAGTCTTACGAAGAAACATTCAGTGTAATTATTTGTACATACTTGCAGATTCCCCTGCGAATTAGACCTTGCCAACCAGAGCTATGTGCAACATATTTATAAGATTATTAATTTACCCCCCATTGCACATGTCCTGTTAGACCTCACAGAAGCCATCGAACAGAACTCTGCAAAGCAATTTGTAAAATCAAGAGATCTGAGAAATAGCAATGGATCAAAAGAAAAAAACACAAAGACAGAATTAACACCTTAGCGGTAATGCAGGCTCGTTTGCTGGAATTAACATTCACATGGGATTAAGAGGCTTCATTTTCTACCATTCAGCGGTGAGAAATGAAATGCAATTTAATTCCTTGCCGATGAATTGAACTCCCAGTATAGAAATTAATACCTTAATATAGGATAACTGCCTGACTTCAGTTGTAAATTCTGACACATACATGGTTGCCCTACCCAGCTATTGGACTCCAAACCTTTTGGTACCTGATGGAGACACAAACTCTACTTTAAAGTCAATTGTGGGGCAAAGATAGAAAAGTGGTGCAGTCACCACGGAAACCAATGGAATGTTCTGCAGTCACCATGGAAACCAATGAAATGTTCTGCAGTCACCAAGGAAACCAATGGAATGTTCTGCAGTCACCATGGAAACCAATGGAATGTTCTGCAGTCACCATGGAAACCAATGAAATGTTCTGCAGTCACCAAGGAAACCAATGGAATGTTCTGCAGTCACCAATAGAAAGCAATGGAATGTTCTGCAGTCACCATGGAAACCAATGGAATGTTCTGCAGTCACCATGGAAACCAATGGAATGTTCTGCAGTCACCATGGAAACCAATGGAATGTTCTGCAGTCCCCATGGAAACCAATGGAACGTTTTACATCACTTTTAGAACTTTAGAGCCCCACAATTTAAGTTTATAAATATCCCCCTTTGTGTCTAATGACTGATATTATGTAATTTCTTGTTAGTGATTACAGGTGTTTTATTTTTATAGAACTAAGCTGGGGGTTTATTTAAAAACCTGTTGGGAATTTATAAAAAAAAAAGCTCAATCGCCATTTGAAATGTATAGCTTTTTCATAACTCCTGACAGTGAGGGACCACTGTCAGATTGTGTTGGTCGGAGGTCCCAAGACACAAACCAGGTTCTTATTTTTTTATACATAGGCTGCGATGACGCAACTTTATACATTGACTCACATGCTGACTGCACCGGTATTTGGTGTGATATGTGTGTGCGCCATGTTTATACATGCCCCACAGAGTGTTTGGTGTGTTTTTTATTGTAAGAAACATTGAAACATGCTGTACTAGCTGATGTTAAAATGCACTCTGACTATATCACAGTGTCCTATATACTTTAAACACATTTGTGGTTTGTGTACACGTTTGTGTAATTTGACAGCAAATCAAGGGTGTCGCTTTCACACCATCCAATATCTAGTAGACTACTTCTTGGACCATCTCAGCAGAAAGCAGTGGGATATTTTTAAGGAGGTGCTAGGAAACCCGAACACATGGCTGGCCCCCTGATTAACACCAACTTAAATACAGCAAACGAGCGATCAATGGATAATATGCTATTCATTGATGTCTTAAAAAACCCTTTATCAGTTTATGGTTATTCTAAATTCTAAGAAAAGGATTTTGTGTAATAAATTCCAGATCTAGTAACTATCTGCTGCTAGTGCAGTAACCACAGTAATAAATGAACACGGGCTGATTCCACCTTGGATATTCCATGAAGTGGAATGGGTGGAAGCTGTACCTGTGCGGATCAGTATTTGAAATGAACCATGGAAGCATTAAGGGAAGTCTACATCAGATGAAATGTAATGGTTTATAGACCTTGGTAAAGTCAGTTAACTCAATCAGACTGCTCGTCCACCCGTAGGTTGGTTCTCTCATCCCACTGACAATCGTATCCATGTACTAGGCTCTGTTTCCACGTCGGTTGTACCAGCCAATGAACGCTTAGTAGGTTTGGCGCAGTAAAGATATTACATTCACCGACAAATAGTTTTCGTTGACAGAGAAAACTTTCTGAAACGGTATCTTCTTCTTTCAAATTCCCAATAGACAGAATGGTAGATCATATGGTATAGTACAGAACATATTTAAATTTGTATATGAGCTCTATTCCCCAAAATAAAGAAATATTCCTGAACGACTAGTGATCAAACGGAGGAAAGGCTAATCGAGTAGAAGAAAGGCTAATCGAGTAGAGGAAAGGCTAATCGAGTAGAAGAAAGGCTAATCGAGTAGAAGAAAGGCTAATCGAGTAGAAGAAAGGCTAATCGAGTAGAAGAAAGGCTAATCGAGTAGAAGAAAGGCTAATCGAGTAGAAGAAAGGCTAATCGAGTAGAGGAAAGGCTGATTGAATGGAGGCTGATCAAATGGAGTAAAAGCTGATCGAATGGAGGAAAAGATGATCAAGTGGACGAAAAGTTAAACGAGTGGAGTAAAAGATGATCGAACAGAGGAAAGGCTAATCGAGTAGAGGAAAGGCTGATTGAATGGAGTAAAAGCTGATTGAATGGAGGAAAGGCTAATCGAGTAGAGGAAAGGCTGTTCAAGTGGAGTAAAAGCTGATTGAGTGGAGGAAAGGCTAATCGAGTAGAGGAAAGGCTGATCGAGTGGAGTAAAAGCTGATCGACCCCTCACATCTAACAAATGTGATTTGTAAAAGTAATAAATTAGTTTACTTAAGTAATAAAATATTATATCCTGGGATTTAAACTCCCCACTGAAGTGTTTGAGGCAAAAATGAAATCAAAACAAGACTGATTAAAGGGAGGACGGCTTATACCATTTAGATTAAAGGGAGGAGGGCTTATACCATTTAGATTAAAGGGAGGATGGCTTATACCATTTAGATTAAAGGGAGGAGGGCTTGTAGCATTTAGATGAAAGGGAGGCTAGCTTGTGGCATTTAGATTAAAGGGAGGAGGGCTTATACCATTTGGATTAAAGGGAGGCTAGCTTGTGGCATTTAGATTAAAGGGAGGAGGGCTTATACCATTTAGATTAAAGGGAGGATGGCTTGTATCATTTAGATGAAAGGGAGGATGGCTCGTAGCATTTAGATTAAAGGGAGGAGGGCTTGTACCATTTAGATGAAAGGGAGGATGGCTCATGGCATTTGGATTAAAGGGAGGAGGGCTTATACCATTTAGATTAAAGGGAGGATGGCTCATGGCATTTGGATTAAAGGGAGGAGGGCTTATACCATTTAGATTAAAGGGAGGATGGCTTGTAACATTTAGATTAATGGGAGGAGGGCTTATACCATTTAGATTAAAGGGAGGAGGGCTTGTAGCATTTAGATTAAAGGGAGGAGGGTTAGGGTTTGGGATGCCAGAGATACTGTAGATGCAAGAGATGCTTTAGATGCCAGAGATACTAGAGATGCCAGAGATGCTATAGATGCCAGAGATGCCAGAGATACTAGAGATGCTGGATATACTAGAGATGCCGAAGATGCCAGATATACTAGAGATGCTATAGATGCTATAGATTCCAGAGATGCCAGAGATGCCAGGGATGCCAGGGATGCCAGAGATGCCAGGGATGCCAGAGATACTGTAGATGCCAAAGATGCCAGGGATGCCAGAGATACTAGAGATTCCAGAGATGCTATAGATGCCAAATATGCCAGAAATGCCAGAGATGCCAGAGATACTAGAGATGCCAGAGATGCTAAAGATGCCAGAGATACTAGAGATGCTATAGATGCCAGAGATACTAGAGATGCTATAGATGTCAGAGACACTAGAGATGCCAGATATACTAGAGATGCTATAGATGCCAGAGATACTAGAGATGCTATAGATGCCAGAGATACTAGAGATGCTTTAGATGCCAGAGACACTAGAGATGCTATAGATGCCAGAGATACTATAGATGCTATAGATGCCAGAGATACTAGAGATGCCGGATATACTAGAGATGCTATAGATGCCAGAGATACTAGAGATGCTATAGATGCCAGAGATACTAGAGATGCTTTAGATGCCAGAGACACTAGAGATGCCGGATATACTAGAGATGCTATAGATGCCAGAGATACTAGAGATGCTATAGATGTCAGAGACACTAGAGATGCCGGATATACTAGAGATGCTATAGATGCCAGAGATACTAGAGATGCTATAGATGCCAGAGATACTAGAGATGCTTTAGATGTCAGAGACACTAGAGATGCCGGATATACTAGAGATGCTATAGATGTCAGAGACACTAGAGATGCTATAGATGCCAGAGATACTAGAGATGCTATAGATGCCAGAGACAACTGAGATGCTATAGATGTCAGAGATACTAGAGATGCCGGATATACTAGAGATGCTATAGATGCCAGAGATACTAGATATAGATATCTACATATGTATTTGTTTATATGGTTGTGTGTTAATAAAGTTATTTCTATTTTATTCAATTTATTTAGACTATTTGGTGCCAAAGATGTTATCATTCCAGATAATCTAAATAAGGTATAACATGGTGGTAATGGGCAGTTTTGAGTGGTAGGTAGTATACAGGAGGCCCTATACTGTACACTAGTCATGCCCTCTTCTTCTTTTTATTTGGAGACTATACCACCCCATATATCCATATGTCACTGGCCATTACTCATTATTTATCTCTTTATTTCAATGCTTTTTTCAAACATTGCTAAGATTACGGCTACATTCGACTGGCAGAGCATCATGGGAGCCATCTGAGAAGCAGAGAACATCTTGATTACATAAACAAAAGATTCGGGGTAAGAAGGAAAAAGACAATTTTAAAATCAAAACCCATAATAATTGGGTACGTGGGAGACTAGCTGGGAGGAAACGACTGCCTCACTCTGTGTTTTACATTCTACATGTTGGAGTCGGAGGACTAGTCCCAAGAGCTTTGCATTGAATCCCATTTTACTCTCACTGATTAACAGGAGCAATAATGACAAAACTTTATAACCTTAGTAATTTATCATTTCGATTTGACCATTGTGATCACGGATTTGTATTCACCCAAATAAGACTTTAATTACCAATCAAACCCAGTCACCAAAAATAACTTGTCAATTATATACAAGATTTTACTTGTATAATAATTTATTTTATAGACATTACAAAATAAACAGTATTTACACAATAATTCCCAATTTAACAAATTAAGAGTTAACAAAAAAGGAAAGAAAATACTACTTTCCGGTGTCCACTTTTAATTAATAAAAAAAAACTAAATATTGATTTGTTTTACGAATTATCAGTTATTTTATGTATTTGCAGGTTGGGCAGATTCCATGAGAGGAGAATACTAACCACGCGTTTTACATTCCTCGTCAACAGATTGACTTCCGACGGCAGCGGCCGTACCGAAACCAACTGATTTTAATTTCATTTGGACTGTTCCCTAATGTGCTCCATACGGATTTTTACAATTAAAAGAGTACTTTAAATTATTATCGAGCGTTTAAAAAAGGGCAGATTAGTGTGTAGCAGTGTGCTGGCATGAGGGCTGGATGGGAGGATCCCACGTTTAACTTGAATACAACATCAGGAAGAGAACCAAAAACCTACAGATGGAACCATCACTTTCCTAAATACACGTACAAGACGTACAGATGGATCAATAACCACATCCCAGTTTTACAAGAGACCCATGTTGTTATTACAACAGCACTTTCTGTTTTTCTTTACAAAAATACATTGTTTACATTCTTGGGTGGATTGAAGGTAGATCTGACACGATTCTAAACAACATGTCCGTCCCCTGATAGATCTATACAGAGCAAAGATTCTAAATAACATGTCCTCCCCCTGATAGAGCTATACAGAGCAAAGATTCTAAACAACATGTCTGCCCCTGATAGAGCTATACAGAGCAAAGATTCTAAACAACATGTCTGGCCCCTGATAGAGCTATACAGAGCAAAGATTCTAAACAACATGTCCGCCTCCTGATAGAGCTATACAGAGCAAAGATTCTAAACATGTCCGCCCCATGGTAGAGCTATACAGAGCAAAGATTCTAAACATGTCCGCCCCCTGATAGAGCTATACACAGCAAAGATTCTAAACATGTCCACCCCCCTGATACAGCTATACAGAGCAAAGATTCTAAACAACATGTCTGCCCCTTGATAGAGCTATACAGAGCAAAGATTCTAAACAACATGTCCGCCTCCTGATAGAGCTATACAGAGCAAAGATTCTTAACATGTCCGCACCCTGATAGAGCTATACAGAGCAAAGATTCTAACAACATGTCCACCCCTGATAGAGCTATACAGAACAAAGATTCTAAACACCATGTCTGCCCCTGATAGAGCTATACAGAGCAAAGATTCTAAACAACATGTCCGCCTCCTGATAGAGCTATACAGAGCAAAGATTCTAAACAACATGTCCGCCCCCTGATAGAGCTATACAGAGCAAAGATTCTAAACAACATGTCCTCCCCCTGATAGAGCTATATAAAGCAAAGATTCTAAACAACATGTCCGTCCCTGATAGAGCTATACAGAGCAAAGATTCTAACAACATGTCCACCCCTGATAGAGCTATACAGAGCAAAGATTCTAAACAACATGTCTGCCCCCTGATAGAGCTATACAGAGCAAAGATTCTAAACACCATGTCTGCCCCTGATAGAGCTATATAGAGCAAAGCTTCTAAACAACATGTCCGCCCCCTGATAGAGCTATACAGAGTAAAGATTCTAAACAACATGTCCGCCCCCTGATAGAGCTATACAGAGCAAAGATTCTAAACAACATGTCCGCCCCCTGATAGAGCTATACAGAGCAAAGATTCTAAACAACATGTCCGCCTCCTGATAGAGCTATACAGAGCAAAGATTCTAAACAACATGTCCGCCCCCTGATAGAGCTATACAGAGCAAAGCTTCTAAACAACATGTCTGCCCCTGATAGAGCTATACAGAGCAAAGATTGTAAACAACATGTCCATCCCCTGATAGAGCTATACAGAGCAAAGATTCTAAACATGCCCGCCCCCTGATAGAGCTATACAGAGCCAAGATTCTAAACAACATGTCCACCCCCTGATAGAGCTATACAGAGCCAAGATTCTAACTAACATGTCTGCCCCCTGATAGAGCTATACAGAGCAAAGATTCTAAACAACATGTCCTCCCCCTGATAGAGCTATACAGAGCAAAGATTCTAAACAACATGTCCACCCCCTGATAGAGCTATACAGAGCCAAGATTCTAACTAACATGTCTGCCCCCTGATAGAGCTATACAGAGCAAAGATTCTAAACAACATGTCCTCCCCCTGATAGAGCTATACAGAGCAAAGATTCTAAACAACATGTCCACCCCCTGATAGCGCTATACAGAGCCAAGATTCTAACTAACATGTCTGCCCCCTGATAGAGCTATACAGAGCAAAGATTGTAAACAACATGTCCTCCCCCTGATAGAGCTATACAGAGCAAAGATTCTAAACAACATGTCCACCCCCTGATAGAGCTATACAGAGCCAAGATTCTAACTAACATGTCCACCCCCTGATAGAGCTATACAGAGCAAAGATTCTAAACAACATGTCTGCCTGATAGAGCTATACACAGCAAGATTCTAACTAACATGTCTGCCCCATGATAGAACTATACAGAGCAAAGATTCTAAACACCATGTCTGCCCCTGATAGAGCTATATAGAGCAAAGCTTCTAAACAACATGTCCGCCCCCTGATAGAGCTATACAGAGTAAAGATTCTAAACAACATGTCCGCCCCCTGATAGAGCTATACAGAGCAAAGATTCTAAACAACATGTCCGCCCCCTGATAGAGCTATACAGAGCAAAGATTCTAAACAACATGTCCGCCTCCTGATAGAGCTATACAGAGCAAAGATTCTAAACAACATGTCCGCCCCCTGATAGAGCTATACAGAGCAAAGCTTCTAAACAACATGTCTGCCCCTGATAGAGCTATACAGAGCAAAGATTGTAAACAACATGTCCATCCCCTGATAGAGCTATACAGAGCAAAGATTCTAAACATGCCCGCCCCCTGATAGAGCTATACAGAGCCAAGATTCTAAACAACATGTCCACCCCCTGATAGAGCTATACAGAGCCAAGATTCTAACTAACATGTCTGCCCCCTGATAGAGCTATACAGAGCAAAGATTCTAAACAACATGTCCTCCCCCTGATAGAGCTATACAGAGCAAAGATTCTAAACAACATGTCCACCCCCTGATAGAGCTATACAGAGCCAAGATTCTAACTAACATGTCTGCCCCCTGATAGAGCTATACAGAGCAAAGATTCTAAACAACATGTCCTCCCCCTGATAGAGCTATACAGAGCAAAGATTCTAAACAACATGTCCACCCCCTGATAGCGCTATACAGAGCCAAGATTCTAACTAACATGTCTGCCCCCTGATAGAGCTATACAGAGCAAAGATTGTAAACAACATGTCCTCCCCCTGATAGAGCTATACAGAGCAAAGATTCTAAACAACATGTCCACCCCCTGATAGAGCTATACAGAGCCAAGATTCTAACTAACATGTCCACCCCCTGATAGAGCTATACAGAGCAAAGATTCTAAACAACATGTCTGCCTGATAGAGCTATACAGAGCAAGATTCTAACTAACATGTCTGCCCCATGATAGAACTATACAGAGCAAAGATTCTAAACACCATGTCCGCCCCTGATAGAGCTATACAGAGCCAAGAGGACTCAATTAGTTACATTATTTATTTGCTTTCATTAAATAACACTTGATACAATCGTTACATTAAATATAAGTTATTGGTTCCCGACAGAACATGTGATGGTGTCACATAATACAATTGAAAATAATAATATTAAATCAGCAGCTCACAGGATAAAGGAGGCAGCTCTCTTACCTAAATATAGAAGAAAACTGGTGCGTTAAAAAGGATAAATACACAATAAAAGAACTGTGCATTAAATGAAGCAATAATGTGCCAAATCATAAAACATATACTAAAGTCCAGCACTATTAATCCAGATCTAGTCAGATGATGATACATATAACAGGGAGTGTAATGAATGGATACTAGAATATAAACATATTAACTACCTCAGAGAGCATTAAATGAACAGCCCAATATCAAAACACAAAGAGCATTAATATTACATCAAAAATAATAATATAAATAAATAAAACAGAGCAAATAAATAGCATGAAACAGAAAACAGAAATCTGCTGAATATTGAAACATATAATCCCTTTCGGTGCCGTCTTCACGTATATTAAATTATTTTGCAGTGGAAGCTGACTGATGGTTTGGGGGAGCTAATAAAGGTGCCTTGTGCTATAAATTCATCTTAATCTGCATTAACCTTGCATTGCACTCTGGTCTTTGACTAGCCAGGCACATGGCTCTGCCCACCCATCCTAGACTGAACCCCTAATTAAGTCTGCTACCCAACGGCAGTCCACCATATCATTAATGAGCATGGACACTGCTTGAAATACTGCATTTCATAAGGTCAACAGAAAACCTAACAGCCATTCTGACTTATTCTCTAAGACAGAGATCTCACGTCATGCTAATGATATAACTTTACCAACCATGACCTGGTGTCACTGATTTGTACTATGATCCACAAGGTATCAATTAGCTCAAATAATACAATTTGTACATTTTATTCCACAGAGAAATAACCTGTTCAGAAACTTGCGTTTAGATATTTTTACCTGAACGATATTCACTTTGAAGATCTGACCTAATGTTGATACAACATTTTCAGTTAAAATTATTCTCTGATGAAATAAGTCAATAGAATAAATAATGAATCATCACAATTCAGTTATATAGGTTGGTGCGGCCAGTTTACATCAGAAGTCACATTGCAAGTTAAATGATGTCCTGTTGTATCATTAAAAAAAAAAAACTATTTGTAGGAGCTCCAGAACTAGAGCATATGTTTAAAGGGTCACTCTAGGCACCAAACCAATGTTTACATGTCTCATAGGGCTTTATTCATGACAGAGGGAATTGACAAGGGAAAATCAAACGTTGGCAAAATTCCCCAGTCAGCTGAATTTGAAAGTTTTTTCCAAATCGTCTACTTTGGCCTTAAGTTTAAATTCTCTTCTCAATTGCATGTAATTCTCTCTTTAATGGATAAAGCCTTGCATATATGGCATACAGATACATACAGGAATGCTAAATACTAGTGTTGAGCGAACCCAAACCGCACTGTTCGGGTTCGTACCAAACATTATGGTTTTTGGACCCCGGACCCGAACACGGACATTTCACTGTATGTTCGTGTTGTAGTTCGGGGTTCGGCAGGGACGGCGCCACCTGTAAGCCGACCTAGGCAGCCGCCTAGAGCGCAACTTAGCACGGAGTGCCGGAACCTTGAAAAAAAAAATCCTCCACCTTCCCCCTTACTTACCTCCTCGCTGCTGGCTCTGTCTCCCAGGGCTGCAGGTCCGTGGCTGTGAGGGAAGCGTTGTGCGCTCCCCTCCAGCCGATGCGGATTCAATAAAGTTTGTTTAAACTTTTTTTTTAAACAAACTTTATTGAATGCGCATTGGCTGGACGGGAACGCACAACGCTTCCCTCACAGCCACGGACCTGCAGCACCGGGAGACAGAGCAGCAGCATATTGAGCGGCATAATCCTGGCATATTGAGCGGCATAATCCTGGCATATTGAGGAGCATAATCCTGGCATATTGTGTGGGAAAATCCTGGCATATTGAGTGGCATAATAATCCTGGCATATTGTGTGGGAAAATCCTGGCATATTGAGGGGCATAATAATCCTGGCATATTGGGTGGCATAATAATCCTGGCATATTGAGGGGCATAATAATCCTGGCATATTGAGTGGCATAATAATCCTGGCATATTGGGTGGCATAATAATCCTGGCATATTGAGGGGCATAATAATCCTGGCATATTGAGTGGCATAATAATCCTGGCATATTGAGGGGCATAATCCTGGCATATTGTGTGGGAAAATCCTGGCATATTGAGTGGCATAATAATCCTGGCATATTGAGGGGCATAATAATCCTGGCATATTGAGTGGCATAATAATCCTGGCATATTGAGGGGCATAATAATCCTGGCATATTGAGTGGCATAATAATCCTGGCATATTGAGGGGCATAATAATCCTGGCATATTGAGGGGCAAAATCTTGGCATATTGTGTGGGAAAATCCTCCCATATTGAGTGGCATAATAATCCTGGCATATTGGGTGGCTAAATCCTGGTATATTGAGAGGCATAATAATCCTAGCATATTGAGGGGCATAATTCTACAGCAATTATTCAAATTACAGTGATTATTTTAGTGGGTGCTATACTACATATTTGTACCCTGCCCTGAGCCCAGTGCCACAGAGAGTGCAGTGCACTTGCAACTGCATGCGTGCCAGGCACATGACTTTAATCCTGTTCTGTTAGCTCAGTGGGCAACATCTAGGCATTTTTAAATACTGCAATTTGTTGGTGTTAAATATTACATTTGTGTCCTGCACTTCATATCTGAGAGTCAAATAGAACCATCAAATACTGTGCTTACAGCGTACTTTGAAAAATTCTAATAGTTTTGGGTGCTAAATAGTACATTTGCCTGTTGCGGTGCACTTCATATCTGAGAGTCAAATAGAACCGTCAAATACTGTGCTTACAGCGCACCTTGAAAAATTCTAATTGTTTTGGGTGCTAAATAGTACATTTGCGTCTTGCGGTGCACTTCATATCTGAGAGTCAAATAGAACAGTCCAATACTGTGCTTACAGCGCACTTTGAAAAATTCTAATTGTTTTGGGTGCTAAATAGTACATTTGCGTCTTGCAGTGCACTTCATATCTGAGAGTCAAATAGAACCGTCAAATACTGGCTACCTCCTCCTCCTCCTCCAGCGCCGCTTCCACCTACACCGCCACGGTCACCGCCTCCTCAACCTATGGGTCACTTAGTATAAACTGAAAGAGAATAACCTGCACTCCAACCCTCTCTCAAATGGATAATTCTGCTGATCCTCCTGGCAGCCATGCTTTAGATTTAGATTTATGTTCTTCCAAAGCTAAAATCAAAGATTCCATCTAGTGCTATTTTATGGTTCAGCTGTATTTGTAATTTGTATGTATTTTATGTTATTTGAAGTTATTTCCCTATCCACATTTGTTTGCAGGGCACTTGTCCTACTCTTACCCCCATTTTAATTCCTTTTGTAGCCCTCTAGCCCTTTCCATGACTTTTTTAGAGGCATTTTAGTGGCCAAAAGTTTGTGTCCCTATTGACTTCAATGGGGTTCTGGGTCAAGTTCATTTTCCCTTATTTCCATCATAGCCATACTGGTAGAGGCTATTTGCGATTCGTCGTGTTTCTGAATGTTTTTGTTTTTGGAAGCAATCTGCGTGTAATCGGCCATGATGGCTGGATTGCGCCACTATTCAGAGTCATGGGGGCATGTTGTGTAGCTTGAAATTCAACTTTCAATATGACCTCAATGTGCCCCGAATTATTCCGGTCTTTGCGACAATTTCTTTGAGCTCAAAGTTCAGCATATATTTTGTAGACCCCTAAGGTATGTTTAATAACAAAGACATTAAATACGGACATGTTTTAATGGACATATATATAAATAAATTACCTTACGGAGCCCTCTTTGCTCAGTAAAACACTATCAGGATACGGACATGTTGATTAGAATCCTTGCTCTGTATAGCTCTATCAGGGGGCAGAAATGTTGTTTAGAATCTTTGCACTATATAGCTCTATCAGGGGGCAGACATGTTGTTTAGAATCTTTGCTCTGTGTAGCTCTATCAGGGGGCAGAAATGATGTTAAGAATCTTTGCACTATACAGCTCTATCAGGGGTGGACATGTTGTTAGAATCTTTGCTCTGTATAGCTCTATCAGGGGTGGACATGTTGTTTAGAATCTTTTCTCTGTATCTCTATCAGGATACGGACATGTTGTTTAGAATCTTTGCTCTGTATAGCTTTATCAGGATACCGACAAGTTGTTTAGAATCTTTTCTCTGTATCTCTATCAGGATACGGACATGTTGTTTAGAATCTTTGTTCTGTATAGCTCTATCGGCATACGGACATGTTGTTTAGAATCTTTGTTCTGTATAGCTCTATCGGAATATGGACTTGTTGTTTAGAATCTTTGTTCTGTATAGCTCTATCGGCATATGGACATGCTGTTTAGAATCTTGGGTCAGATGAACGAATACCTGAACCAACATGTCAGCCCCCTGATAGAGCTAAAGAGGGCAAAGGAGGTCTGAGTACTTTCTTTGTACTCGTTCATTAAAACATTTCTGTTTATAATGATTACTCGAGATGCCATCTTTCCGTGAAGCATAAGGTCATTTTAGACAAACAGTTGCCCTTTAACAGATTATGTTGGACAGGATAACGCATTTCGAGATTATACGAATATCACATGTGTTGGGAAAGGGTTAATCATTTTCTTTGGCTCTAGCAATGTAAACACAAAGCCCCCCCATCAGATAAAGCAGGGGGAGTGAAAGACCATCGCAAATAACAGATAATTGTCTCGTCTTTTGCAAATTCAGGAGAAACAAGTCATCTTGCTCTTATAAAACCAATGTCATTTGAAGCTTGAGGCCATCCATAAATAGCCAAGGAAAACACTGGAAGACGCTCAGTCTCTCTCCATCTGAATAATTGCTCACTCCATGCGGAAATACACAGATCTCCTCTTTAAAGAAGAATACAGCAAGACATGCTCGTATACATGATTTATTCCCTTAATTACCCCCATAAATTCCAGCCCCTAAGACACTCTACCACTGCCCAGAACCTCCCCGAGCATGACACTATATAAATACATGATAAAATAATCTAATATACTGGGGTACCTACAGTACCGTATCATTACATACAAAGTAACTAGATAACCTGGCACGCTGAGAAATCTTAAAGAGCCACTACACATTATTCACAAGTGAAAACCTCATTTTTGACGGGATGCTGCGTGTACAGTGAATGTAGAAATATAAAAATAATGACAAATTATCTATACATTGCAAATTATCTATACATTACTGCTTGCAAAATCAAGCCAACTGAATACTGTATGTTGTAATAACACTTTTATTTAATGTTTTCCAATATTTCTCACACATTGGCCTGGTCTAAAGTACAGAACACAACATTTCCCAGCATTCACCGGTCTGATCACTTCTACTGGAAGGCTATTCCATGCATCCACCAACCTCTCAGAAAAGAAATACATTCTGATGTTACTCTTAAATCTCTGATCTTCTAATGAGAGACTCTGTCCTCTGTGCTTTCAAATACTTCCATCCTCTCTTCTGTCCACGCTGTATATGTCTAGGCAAAGTGTGTCATATAGAAAGTGTTTCTGTTTTATGAGTTCCTATGTAGTACTGCCAGAGGACATGTTAAAGTATCAGCGGAGGCAGGATGGTCCGTAACTGGGTAACACCGACACTGATGAGCTTGCGATCCGAGTCAGTCAAAACAAGGGTCTCTCTCTGCACTAATAGTGAGTTTAGTAGTGATTTAATAGTTACAAAAGTAGTGAGTGACAGACTCAACCTTGATGTTTTACCAGGAAGACTATCATGTCAGCCAGGCAGAGGATGAACGGGCTCTTACCATCCTCATACTAGGGCCATCGTATATGTCATTTGTGCTTCTACATTTAAAGCACAAGTGAAAATGTTCAAATATCTCTGAAACAATTATAAGATATAATAATACACAATTATACTGGCTGAAGAGCAGGGGATCAGAATAAAAGCAGTTTTAATATGCTGAAAACTCTGTATGTGCACAATACACTTTAAAAAACGTAACACCCCTCCTCCGATCCCACACCCCTCGTCCGATCGCACGCCCCTCCTCCGATCCCACACCCCTCCTCCGATCCCACGCTCCTCCTCCGATCCCACGCCCCGCCTCCGATCACACACCCATAAAATTTATTTTGAGATCACGTCAATGATACACTGAATCTAGACTGCAGTATGAGCCAATCAAACGGAAACGTTTACAGAACTGATTCGTGTAAAACCCTTAAGCTTGATGAGTGGAATAAAATCATCAGAAAAAGAGCAAAACATTATCCTGTATGAAAAACAATAGTATAGAAAATAAATCTCTCAAAGACGAGTAAAATACTTTTTGAATCTCATTCCGGTGATGTATTATTATTCCTTTGTGTCGCTATGATTGGATCAAGATACTTATCGTCTCCAGCAGAATCTCCAGAGAGATATAATGGGTTAACATTCCTCACTTTAACTGGCGCTAAGTTTGGACTTTCTTTACTGAACACATTTCTAACTTCCTTTCAGATATATCAAATATATCTGTGAGCTGAACGTATAGATAATAAAACATTGAACAGCTCACTGTCATATCAGCAAGGTTTCGATGCATCTAATACTTTGTAAAATGGAACCTCTGCTAGAATGAAGTGCTTAAATATATATCCAATACGTCGTGAAATGTTATTAATAGTTACAAAATTCAAAATGTAATGTATTCATCTTAATGCAGTCATGTATTTAGTAAAAACTTGAAATATAAAATACACTGGCTTTACTCCCAATTTAACACTTCAAAAAGCTGCTATAAAATGACATATCGGCTCTCTCTGGAGCAATGGTACAAAGACTTGAGAATGAATTATCCAGGAGAATTTCACACTAAAATCCATTTTAAAAAACTGTGTGAAATGCAAAGTAAAAGTCAGAATGAAGAACCAGATACAGAGGAAAATAGTCACCCAAAGTCGTGCATGTTCCTTAATATAGAACCTGTGAAAAGTATTCAACTGAATCATATGCAAGAAAAAGAGGTTAAAACACTGAATTCAGATTGAAACATTTATTTGATCTCAACATGTAGAGCTCGGAAGAAAGAGGTGACGGGGTGTGTGATATTTACACCCATGGAGGGAATCAACGCGGTAACGGAGGAGAGTACATTTAACTTCTTTGCAATCTATCTCGTCACAAATCCCAGGTGCTAGACGCGTGTAGGAGGGTATAGAACGTCCTGACTTTACCAGCTCATCGCCCCGCCCCCGCCCTCCCCCGCTCAAATTGAGCGTGACTACAATTTACTAAAATACAACCTGACCGAACTTACGGGATTAGTGACGTCACATGTGATGTCGTAAAGAGGACATAATATTAAATTAGAGGGGCCAAGGTTTAAAAGTAACGTCAGGAAGTAACACTTTACTGAGAGGGTAGTGGATGTATGGAATAGTCTTCCAGTAGAAGTGGTAGAGGTTAATACAGTGAAGGAGTTTAAGCATGCATGGGATAGGTATAAGGCTATCCTAGATATAAGATAAGGCCAGGGACTAATGAAAGTATTAGATTACTGAGAGGGTAGTGGATACATGGAATAGTCTTCCAGTAGAAGTGTTAGAGGTTAATACAGTGAAGGAGTTTAAGCATGTATGGGATAGGTATAAGGCTATCCTAGATATAAGATAAGGCCAGGGACTAATGAAAGTATTACATTACTGAGAGGGTAGTGGATGTATGGAATAGTCTTCCAATAGAAGTGGTAGAGGTTAATACAGTGAAGGAGTTTAAGCATGCATGGGATAGGTATAAGGCTATCCTAGATATAAGATAAGGCCAGGGACTAATGAAAGTATTACATTACTGAGAGGGTAGTGGATGTATGGAATAGTCTTCCAGTAGAAGTGGTAGAGGTTAATACAGTGAAGGAGTTTAAGCATGCATGGGATAGGTATAAGGCTATCCTAGATATAAGATAAGGCCAGGGACTAATGAAAGTATTACATTACTGAGAGGGTAGTGGATGTATGGAATAGTCTTCCAGTAGAAGTGGTAGAGGTTAATACAGTGAAGGAGTTTAAGCATGCATGGGATAGGTATAAGGCTATCCTAGATATAAGATAAGGCCAGGGACTAATGAAAGTATTACATTACTGAGAGGGTAGTGGATGTATGGAATAGTCTTCCAGTAGAAGTGGTAGAGGTTAATACAGTGAAGGAGTTTAAGCATGCATGGGATAGGTATAAGGCTATCCTAGATATAAGATAAGGCCAGGGACTAATGAAAGTATTACATTACTGAGAGGGTAGTGGATGTATGGAATAGTCTTCCAGTAGAAGTGGTAGAGGTTAATACAGTGAAGGAGTTTAGGCATGCGTGGGATAGGTATAAGGCTATCCTAGGTATAAGATAAGGCCAGGGACTAATGAAAGTATTAGATTACTGAGAGGGTAGTGGAAGCATGGAATAGTCTTCCAATAGAAGTGGTAGAGGTTAATACAGTGAAGGAGTTTAGGCATGCGTGGGATAGGTATAAGGCTATCCTAGGTATAAGATAAGGCCAGGGACTAATGAAAGTATTAGATTACTGAGAGGGTAGTGGATGCATGGAATAGTCTTCCAGTAGAAGTGGTAGAGGTTAATACAGTGAATGAGTTTAAGCATGCGTGGGATAGGTATAAGGCTATCCTAGATATAAGATAAGGCCAGGGACTAATGAAAGTATTACATTACTGAGAGGGTAGTGGATGCATGGAATAGTCTTCCAGCAGAAGTGGTAGAGGTTAATACAGTGAAGGAGTTTAAGCATGCATGGGATAGGTATAAGGCTATCCTAGATATAAGATAAGGCCAGGGACTAATGAAAGTATTACGTTACTGAGAGGGTAGTGGATGCATAGAATAGTCTTCCAGTAGAAGTGGTAGAGGTTAATACAGTGAAGGAGTTTAAGCATGCATGGGATAGGTATAAGGCTATCCTAGATATAAGATAAGGCCAGGGACTAATGAAAGTATTACTTTACTGGGAGGATAGTGGATGCATGGAATAGTCTTCCAGTAGAAGTGGTAGAGGTTAATACAGTGAAGGAGTTTAAGCATGCATGGGATAGGTATAAGGCTATCCTAGATATAAGATAAGGCCAGGGACTAATGATAGTATTACATTACTGAGAGGGTAGTGGATGCATGGAATAGTCTTCCAGTAGAAGTGGTAGAGGTTAATACAGTGAAGGAGTTTAAGCATGCATGGGATAGGTATAAGGCTATCCTAGATATAAGATAAGGCCAGGGACTAATGAAAGTATTACATTACTGAGAGGGTAGTGGATGTATGGAATAGTCTTCCAGTAGAAGTGGTAGAGGTTAATACAGTGAAGGAGTTTAAGCATGCGTGGGATAGGTATAAGGCTATCCTAGATATAAGATAAGGCCAGGGACTAATGAAAGTATTACTTTACTGGGAGGATAGTGGATGCATGGAATAGTCTTCCAGTAGAAGTGGTAGAGGTTGATACAGTGAAGGAGTTTAAGCATGCATAGGATAGGTATAAGGCTATCCTCGATATAAGATAAGGCCAGGGACTAATGAAAGTATTACATTACTGAGAGGGTAGTGGATGTTTGGAATAGCCTTCCAGTAGAAGTGGTAGAGGTTAATACAGTGAAGGAGTTTAAGCATGCATGGGATAGGTATAAAGCTATCCTAGATATAAGATAAGGCCAGGGACTAATGAAAGTATTACTTTACTTAGAGGGAAGTGGATGTATGGAATAGTCTTCCAGTAGAAGTGGAAGAGGTTAATACAGTGAAGGAGTTTAAGCATGCATGGGATAGGTATAAGGCTATCCTAGATATAAGATAAGGCCAGGGACTAATGAAAGTATTACTTTACTGTGAGGGTAGTGGATGTATGGAATAGTCTTCCAGTAGAAGTGGTAGAGGTTAATACAGTGAAGGAGTTTAAGCATGCGTGGGATAGGTATAAGGCTATCCTAGATATAAGATAAGGCGAGGGACTAATGAATGTATTACATTACTGAGAGGGTAGTGGATGTATGGAATAGTCTTCCAGTAGAAGTGGTAGAGGTTAATACAGTGAAGGAGTTTAAGCATGCATGGGATAGGTATAAGGGTATCCTAGATAGAAGATAAGGCCAGGGACTAATGAAAGTATTACTTTACTGAGAGGGTAGTGGATGCATGGAATAGTCTTCCAGTAGAAGTGGTAGAGGTTAATACAGTGAAGTGATGTGAAATTTATCCATGCATTTGTTTACAATATACATATCATTTTTATTTTTCTACCTTCAGACTATAACAGTGTTTAGGTGACAGAGTCACTATTTAAATCATTTAAAAAATGTTTATGAATAATCAGGGGTTTCCTGTGGCTGTACACATACCTATAATTAATGGATCTGCCCTGCTGGTAAGCATTATAATACATGTGATTTTACATCAGTCCCAGCATCATGGATGCTCAGTCTCTAATATTACAGGAGTCTCCCGGCGTCATCAGATGCTCAGTCTCTAACATTACAAGAGTCTCCCGGCATCACGGATGCTCAGTCTCTAACATTACAGGAGTCTCCCGGCATCACGGATGCTTAGTCTCTAACATTACAGGAGTCTCCCGGCATCATGAATGCTCAGTCTCTAATATTACAGGAGTCTCCCAGCATCAGGGATGCTCAGTCTCTAACATCACAGGAGTCTCCCAGCATCAGGGATGCTCAGTCTCTAACATCACAGGAGTCTCCCAGCATCACGGATGCTCAGTCTCTAACATTACAGGAGTCTCCCAGCATCACGGATGCTCAGTCTCTAACATTACAGGAGTCTCCCGGCATCAGGGATGCTCAGTCTCTAACATTACAGGAGTCTCCCGGCATCACGGATGCTCAGTCTCTAACATTACAGGAGTCTCCCGGCATCAGGGATGCTTAGTCTCTAACATTACAGGAGTCTCCCAGCATCAGGGATGCTCAGTCTCTAACATTACAGGAGTCTCCCAGCATCAGGGATGCTCAGTCTCTAACATTACAGGAGTCTCCCGGCATCACGGATGCTCAGTCTCTAACATTACAGGAGTCTCCCGGCATTATGGATGCTCAGTCTCTAACATTACAGGAGTCTCCCAGCATCAGGGATGCTCAGTCTCTAACATTACAGGAGTCTAGTGGCCTCATGGATGCTCAGTCTCTAACATTACAGGAGTCTCCTGGCATTATGGATGCTCAGTCTCTAACATTACAGGAGTCTCCCGGCATCACGGATGCTCAGTCTCTAACATTACAGGAGTCTCCCGGCATTATGGATGCTCAGTCTCTAACATTACAGGAGTCTCCCGGCATCACGGATGCTCAGTCTCTAACATTACAGGAGTCTCCCGGCATCACGGATGCTCAGTCTCTAACATTACAGGAGTCTCCCGGCATCAGGGATGCTCAGTCTCTAACATTACATGAGTCTCCCAGCATCAGGGATGCTTAGTCTCTAACATTACAGGAGTCTCCCGGCATTATGGATGCTCAGTCTCTAACATTACAGGAGTCTCCCGGCATCAGGGATGCTCAGTCTCTAACATTACAGGAGTCTCCCGCATCAGGGATGCTTAGTCTCTAACATTACAGGAGTCTCCCAGCATCAGGGATGCTTAGTCTCTAACATTACAGGAGTCTCCCGGCATCACGGATGCTCAGTCTCTAACATTACAGGAGTCTCCCGGCCTCACGGATGCTCAGTCTCTAACATTACAGGAGTCTCCCAGCATCACGGATGCTCAGTCTCTAACATTACAGGAGTGTCCTGGCATTATGGATGCTCAGTCTCTAACATTACAGGAGTCTCCCAGCATCACGGATGCTCAGTCTCTAACATTACAGGAGTCTCCCGGCATCACGGATGCTCAGTCTCTAACATTACAGGAGTCTCCCGGCATCACGGATGCTCAGTCTCTAACATTACAGGAGTCTCCCGGCATCATGGATGCTCAGTCTCTAACATTACAGGAGTCTCCCGGCATCACGGATGCTCAGTCTCTAACATTACAGGAGTCTCCCAGCATCAGGGATGCTCAGTCTCTAACATTACAGGAGTCTCCCGGCATTATGGATGCTCAGTCTCTAACATTACAGGAGTCTCCCAGCATCAGGGATGCTCAGTCTCTAACATTACAGGAGTTTCCCAGCATCATGGATGCTCAGTCTATAACATTACAGGAGTCTCCCAGCATCATGGATGCTCAGTCTCTAACATTACAGGAGTTTCCCAGCATCAGGGATGCTCAGTCTCTAATATTACAGGAGTCTCCCAGCATCACGGATGCTCAGTCTCTAACATTACAGGAGTCTCCCAGCATCAGGGATGCTCAGTCTCTAACATTACAGGAGTCTCCCGGCATCATGGATGCTCAGTGTCTAACATTACAGGAGTCTCCCAGCATCAGGGATGCTCAGTCTCTAACATTACAGGAGTCTCCCAGCATCAGGGATGCTCAGTCTCTAACATTACAGGAGTCTCCCAGCATTATGGATGCTCAGTCTCTAACATTACAGGAGTCTCCCAGCATCAGGGATGCTCAGTCTCTAACATTACAGGAGTCTCCCAGCATCATGGATGCTCAGTCTATAACATTACAGGAGTCTCCCAGCATCATGGATGCTCAGTCTCTAACATTACAGGAGTCTCCCAGCATCAGGGATGCTCAGTCTCTAATATTACAGGAGTCTCCCAGCATCACGGATGCTCCGTCTCTAACATTACAGGAGTCTCCCAGCATCACGGATGCTCAGTCTCTAACATTACAGGAGTCTCCCGGCATCATGGATGCTCAGTCTCTAACATTACAGGAGTCTCCCAGCATCAGGGATGCTCAGTCTCTAACATTACAGGAGTCTCCCAGCATCAGGGATGCTCAGTCTCTAACATTACAGGAGTCTCCCTGCATCACGGATGCTCAGTCTCTAACATTACAGGAGTCTCCCAGCATCCGGGATGCTCAGTCTCTAACATTACAGGAGTCTCCCAGCATCATGGATGCTCAGTCTCTAACATTACAGGAGTCTCCCGGCATCACGGATGCTCAGTCTCTAACATTACAGGAGTCTCCCGGCCTCACGGATGCTCAGTCTCTAACATTACAGGAGTCTCCCAGCATCACGGATGCTCAGTCTCTAACATTACAGGAGTGTCCTGGCATTATGGATGCTCAGTCTCTAACATTACAGGAGTCTCCCGGCATCACGGATGCTCAGTCTCTAACATTACAGGAGTCTCCCGGCATCAGGGATGCTTAGTCTCTAACATTACAGGAGTCTCCCGGCATCACGGATGCTCAGTCTCTAACATTACAGGAGTCTCCCGGCATCAGGGATGCTTAGTCTCTAACATTACAGGAGTCTCCCGGCATCATGGATGCTCAGTCTCTAACATTACAGGAGTCTCCCGGCATCATGGATGCTCAGTCTCTAACATTACAGGAGTCTCCCGGCATCACGGATGCTTAGTCTCTAACATTACAGGAGTCTCCCGGCATCAGGGATGCTTAGTCTCTAACATTACAGGAGTCTCCCGGCATCACGGATGCTCAGTCTCTAACATTCCAGGAGTCTCCCGGCATCAGGGATGCTTAGTCTCTAACATTACAGGAGTCTCCCGGCATCAGGGATGCTTAGTCTCTAACATTACAGGAGTCTCCCGGCATCACGGATGCTCAGTCTCTAACATTACAGGAGTCTCCCGGCATCACGGATGCTCAGTCTCTAACATTACAGGAGTCTCCCGGCATCAGGGATGCTTAGTCTCTAACATTACAGGAGTCTCCCAGCATCAGGGATGCTTAGTCTCTAACATTACAGGAGTCTCCCGGCATCACGGATGCTCAGTCTCTAACATTACAGGAGTCTCCCGGCATCATGGATGCTCAGTCTCTAACATTACAGGAGTCTCCCGGCATCACGGATGCTCAGTCTCTAACATTACATGAGTCTCCCAGCATCAGGGATGCTTAGTCTCTAACATTACAGGAGTCTCCCGGCCTCACGGATGCTCAGTCTCTAACATTACAGGAGTCTCCTGGCATTATGGATGCTTAGTCTCTAACATTACAGGAGTCTCCTGGCATTATGGATGCTCAGTCTCTAACATTACAGGAGTCTCCCGGCATCATGGATGCTCAGTCTCTAACATTACAGGAGTCTCCCGGCATCATGGATGCTCAGTCTCTAACATTACAGGAGTCTCCCGGCATCATGGATGCTCAGTCTCTAACATTACATGAGTCTCCCGGCATCACGGATGCTCAGTCTCTAACATTACAGGAGTCTCCTGGCATCACGGATGCTCAGTCTCTAACATTACAGGAGTCTCCCGGCCTCACGGATGCTTAGTCTCTAACATTACAGGAGTCTCCCAGCATCACGGATGCTCAGTCTCTAACATTACAGGAGTCTCCCAGCATCACTGATGCTCAGTCTCTAACATTACAGGAGTCTCCCGGCATCACGGATGCTCAGTCTCTAACATTACAGGAGTCTCCTGGCATTATGGATGCTCAGTCTCTAACATTACAGGAGTCTCCCGGCATCATGGATGCTCAGTCTCTAACATTACAGGAGTCTCCCGGCATCACGGATGCTCAGTCTCTAACATTCCAGGAGTCTCCCGGCATCAGGGATGCTTAGTCTCTAACATTACAGGAGTCTCCCAGCATCAGGGATGCTCAGTCTCTAACATTACAGGAGTCTCCCGGCCTCACGGATGCTTAGTCTCTAACATTACAGGAGTCTCCCAGCATCACGGATGCTCAGTCTCTAACATTACAGGAGTCTCCCAGCATCACTGATGCTCAGTCTCTAACATTACAGGAGTCTCCCGGCATCACGGATGCTCAGTCTCTAACATTACAGGAGTCTCCTGGCATTATGGATGCTCAGTCTCTAACATTACTGGAGTCTCTGGTGAAGCACTGACTGCAGCATAAATGGAAAATGGAGTCTGTGACCTCATAACGCGTAAAACTGATCCCACCTGCACTGTGCTGTAAAAAATTAAATTACACATTGTTCCCTGGCAGCATCTCTATTTATAACAATGGTGGAATAATCAGATTTAAAGAGATAAAGTACAGATTTGCTGGTGCCAGATTGTGTACTTGGAGGTAAAACATAACTGTATATTTACATGCATGATATATGTGTGTACATTTGTATACATAGCTGTATGTGTTCATGCATGGTGGATGTGTGTATAGATATGTGTGCATTTATGAATGTATATTGTTGTGTGCATGTGTGATGGATGTTGTATGCATGTATGATGTATGCATGTAGTGTGCATGTATGATCAGTTTATATACTTGCATGAAAGCATGATGTTTGTATGATGTGTGATGGATGGATGCATGTTGCTGTGTGCATGAGTGATAGAGGTATGCATCATGTTTGTGTGAATATATGTATATATGTATGTATGTATGCATGTTGCTGTGTGCATGTATGTATATTGTTGCATGCATGCATGATGTATGAATGTTGTGTGCATGTATGTTGGATGTTTGTATGTTGCTATGTGCATGTATGTATATTGCTGGATGTTTGTATGTTACTTTGCACACGTATGTATAATGCTGTGTGCATGCATGCATATTGCTGTATGCATATTGTTGTGTGCATGTATGTTGGATGTTTCCATGTATGCATGTTGCCGTGTACATGTATTTTCTGTCATGTCTGTCTGCACAATTCTATCATTTTTCCAGTCTCTGCTGCTCTAATGATAGATCCCCTCGTGTAAAAGGTTTGATTAAAGCCAGACACAGACAGACACAGACAGACACAGACAGACACAGACAGACACACAGCCAGGTGCACTGAATCTCTTGCAAGATCTCCGATCTACCGGATCAAAGGGATCGCTCCCTGTGATCTTTCATGTAAACGCATTATGCCCCCTGTGTTAGTGTCAAGCCAGTAAGAGGGGACAGGGGCTGCATGCAAGGGATGGCTGGGATTCTGCTGCTGTAGACTACAATCCCCATGATGCTCAGGCATGCCAGGCTGGCTGAGCATCATAGCGTTTGCAGTCCACATCTGGAAGGATGTCAATGTTCAGCTATCAGTACAGGACCCCTGACTCCAAATCCATCCTACTGGGGGGCAGAAGGTGGGACCCCCGGCTCTGCTCAGGGACAATGCAATAAAAGCTGCCTTACCGTTGGAAGCAGAGGCTCCATCTGTGCCCCTTGGTCCTTAATATCCATGATGGGGAGAGAGTGTGCCCTGCTCTCTGTCTGCAGTGTCTTCTCAGCTCTGCTTAGTATGCTGGTCAGGTAGCTCTGAAGCAAGTCCTACCCCATCACATGCTCAGTGTGGAGGCTGAGAGTGAGGAGCTTAGCACCCTGCAAGCCCAGCCTAATGACATGACACAGGCTTAGACAGCACTTCCCATCATGCTCAGCAAGGCATTCCCCAGCAGGTTAATTCCCATTTAATGTATGAGAATCACAAATCTGCAGGGAAATGAAGTGATATTAAATCTCTGTGTTAAATAATGATCATTATACAATCTGAATTACTGACTTCCAATAACATTATTATACAGGGAATAAAAGGCTATGGTATATGTTGGCACTTCAGTAATTAGCAGATGGTTTCTGTCAACCCAAATACTACTTATATTGTGTCTGTGGTGACTCCTGCTACTGCCATCACTGTGTGGCTGATTTTACACATCCCATGGGGCAATTAAATCATATGAAACCACAGGTCATTTCACAATCTGGACCATCACTATTCCCTACTTGCACAGTATGTCTGATGTGCAGCTTCTCCCTATTAAATGATTTTACACTGATTTATACATTACCACAAGCTGAGTGTCCTGGATAATAACATGGACTTAAATTCCAAAATAGCTTCTCCATTTAGTGAATTTTGCAATTGTATTATAAAGACTTATGGCCGAAAAATAATTATTATTTTATATAAACATCACTTTTCTTCACAATTAAAAAAACCCACCAGCTTAATAATAAGATGATATAATGGCAGAATAAACGATTTAAAGGGAGAGAAGGAGATTATTATTGACTCATCGTGGTAAGTGTTTATACATGGCTGAATAGCAGGAAATTTGAAATGAATATATAAAACGTTGGTAAATTCTTTTGGCATCGACCGGTATGTACAAGATGGAGACTATCAGCCATGGTAACTCGCTCTGTGCATAACTACTCTCACACTCTCCTGCCAACATGGGCTTCATTTGTTGTGCAAATCTACGTGACTTAAAATATAATTAAAACAGGATAATTCATATTAAAATCCCTCCTAATGGTGCAAGGTATTAAACCTGCGTCCTCAGCCCTTCTTATAATATTTAGATTTACTCCCAACACATATTGTGTCCCCCATGGTGGCTGGTTTCGTAATCCAGTATGTTTAGGAGACCAGAAGATGCTTCGAGCAGCACATACCGCCACACAGAACACATCCAAATAATAAATATCGCATCGAGCCTTCTGGGAGTTTTTTACGGAGGCAAATCTTCTGTGAGTCCATGTGAAGACCCTGGGAACAGGACCGCCACCAGGAATTTCAGGGCCCCTTACTGAACACATTTTCTTGCCCCTCAGTATGCCAAGATTTAGCCCCTCAATATGCCAGGATTTTGCCCCTCAATATGCCAGGATTTTGTCACTCAATATACCAGGATGTTGACCCTCAATATGCCAGGACTTAGCCACTCAGTATGCCAGGAATTTGCCAATTAATATGCCAGGATTTTGCCCCTCAATATGCCAGGATTTTGCCCCTCAATATGCCAGGTTTTTGCCCCTCAGTATGCCAGAATTTTGCAAATTAATATGCCAGGATTTTGTCACTCAATATGCCAGGAATTTGCCAATTAAAATGCCAGGATTTTGCCCCTCAATATGCCAGGAATTTGCCAATTAATATCCCAGGATTTTGCCACTCAAAATGCCAGGATTTTGCCCCTCAATATGAGAGGAATTTGCCAATTAATATGCCAGGCTTTAGTCCCTCTAGATGCCAGGATTTTGTCACTAATATATGCCAGGATTTTGCCCCTCAATATGACAGGATTTAGCTATTCAATATGCCAGGATTTAGCCATTTAATATGCCAGTATTTTCCCTCTCAATATGCCAGGAATTTGCCAATTAATATGCCAGGATTTTGCCAAATAAAATGCCAGAATTTTGTCACTCAATATGCCATTTAATATGACAGTATTTTGCCCCTCAATGGGCCATTTAATATGCCAGTATTTTTGCCCCTCAATATGCCATTTAATATGCCAGTATTTTGCCCCTCAATATGCCATTCTTTTGCCATTTAATATTCCAGTATTTTCCCTGTCAATATGCCCTTTTATATGCCAGTATTTTTCCCATCAATATGCCATTCTTTTGGCCACCCTCCACCCCCCTTCCCCACTACTTACCTCCTTGCTGCTGTCTCCCGGCGCTCTGCAGGTCCGCGGCTGTGAGGGAAGCATTGTGCGCTCCCCTCCAGCCGCGCGGCTTCAATAAAGTTTGTTAAAAAAAATGCGACCAGAGCAACTTCGGTCGCATTTTATTTTTTTTACAAACATTATTGAAGCCGCACGGCTGGAGGGGAGCGCACACCGCTTCCCTCACAGCCTCGGACCAGCTTAACAGAGGGGATTTTTTTTTTTTTTTTACCCTGCGTGAACCAGTCCGGCCAGGCCCCCAGGACCCGCCGGGCCTGGGACGCCAGTATCGCCCGTCACCCCCTGATGGTGGGCCTGGATGGAAACAATTAATGTCATTTGCCAGGTTTGGGGACTTTGTTGATCAATAGCCCCCAATTGCAGATATTAATGGCTCTTCATAAATAAATATATTTTTAATAATTCAACTTTATTTATAAAGTCCTGCTCCAAGCAATTCCCTCTGCTCCACATACACTAAGCAGCCATTCCTCTCAATCCCACCTTCCACACCTGAATCAATCTGACCCCAACTCTGTCTATTTTTCAATAAGATCAGCTAACTGAATATATCTGAATAGATCTGATACTAACTCCTCCTACTTCTCATTCCACACGTACAGCTGTATGATCTGCTACCTGAATAGATCTGACATTAACTCCCCTTACTTCTCATTCCATGCATACAGCTGCATGATCAGCTACCTGAATAGATCTGATATTAACTCCTCCTACTTCTCATTCCACACATACAGCTGTATGATCAGCTACCTGAATAGATCTGACATTAACTCCTCCTACTTCTCATTCCACGCATACAGCTGTATGATCAGCTACCTGAATAGATCTGACATTAACTCCTCCTACTTCTCATTCCACGCATACAGCTGTATGATCAGCTACCTGAATAGATCTGGCATTAACTCCTCCTACTTCTCATTCCACGCATACAGCTGTATGATCAGCTACCTGAATAGATCTGATATTAACTCCTCCTACTTCTCATTCCACGCACACAGCTGTATGATCAGCTACCTGAATAGACCTGACATTAACTCCTCCTACTTCTCATTCCACACATACAGCTGTATGATCAGCTACCTGAATAGATCTGACATTAACTCCTCCTACTTCTCATTCCACACATACAGCTGTATGATCAGCTACCTGAATAGATCTGATATTAACTCCTCCTACTTCTCATTCCATGCATACAGCTGTATGATCAGCTATCTGAATAGATCTGACATAAACTCCTCCTACTTCTCATTCCACGCGTACAGCTGTATGATCGGCTACCTGAATAGATCTGACATTAACTCCTCCTACTTCTCATTCCACGCATACAGCTGTATGATCGGCTACCTGAATAGATCTGACATTAACTCCTCCTACTTCTCATTCCACGCGTACAGCTGTATGACCGGCTACCTGAATAGATCTGACATTAACTCCTCCTACTTCTCATTCCACGCATACAGCTGTATGATCGGCTACCTGAATGGATCTGACATTAACTCCTCCTACTTCTCATTCCACGCATACAGGTGTATGATCGGCTACCTGAATAGATCTGACATTAACTCCTCCTACTTCTCATTCCAGGCATACAGCTGTATGATCAGCTACCTGAATAGATCTGACATTAACTCCTCCTACTTCTCATTCCACGCATACAGCTGCATGATCAGCTACCTGAATAGATCTGACACTAACTCCTCCTACTTCTCATTCCACGCATACAGCTGTATGATCGGCTACCTGAATAGATCTGACATTAACTCCTCCTACTTCTCATTCCACGCATACAGCTGTGTGATCAGCTACCTGAATAGATCTGACATTAACTCCTCCTACTTCTCATTCCACACATACAGCTGTATGATCAGCTACCTGAATAGATCTGACATTAACTCCTCCTACTTCTCATTCCACGCATACAGCTGTATGATCAGCTACCTGAATAGATATGACATTAACTCCTCCTACTTCACATTCCACACATACAGCTGTATGATCAGCTACATGAATAGATCTGACATTAACTCCTCCTACTTCTCATTCCACGCATACAGCTGTATGATCAGCTACCTGAATAGATCTGACAGTAACTCCTCCTACTTCTCATTCCACGCATACAGCTGTATGATCAGCTACCTGAATAGATCTGACATTAACTCCTCCTACTTCTCATTCCACGCATACAGCTGTATGATCAGCTACCTGAATAGATATGACATTAACTCCTCCTACTTCTCATTCCACGCATACAGCTGTATGATCAGCTCCCTGAATAGATCTGACATTAACTCCTCCTACATCTCATTCCACGCATACAGCTGTATGATCAGCTACCTGAATAGATCTGACATTAACTCCTCCTACTTCTCATTCCACGCATACAGCTGTATGATCAGCTACCTGAATAGATATGACATTAACTCCTCCTACTTCTCATTCCACGCATACAGCTGTATGATCAGCTCCCTGAATAGATCTGACATTAACTCCTCCTACATCTCATTCCACACATACAGCTGTATGATCGGCTACCTGAATAGATCTGACATTAACTCCTCCTACTTCTCATTCCATGCATACAGCTGTATGATCAGCTACCTGAATAGATCTGACATTAACTCCTCCTACTTCTCATTCCACGCATACAGCTGTATGATCAGCTACCTGAATAGATCTGACATTAACTCCTCCTACTTCTCATTCCACACATACAGCTGTACAATCAGCTACCTGAATAGATCTGACAGTAACTCCTCCTACTTCTCATTCCACGCATACAGCTGTATGATCAGCTACCTGAATAGATCTGACATTAACTCCTCCTACTTCTCATTCCACACATACAGCTGTATGATCAGCTACCTGAATAGATCTGACATTAACTCCTCCTACTTATCATTCCACGCGTAAAGCTGTATGATCGGCTACCTGAATAGATCTGACATTAACTCCTCCTACTTCTCATTCCACGCATACAGCTGTATGATCGGCTACCTGAATAGATCTGACATTAACTCCTCCTATTTCTCATTCCACACGTACAGCTGTATGATCAGCTACCTGAATAGATCTGACATTAACTCCTCCTACTTCTCATTCCACGCATACAGCTGTATGATCAGCTACCTGAATAGATCTGACATTAACTCCTCCTACTTCTCATTCCACACGTACAGCTGTATGATCAGCTACCTGAATAGATCTGACATTAACTCCTCCTACTTCTCATTCCACACGTACAGCTGTATGATCAGCTACCTAATAGATCTGACATTAACTCCTCCTACTTCTCATTCCACGCGTACAGCTGTATGATCAGCTACCTGAATAGATCTGACATTAACTCCTCCTACTTCTCATTCCACGCATACAGCTGTATGATCAGCTACCTGAACAGATCCGACATTAACTCAACTCCTCCTACTTCTCATTCCAATGCATACAGCAGTATGACCACCGTAATAAATTTATGCATACATTGCAATTATAGTTATCATTCACCTAGTATTATTATATGTATGCACTGTACAGACTAATGTGTAATATATGGATGCACACATTGCAAGTATAGTCTGCTCTGTAAAGGCTCCTGTGTAATATATGTATGCACACATTGCAGGTATAGTTATCATTCACCTGGTATTATTATATGTCTGCTCTGTACAGACTCCTGTGTAATATATGTATGCACACATTGCAGGTATAGTTATCATTCACCTGGTTTTATTATATGTGTGCTCTGTACAGGCTCCTGTGTAATATATGTATGCATACACTGCAAGTATAGTTATCATTCACCTGGTATTATTATATGTCTGTTCTGTACAGAATCCTGTGTAATATATGTATGCACACATTGCAAGTATAGTTATCATTCACCTGGTATTATTATATGTCTGCTCTGTACAGACTCCTGTGTAATATATGTACGCACACATTGCAAGTATAGTTATCATTCACCTGGTATTATTATATGTCTGCTCTGTACAGACTCCTGTGTAATATATGTATGCACACACTGCAAGTATAGTTATCATTCACCTGGTATTATTATATGTCTGCTCTGTACAGACTCCTGTGTAATATATGTATACACACATTGCAAGTATAGTTATCATTCACCTGGTATTATTATATGTCTGCTCTGTACAGACTCCTGTGTAATATATGTATGCACACATTGCAAGTATAGTTATCATTCACCTGGTATTATTATATGTCTGCTCTGTACAGACTTCTGTGTAATATATGTATGTACACACTGCAAGTATAGTTATCATTCACCTGGTATTATTATATGTCTGCTCTGTACAGGCTCCTGTGTAATATATGTATGTACACACTGCAAGTATAGTTATCATTCACCTGGTATTATTATATGTCTGCTCTGTACAGGCTCCTGTGTAAAATATGTATGCACACATTGCAAGTATAGTTATCATTCACCTGGTATTATTATATGTCTGCTCTGTACAGACTCCTGTGTAATATATGTATGCACACATTGCAAGTATAGTTATCATTCACCTGGTATTATTATATGTCTGCTCTGTTTCAGACTCCTGTGTAATATATGTATGCACACACTGCAAGTATAGTTATCATTCACCTGGTATTATTATATGTCTGCTCTGTACAGGCTCCAGTGTAATATATGTATGCACACATTGCAAGTATAGTTATCATTTGGGAGACTTTGTTCTTTTGAAACACCTTAAAATGTCCGTGTCATTTTCTATCAAGTGTGGTTCTTTAATCTCTGTTCCTATTGGCTGTTTCTCGCACCTTTTTAAATAATTCCATTCAATTTAAGAGAACTTCAAGTAGAGTGTGTATGGCCTAGGTGGATGCACACTGCTGCCCTCTCTTGGTACAAAGGGTAATACATGGCACTCTATGCGTCATTGATCTGGCCTCTGTGGTTAACCGGTTATGGCCAATATTCCCATCTGGTGACATGAAAGGTAAAACTAGAAGGAATTCCCTTTGGAAAGTTTGCTTTTTGTTTCTCCTTCCATGGTATAAAGTGTAATATACTGCTTTAGAGGACTCTGCAGAGAGGGATACAAGGATTGAGGTGCAGTGGATTAATATCACGACTTGGATAATAATACTGGAGACACAAATAACTGCGAGAGGACAAAATCTTACATCTCTTCCACCTCCATGTCCTGCATATAAGTAAGATCTGATGCCACAATGAGCCCTATGCACAGAGAAGGTAAACCCCCCAAATTGCACAGTAATCCCTAATCACAGAGAGGAGATATCCCCCCAAATATCACAGTATGTCATGTGCACACAGAAGAGACAGACCCCCAAATCTCACAGTATGTCATGTGCACACAGAGGAGATAGACCCCCAAATCTCACAGTATGTCATGTGCACACAGAGGAGACAGACCCCCAAATCTCACAGTATGTCATGTGCACACAGAGGAGATAGACTCCCAAATCTCACAGTATGTCATGTGCACACAGAGGAGATATCCCCCCAAATCTCACAGTATGTCATGTGCACACAGAGGAGATATCCCCCCAAATCTCACAGTATGTCATGTGCACACAGAGGAGACAGACCCCCAAATCTCACAGTATGTCATGTGCACACAGAGGAGATATCCCCCCAAATCTCACAGTATGTCATGTGCACACAGAGGAGACAGACCCCCAAATCTCACAGTATGTCATGTGCACACAGAGGAGACAGACCCCCAAATCTCACAGTATGTCATGTGCACACAGAGGAGACAGACCCCCAAATCTCACAGTATGTCATGTGCACACAGAGGAGACAGACCCCCAAATCTCACAGTATGTCATGTGCACACAGAGGAGACAGACCCCCAAATCTCACAGTATGTCATGTGCACACAGAGGAGACAGACCCCCAAATCTCACAGTATGTCATGTGCACACAGAGGAGACAGACCCCCAAATCTCACAGTATGTCATGTGCACACAGAGGAGATATCCCCCCAAATATCACAGTATGTCATGTGCTCACAGAAGAGACAGACCCCCAAATATCACAGTATGTCATGTGCTCACAGAAGAGACAGACCCCCAAATATCACAGTATGTCATGTGCACACAGAGGAGATAGACCCCCAAATCTCACAGTATGTCATGTGCACACAGAGGAGATAGACCCCCAAATCTCACAGTATGTCATGTGCACACAGAGGAGATAGACCCCCAAATCTCACAGTATGTCATGTGCACACAGAGGAGATAGACTCCCAAATCTCACAGTATGTCATGTGCACACAGAGGAGATAGACTCCCAAATCTCACAGTATGTCATGTGCACACAGAGGAGATAGACCCCCAAATCTCACAGTATGTCATGTGCACACAGAGGAGACAGACCCCCAAATCTCACAGTATGTCATGTGCACACAGAGGAGATATCCCCCCAAATATCACAGTATGTCATGTGCACACAGAGGAGATAGACCCCCAAATCTCACAGTATGTCATGTGCACACAGAGGAGATAGACCCCCAAATCTCACAGTATGTCATGTGCACACAGAGGAGACAGACCCCCAAATCTCACAGTATGTCATGTGCACACAGAGGAGATATCCCCCCAAATATCACAGTATGTCATGTGCACACAGAGGAGATAGACCCCCAAATCTCACAGTATGTCATGTGCACACAGAGGAGATATCCCCCCAAATCTCACAGTATGTCATGTGCACACAGAGGAGACAGACCCCCAAATCTCACAGTATGTCATGTGCACACAGAGGAGACAGACCCCCAAATCTCACAGTATGTCATGTGCACACAGAGGAGACAGACCCCCAAATCTCACAGTATGTCATGTGCACACAGAGGAGACAGACCCCCAAATCTCACAGTATGTCATGTGCACACAGAGGAGATATCCCCCCAAATATCACAGTATGTCATGTGCACACAGAGGAGATAGACCCCCAAATCTCACAGTATGTCATGTGCACACAGAGGAGATATCCCCCCAAATCTCACAGTATGTCATGTGCACACAGAGGAGACAGACCCCCAAATCTCACAGTATGTCATGTGCACACAGAGGAGACAGACCCCCAAATCTCACAGTATGTCATGTGCACACAGAGGAGACAGACCCCCAAATCTCACAGTATGTCATGTGCACACAGAGGAGACAGACCCCCAAATCTCACAGTATGTCATGTGCACACAGAGGAGACAGACCCCCAAATCTCACAGTATGTCATGTGCACACAGAGGAGACAGACCCCCAAATCTCACAGTATGTCATGTGCACACAGAGGAGACAGACCCCCAAATCTCACAGTATGTCATGTGCACACAGAGGAGATATCCCCCCAAATATCACAGTATGTCATGTGCACACAGAGGAGATAGACCCCCAAATCTCACAGTATGTCATGTGCACACAGAAGAGACAGACCCCCAAATCTCACAGTATGTCATGTGCACACAGAGGAGATAGACCCCCAAATCTCACAGTATGTCATGTGCACACAGAAGAGACAGACCCCCAAATCTCACCAAAACATACAGCATGTACTTTGCACACAGAGGATATACACCCCCTCAAATCATACAGTATGTACTTTGCACACAAAGGGGATACACCACCCCAAGTGGAGGATGAAAATATGTATTAAAGCGGTAAACCTGACCAGTTTAAAGCAATGATTAGTTATTAAGCAGAGCATCTCAGAACATGATGTATACAGAGTAATAGAGAACAACAGGAGGATCTGTTACAGGGAATATAATGATCTGCAAACAGGTCCGCCATCAGGGGGTGACGGGCGATACTGGCCAGAAGGAAAAAAAATCCCCTCTGTTTAGCCGGTCCGCGGCTGTGAAGGAATCGTTCTGCGCTCCCTTCCAGCCGCGCGGCTTCAATAAAGTCCTGCACGGTTGAGGGAAACTCCGGTCGCATTTTTTTTTTATAACCAAATTTATTGAAGCCGCACGGCTGGAGGGGAGCGCAGAACGATTCCCTCACAGCCGCGGACCGGCTAAACAGAGCAGAGCACCGGGAGACAGAGCAGCAAGGAGGTAAGTACTGGGGAAGGGGGAGGGGAGGGTGCAAATAAGCATAATGCTGGCATATTGAGTGGCAACATACTGCCATATTAAACGGCAAAAGAATGGCATACTGAGGGGAAAAATACTGCCATATTAAATGGTAAAATAATGGCATATTGAAGGGCTAAATACTGATGTATTGGGTGGCAAAATATTACTGGCATATTGACCAACTGCTCCCAACCACCCTCCATATTACACTAGACTGTGTAGAGACAGTGAAGGGAGCAGAGAGAGTGTGAAGGGAGCAGAGAAAGACAGTGAAGGGAGCAGAGAGAGTGTGAAGGGAACAGAGAGACAGTGAAGGGAGCAGAGAGACAGTGAAGGGAGCAGAGAGACAGTGAAGGGAGCAGAGAGAGACAGTGAAGCGAGCAGAGAGAGTGTGAAGGGAGCAGAGAAAGACAGTGAAGGGAGCAGAGAGAGACAGTGAAGGGAGCAGAGAGACAGTGAAGGGAGCAGAGAGAGACAGTGAAGCGAGCAGAGAGAGTGTGAAGGGAACAGAGAGACAGTGAAGGGAGCAGAGAGACAGTGAAGGGAGCAGAGAGAGACAGTGAAGCGAGCAGAGAGAGTGTGAAGGGAACAGAGAGACAGTGAAGGGAGCAGAGAGACAGTGAAGGGAGCAGAGAGACAGGGAAGCGAGCAGAGAGAGTGTGATGGGAACAGAGAGACAGTGAAGGGAGCAGAGAGAGACAGTGAAGGGAGCAGAGAAAGACAGTGAAGGGAGCAGAGAGAGACAGTGAAGGGAGCAGAGAGACAGTGAAGGGAGAAGAGAGAGGGTGAAGCGTGCAGAGAGAGACAGTGAAGGGAGCAGAGAGAGACAGTGAAGGGAGCAGAGAGACAGTGAAGGGAGAAGAGAGAGACAGTAAAGGGAGCAGAGAGAGACAGTGAAGGGAGCAGAGAGACAATGAAGGGAGCATAGAGAGTGTAAAGGGAGCAGAGAGAGTGTGAAGGGAGCAGAGAGAGTGTGAAGGGTGCAGAGAGAGTGTGAAGGGTGCAGAGAGACAGTGAAGGGAGCAGAGAGAGTGTTAAGGGAGCAGAGAGAGACAGTGAAGGGAGCAGAGAGAGTGTGAAGGGAGCAGAGAGAGACAGTGAAGGGAGCAGAGAGAGACAGTGAAGCGAGCAGAGAGAGTGTGAAGGGAACAGAGAGACAGTGAAGGGAGCAGAGAGACAGGGAAGGGCGCAGAGAGACAGTGAAGGGAGCAGAGAGACAGTAAAGGGAGCAGAGAGAGACAGTGAAGGGAGCAGAGAGAGACAGTGAAGGGAGCAGAGAGAGTGTGAAGGGAGCAGAGAAAGACAGTGAAGGGAGCAGAGAGACAGTGAAGGGAGCAGAGAGAGTGAAGGGAGCAGAGAGAGACAGTGAAGGGCGCAGAGAGAGTGAAGGGAGCAGAGAGAGACAGTGAAGGGAGCAGAGAGAGACAGTAAAGGGAGCGGAGAGACAGTGAAGGGAGCAGAGAGAGGGTGAAGCGTGCAGAGAGAGACAGTGAAGGGAGCAGAGAGAGACAGTGGAGGGAGCAGAGAGACAGTGAAGGGAGAAGAGACAGACAGTGAAGGGAGCAGAGAGACAATGAAGGGAGCATAGAGAGTGTAAAGGGAGCAGAGAGATTGTGAAGGGAGCAGAGAGAGTGTGAAGGGTGCAGAGAGACAGTGAAGGGAGCAGAGAGAGTGTTAAGGGAGCAGAGAGAGACAGTGAAGGGAGCAGAGAGAGACAGTGAAGGGAGCAGAGAGAGTGTGAAGGGAGCAGAGAGAGACAGTGAAGGGAGCAGAGAGAGACAGTGAAGGGAGCAGAGAGAGACAGTGAAGCGAGCAGAGAGAGTGTGAAGGGAACAGAGAGACAGTGAAGGGAGCAGAGAGACAGGGAAGGGCGCAGAGAGACAGTGAAGGGAGCAGAGAGACAGTAAAGGGAGCAGAGAGAGACAGTGAAGGGAGCAGAGAGAGACAGTGAAGGGAGCAGAGAGAGACAGTGAAGGGAGAAGAGAGAGACTGAAGGGAGCAGAGAGAGACAGTGAAGGGAGCAGAGAGAGACAGTGAAGGGAGCAGAGAGACAGTGAAGGGAGCAGAGAGACAGTAAAGGGAGCAGAGAGAGACAGTGAAGGGAGCAGAGAGAGGCAGTGAAGGGAGCAGAGAGAGACAGTGAAGGGAGCAGAGAGAGACAGTGAAGGGAGCAGAGAGACAGTGAAGGGAGCAGAGAGAGACAGTGAAGGGAGCAGAGAGACAGTAAAGGGAGCAGAGAGAGACAGTGAAGGGAGCAGAGAGAGGCAGTGAAGGGAGCAGAGAGAGACAGTGAAGGGAGCAGAGAGAGACAGTGAAGGGAGCAGAGAGACAGTGAAGGGAGCAGAGAGAGACAGTGAAGGGAGCAGAGAGACAGTGAAGGGAGCAGAGAGAGACAGTGAAGGGAGCAGAGAGACAGTGAAGGGAGCAGAGAGAGACAGTGAAGGGAGCAGAGAGAGACTGAAGGGCGCAGAGAGAGACAGTGAAGGGAGCAGAGAGAGACAGTGAAGGGAGCAGAGAGAGACAGTGAAGCGAGCAGAGAGAGTGTGAAGGGAACAGAGAGACAGTGAAGGGAGCAGAGAGAGTGTTAAGGGAGCAGAGAGAGACAGTGAAGGGAGCAGAGAGAGACAGTGAAGGGAGCAGAGAGAGTGTGAAGGGAGCAGAGAGAGACAGTGAAGGGAGCAGAGAGAGACAGTGAAGGGAGCAGAGAGAGACAGTGAAGCGAGCAGAGAGAGTGTGAAGGGAACAGAGAGACAGTGAAGGGAGCAGAGAGACAGGGATGGGCGCAGAGAGACAGTGAAGGGAGCAGAGAGACAGTAAAGGGAGCAGAGAGAGACAGTGAAGGGAGCAGAGAGAGACAGTGAAGGGAGCAGAGAGAGACAGTGAAGGGAGCAGAGAGAGACTGAAGGGAGCAGAGAGAGACAGTGAAGGGAGCAGAGAGAGACAGTGAAGGGAGCAGAGAGACAGTGAAGGGAGCAGAGAGAGGCAGTGAAGGGAGCAGAGAGAGACAGTGAAGGGAGCAGAGAGAGACAGTGAAGGGAGCAGAGAGACAGTGAAGGGAGCAGAGAGAGACAGTGAAGGGAGCAGAGAGACAGTGAAGGGAGCAGAGAGAGACAGTGAAGGGAGCAGAGAGACAGTGAAGGGAGCAGAGAGAGACAGTGAAGGGAGCAGAGAGAGACTGAAGGGCGCAGAGAGAGACAGTGAAGGGAGCAGAGTGAGACAGTGAAGGGAGCAGAGAGACAGTGAAGGGAGCAGAGAGACAGTGAAGGGAGCAGAGAGAGACAGTGAAGGGAGCAGAGAGAGACAGTGAAGGGAGCAGAGAGAGACAGTGAAGGGAGCAGAGAGACAGTGAAGGGAGCAGAGAGAGACAGTGAAGGGAGCAGAGAGACAGTGAAGGGAGCAGAGAGAGTGTGAAGGGAGCAGAGAGAGACAGTGAAGGGAGCAGAGAGAGACAGTGAAGCGAGCAGAGAGACAGTGAAGGGAGCAGAGAGACAGGGAAGGGCGCAGAGAGACAGTGAAGGGAGCAGAGAGACAGTAAAGGGAGCAGAGAGAGACAGTGAAGGGAGCAGAGAGAGACAGTGAAGGGAGCAGAGAGAGTGTGAAGGGAGCAGAGAAAGACAGTGAAGGGAGCAGAGAGAGACAGTGAAGGGAGCAGAGAGAGTGAAGGGAGCAGAGAGAGTGAAGGGAGCAGAGAGAGACAGTGAAGGGAGCAGAGAGAGACAGTAAAGGGAGCGGAGAGACAGTGAAGGGAGCAGAGAGAGGGTGAAGCGTGCAGAGAGAAACAGTGAAGGGAGCAGAGAGAGACAGTGGAGGGAGCAGAGAGACAGTGAAGGGAGAAGAGAGAGACAGTGAAGGGAGCAGAGAGACAATGAAGGGAGCATAGAGAGTGTAAAGGGAGCAGAGAGATTGTGAAGGGAGCAGAGAGAGTGTGAAGGGTGCAGAGAGACAGTGAAGGGAGCAGAGAGAGTGTTTAGGGAGCAGAGAGAGACAGTGAAGGGAGCAGAGAGAGACAGTGAAGGGAGCAGAGAGAGTGTGAAGGGAGCAGAGAGAGACAGTGAAGGGAGCAGAGAGAGACAGTGAAGGGAGCAGAGAGAGACAGTGAAGCGAGCAGAGAGAGTGTGAAGGGAACAGAGAGACAGTGAAGGGAGCAGAGAGACAGGGAAGGGCGCAGAGAGACAGTGAAGGGAGCAGAGAGACAGTAAAGGGAGCAGAGAGAGACAGTGAAGGGAGCAGAGAGAGACAGTGAAGGGAGCAGAGAGAGACAGTGAAGGGAGAAGAGAGAGACTGAAGGGAGCAGAGAGAGACAGTGAAGGGAGCAGAGAGAGACAGTGAAGGGAGCAGAGAGAGACAGTGAAGGGAGCAGAGAGACAGTGAAGGGAGCAGAGAGAGGCAGTGAAGGGAGCAGAGAGAGACAGTGAAGGGAGCAGAGAGAGACAGTGAAGGGAGCAGAGAGACAGTGAAGGGAGCAGAGAGAGACAGTGAAGGGAGCAGAGAGACAGTGAAGGGAGCAGAGAGAGACAGTGAAGGGAGCAGAGAGAGACAGTGAAGGGAGCAGAGAGACAGTGAAGGGAGCAGAGAGAGACAGTGAAGGGAGCAGAGAGAGACTGAAGGGCGCAGAGAGAGACAGTGAAGGGAGCAGAGAGAGACAGTGAAGGGAGCAGAGAGAGACAGTGAAGCGAGCAGAGAGAGTGTGAAGGGAACAGAGAGACAGTGAAGGGAGCAGAGAGAGTGTTAAGGGAGCAGAGAGAGACAGTGAAGGGAGCAGAGAGAGACAGTGAAGGGAGCAGAGAGAGTGTGAAGGGAGCAGAGAGAGACAGTGAAGGGAGCAGAGAGAGACAGTGAAGGGAGCAGAGAGAGACAGTGAAGGGAGCAGAGAGAGACAGTGAAGCGAGCAGAGAGAGTGTGAAGGGAACAGAGAGACAGTGAAGGGAGCAGAGAGACAGGGATGGGCGCAGAGAGACAGTGAAGGGAGCAGAGAGACAGTAAAGGGAGCAGAGAGAGACAGTGAAGGGAGCAGAGAGAGACAGTGAAGGGAGCAGAGAGAGACTGAAGGGAGCAGAGAGAGACAGTGAAGGGAGCAGAGAGAGACAGTGAAGGGAGCAGAGAGACAGTGAAGGGAGCAGAGAGAGGCAGTGAAGGGAGCAGAGAGAGACAGTGAAGGGAGCAGAGAAAGACAGTGAAGGGAGCAGAGAGAGACAGTGAAGGGAGCAGAGAGACAGTGAAGGGAGCAGAGAGAGACAGTGAAGGGAGCAGAGAGACAGTGAAGGGAGCAGAGAGAGACAGTGAAGGGAGCAGAGAGACAGTGAAGGGAGCAGAGAGAGACAGTGAAGGGAGCAGAGAGAGACTGAAGGGCGCAGAGAGAGACAGTGAAGGGAGCAGAGTGAGACAGTGAAGGGAGCAGAGAGACAGTGAAGGGAGCAGAGAGACAGTGAAGGGAGCAGAGAGAGACAGTGAAGGGAGCAGAGAGAGACAGTGAAGGGAGCAGAGAGAGACAGTGAAGGGAGCAGAGAGACAGTGAAGGGAGCAGAGAGAGACAGTGAAGGGAGCAGAGAGACAGTGAAGGGAGCAGAGAGACAGTGAAGGGCGCAGAGAGAGACAGTGAAGGGAGCAGAGAGACAGTGAAGGGAGCAGAGAGAGACTGAAGGGCGCAGAGAGAGACAGTGAAGGGAGCAGAGAGAGACAGTGAAGGGAGCAGAGAGACAGTGAAGGGAGCAGAGAGACAGTGAAGGGAGCAGAGAGAGACAGTGAAGGGCGCAGAGAGAGACAGTGAAGGGAGCAGAGAGACAATGAAGGGAGCATAGAGAGTGTAAAGGGAGCAGAGAGAGACAGTGAAGGGAGCAGAGAGAGACAGTGAAGCGAGCAGAGAGAGTGTGAAGGGAACAGAGAGACAGTGAAGGGAGCAGAGAGACAGGGAAGGGCGCAGAGAGACAGTGAAGGGAGCAGAGAGAGACAGTGAAGGGAGCAGAGAGAGACAGTGAAGGGAGCAGAGAGACAGTGAAGGGAGCAGAGAGAGACAGTGAAGGGAGCAGAGAGAGACTGAAGGGCGCAGAGAGAGACAGTGAAGGGAGCAGAGAGAGACAGTGAAGGGAGCAGAGAGAGACAGTGAAGCGAGCAGAGAGAGTGTGAAGGGAACAGAGAGACAGTGAAGGGAGCAGAGAGAGTGTTAAGGGAGCAGAGAGAGACAGTGAAGGGAGCAGAGAGAGACAGTGAAGGGAGCAGAGAGAGTGTGAAGGGAGCAGAGAGAGACAGTGAAGGGAGCAGAGAGAGACAGTGAAGGGAGCAGAGAGAGACAGTGAAGGGAGCAGAGAGAGACAGTGAAGCGAGCAGAGAGAGTGTGAAGGGAACAGAGAGACAGTGAAGGGAGCAGAGAGACAGGGATGGGCGCAGAGAGACAGTGAAGGGAGCAGAGAGACAGTAAAGGGAGCAGAGAGAGACAGTGAAGGGAGCAGAGAGAGACAGTGAAGGGAGCAGAGAGAGACTGAAGGGAGCAGAGAGAGACAGTGAAGGGAGCAGAGAGAGACAGTGAAGGGAGCAGAGAGAGGCAGTGAAGGGAGCAGAGAGAGACAGTGAAGGGAGCAGAGAAAGACAGTGAAGGGAGCAGAGAGAGACACTGAAGGGAGCAGAGAGACAGTGAAGGGAGCAGAGAGAGACAGTGAAGGGAGCAGAGAGACAGTGAAGGGAGCAGAGAGAGACAGTGAAGGGAGCAGAGAGACAGTGAAGGGAGCAGAGAGAGACAGTGAAGGGAGCAGAGAGAGACTGAAGGGCGCAGAGAGAGACAGTGAAGGGAGCAGAGAGAGACAGTGAAGGGAGCAGAGAGACAGTGAAGGGAGCAGAGAGACAGTGAAGGGAGCAGAGAGAGACAGTGAAGGGAGCAGAGAGAGACAGTGAAGGGAGCAGAGAGACAGTGAAGGGAGCAGAGAGAGACAGTGAAGGGAGCAGAGAGACAGTGAAGGGAGCAGAGAGACAGTGAAGGGCGCAGAGAGAGACAGTGAAGGGAGCAGAGAGACAGTGAAGGGAGCAGAGAGAGACTGAAGGGCGCAGAGAGAGACAGTGAAGGGAGCAGAGAGAGACAGTGAAGGGAGCAGAGAGACAGTGAAGGGAGCAGAGAGACAGTGAAGGGAGCAGAGAGAGACAGTGAAGGGCGCAGAGAGAGACAGTGAAGGGAGCAGAGAGACAATGAAGGGAGCATAGAGAGTGTAAAGGGAGCAGAGAGAGACAGTGAAGGGAGCAGAGAGAGACAGTGAAGCGAGCAGAGAGAGTGTGAAGGGAACAGAGAGACAGTGAAGGGAGCAGAGAGACAGGGAAGGGCGCAGAGAGACAGTGAAGGGAGCAGAGAGAGACAGTGAAGGGAGCAGAGAGAGACAGTGAAGGGAGCAGAGAGAGTGTGAAGGGAGCAGAGAGAGACAGTGAAGCGAGCAGAGAGAGACAGTGAAGGGAGCAGAGAGACAGTGAAGGGAGCAGAGAGAGACAGTGAAGGGAGCAGAGAGAGACAGTGAAAGGAGCAGAGACAGACAGTGAAGGGACCAGAGAGACAGTGAAGGGAGCAGAGAGAGACTGAAGGGCGCAGAGAGAGACAGTGAAGGGAGCAGAGAGAGACAGTGAAGGGAGCAGAGAGACAGTGAAGGGAGCAGAGAGAGACATTGAAGGGAGAAGAGAGAGACAGTGAAGGGAGCAGAGAGACAGTGAAGGGAGCAGAGAGAGACAGTGAAGGGAGCAGAGAGAGTGTGAAGGGAGCAGAGAGAGACAGTGAAGGGAGCAGAGAGACAGTGAAGGGAGCAGAGAGACAGTGAAGGGAGCAGAGAGACAGTGATGGGAGCAGAGAGACAGTGAAGGGAGCAGAGAGAGGGTGAAGGGAGCAGAGAGAGACAGTGAAGGGAGCAGAGATAGCTTGTTGTGTAAAATAATTACACTGTGATACAGTCAGGCAGATAGTGCAGTACATGAACCTATGTTCAGATATTCATGATGATTACTGTGGAGGCTGCTGACACATCTCACAATACATTACACAGTTACCTTAGAAATAATATTCTGCAGTAGAAAATCATTGCTGTGTGGTGGGGGTGGGGTAAATCCCAATCCTCACTGGCTTCCCTGGGAGATACATTACATCCTGACATTCCTCATCATCCTCAGCCAACAGTACCACACGCCCCGCCTGACACAGATTAATGCTAATATATAATACAGACAAAAAAAGGGATGTGGGACCGGACAAAAGCTGAAATAGCCGGCCCTACAGGATGTAAGCTACTCGGGAGAGGAATCACCATTGTTTGCTCCGTGCACCATTACAGGGGAGACCTGTCCATTATCCTATCAGACTGGTCCCACCCATGAGGGCAGTCCAGACCTAACATACCTGGCAGGTCTCCTCTGCACGAGGAACACAGCGACCACAGACAGACGTATAACCTCATTACCAGCCAGACGTGCTGTATTAGATTAGGTACACATAATTACCCTGCGTCTCCTTATACTGCTCGACACCTTGCAAAGGGGAACAAAACACACAGAAATAAAAGGGACCCTGTCACCTAAACATTGCTTCTACTGTGAATATAGAGACTAGAAATCCATGGTGTCGGTAACAGAACCATGTTTTCAATATGTCTGTGGGGTCTCGTGTCTATGACCTATATCAAATCACCTATGATGAAAACAAATTACTTTTCAGGGGGAAATGTGTAATTTGCATATCTGGCCGCAGGTGATGTCATAAGAAGAAGACAGACACATCAGATATTTCTCTTATTTTTTTCAGTTGCTGTAATCCTGCCAATGAAACAGCGTTAGCCCCCACTGACACTGGATGTGACCAGCACAGACCCCATTTAAATCATGCCAGAAGCATTGGGAACATGCAGTGATGTCAGCGTGTGCGGTGTGATGTGCCTCTGACATGATCAGCAGGGCAGAGATTGGTATGAAAGATGTAAAACCTCAGAAAAGGCAATGCTGTATAATATATACACCCAACAACTGTATACACTGCAAGGAAATGTATGGACCCTATAAATCAGAAATATCAGAGGGAGAGAGAGCAGGAATGAAATGACAACTGTATACACTGCAAGGAAATGTATGGACCCTATAAATCAGAAATATCAGAGGGAGAGAGAGCAGGAATGAAATGACAACTGTATACACTGCAAGGAAATGTATGGACCCTATAAATCAGAAATATCAGAGGGAAAGAGAGCAGGAATGAAATGACAACTGTATACACTGCAAGGAAATGTATGGACCCTATAAATCAGAAATATCAGAGGGAGAGAGAGCAGGAATGAAATGATACCTGTATACACTGCAAGGAAATGTATGGACCCTATAAATCAGAAATATCAGAGGGAGAGAGAGCAGGAATGAAATGACAACTGTATACACTGCAAGGAAATGTATGGACCCTATAAATCAGAAATATCAGAGGGAAAGAGAGCAGGAATGAAATGACAACTGTATACACTGCAAGGAAATGTATGGACTGTATAAATCAGAAATATCAGAGGGAAAGAGAGCAGGAATCAAATGACAACTGTATACACTGCAAGGAAATGTATGGACCCTATAAATCAGAAATATCAGAGGGAGAGAGAGCAGGAATGAAATGACAACTGTATACACTGCAAGGAAATGTATGGACCCTATAAATCAGAAATATCAGAGGGAGAGAGAGCAGGAATGAAATGACAACTGTATACACTGCAAGGAAATGTATGGACCCTATAAATCAGAAATATCAGAGGGAGAGAGAGCAGGAATGAAATGACAACTGTATACACTGCAAGGAAATGTATGGACCCTATAAATCAGAAATATCAGAGGGAGAGAGAGCAGGAATGAAATGACAACTGTATACACTGCAAGGAAATGTATGGACCCTATAAATCAGAAATATCAGAGGGAGAGAGAGCAGGAATGAAATGACAACTGTATACACTGCAAGGAAATGTATGGACCCTATAAATCAGAAATATCAGAGGGAGAGAGAGCAGGAATGAAATGACAACTGTATACCCTGCAAGGAAATGTATGGACCCTATAAATCAGAAATATCAGAGGGAGAGAGAGCAGGAATGAAATGACAACTGTATACACTGCAAGGAAATGTATGGACCCTATAAATCAGAAATATCAGAGGGAAAGAGAGCAGGAATCAAATGACAACTGTATACCCTGCAAGGAAATGTATGGACCCTATAAATAAGAAATATCAGAGGGAGAGAGAGCAGGAATGAAATGACAACTGTATACACTGCAAGGAAATGTATGGACCCTATAAATCAGAAATATCAGAGGGAGAGAGAGCAGGAATGAAATGACAAATGTATACACTGCAAGGAAATGTATGGACCCTATAAATCAGAAATATCAGAGGGAGAGAGAGCAGGAATGAAATGACAACTGTATACACTGCAAGGAAATGTATGGACCCTATAAATCAGAAATATCAGAGGGAAAGAGAGCAGGAATGAAATGACAACTGTATACACTGCAAGGAAATGTATGGAACCTATAAATCAGAAATATCAGAGGGAGAGAGAGCAGGAATGAAATGACAACTGTATACACTGCAAGGAAATGTATGGACCCTATAAATCAGAAATATCAGAGGGAGAGAGAGCAGGAATGAAATGACAACTGTATACACTGCAAGGAAATGTATGGACCCTATAAATCAGAAATATCAGAGGGAGAGAGAGCAGGAATGAAATGACAACTGTATACACTGCAAGGAAATGTATGGACCCTATAAATCAGAAATATCAGAGGGAGAGAGAGCAGGAATGAAATGACAACTGTATACACTGCAAGGAAATGTATGGAACCTATAAATCAGAAATATCAGAGGGAGAGAGAGCAGGAATGAAATGACAACTGTATACACTGCAAGGAAATGTATGGACCCTATAAATCAGAAATATCAGAGGGAGAGAGAGCAGGAATGAAATGACAACTGTATACACTGCAAGGAAATGTATGGACCCTATAAATCAGAAATATCAGAGGGAGAGAGAGCAGGAATGAAATGACAACTGTATACACTGCAAGGAAATGTATGGACCCTATAAATCAGAAATATCAGAGGGAGAGAGAGCAGGAATGAAATGACAACTGTATACCCTGCAAGGAAATGTATGGACCCTATAAATCAGAAATATCAGAGGGAGAGAGAGCAGGAATGAAATGACAACTGTATACACTGCAAGGAAATGTATGGACCCTATAAATCAGAAATATCAGAGGGAAAGAGAGCAGGAATCAAATGACAACTGTATACCCTGCAAGGAAATGTATGGACCCTATAAATAAGAAATATCAGAGGGAGAGAGAGCAGGAATGAAATGACAACTGTATACACTGCAAGGAAATGTATGGACCCTATAAATCAGAAATATCAGAGGGAGAGAGAGCAGGAATGAAATGACAAATGTATACACTGCAAGGAAATGTATGGACCCTATAAATCAGAAATATCAGAGGGAGAGAGAGCAGGAATGAAATGACAACTGTATACACTGCAAGGAAATGTATGGACCCTATAAATCAGAAATATCAGAGGGAAAGAGAGCAGGAATGAAATGACAACTGTATACACTGCAAGGAAATGTATGGAACCTATAAATCAGAAATATCAGAGGGAGAGAGAGCAGGAATGAAATGACAACTGTATACACTGCAAGGAAATGTATGGACCCTATAAATCAGAAATATCAGAGGGAGAGAGAGCAGGAATGAAATGACAACTGTATACACTGCAAGGAAATGTATGGACCCTATAAATCAGAAATATCAGAGGGAGAGAGAGCAGGAATGAAATGACAACTGTATACACTGCAAGGAAATGTATGGACCCTATAAATCAGAAATATCAGAGGGAGAGAGAGCAGGAATGAAATGACAACTGTATACACTGCAAGGAAATGTATGGAACCTATAAATCAGAAATATCAGAGGGAGAGAGAGCAGGAATGAAATGACAACTGTATACACTGCAAGGAAATGTATGGACCCTATAAATCAGAAATATCAGAGGGAGAGAGAGCAGGAATGAAATGACAACTGTATACACTGCAAGGAAATGTATGGACCCTATAAATCAGAAATATCAGAGGGAGAGAGAGCAGGAATGAAATGACAACTGTATACACTGCAAGGAAATGTATGGAACCAATAAATCAGAAATATCAGAGGGAGAGAGAGCAGGAATGAAATGACAACTGTATACACTGCAAGGAAATGTATGGAACCTATAAATCAGAAATATCAGAGGGAGAGAGAGCAGGAATGAAATGACAACTGTATACACTGCAAGGAAATGTATGGAACCTATAAATCAGAAATATCAGAGGGAGAGAGAGCAGGAATGAAATGACAACTGTATACACTGCAAGGAAATGTATGGACCCTATAAATCAGAAATATCAGAGGGAGAGAGAGCAGGAATGAAATGACAACTGTATACCCTGCAAGGAAATGTATGGAACCTATAAATCAGAAATATCAGAGGGAGAGAGAGCAGGAATGAAATGACAACTGTATACACTGCAAGGAAATGTATGGACCCTATAAATCAGAAATATCAGAGGGAGAGAGAGCAGGAATGAAATGACAACTGTATACACTGCAAGGAAATGTATGGACCCTATAAATCAGAAATATCAGAGGGAGAGAGAGCAGGAATGAAATGACAACTGTATACACTGCAAGGAAATGTATGGACCCTATAAATCAGAAATATCAGAGGGAGAGAGAGCAGGAATGAAATGACAACTGTATACACTGCAAGGAAATGTATGGACCCTATAAATCAGAAATATCAGAAGGAGAGAGAGCAGGAATGAAATGACAACTGTATACCCTGCAAGGAAATGTATGGACCCTATAAATCAGAAATATCAGAGGGAGAGAGAGCAGGAATGAAATGACAACTGTATACACTGCAAGGAAATGTATGGAACCTATAAATCAGAAATATCAGAGGGAGAGAGAGCAGGAATGAAATGACAACTGTATACACTGCAAGGAAATGTATGGAACCAATAAATCAGAAATATCAGAGGGAGAGAGAGCAGGAATGAAATGACAACTGTATACACTGCAAGGAAATGTATGGAACCTATAAATCAGAAATATCAGAGGGAGAGAGAGCAGGAATGAAATGACAACTGTATACACTGCAAGGAAATGTATGGAACCTATAAATCAGAAATATCAGAGGGAGAGAGAGCAGGAATGAAATGACAACTGTATACACTGCAAGGAAATGTATGGACCCTATAAATCAGAAATATCAGAGGGAGAGAGAGCAGGAATGAAATGACAACTGTATACCCTGCAAGGAAATGTATGGAACCTATAAATCAGAAATATCAGAGGGAGAGAGAGCAGGAATGAAATGACAACTGTATACACTGCAAGGAAATGTATGGACCCTATAAATCAGAAATATCAGAGGGAGAGAGAGCAGGAATGAAATGACAACTGTATACACTGCAAGGAAATGTATGGACCCTATAAATCAGAAATATCAGAGGGAGAGAGAGCAGGAATGAAATGACAACTGTATACACTGCAAGGAAATGTATGGACCCTATAAATCAGAAATATCAGAGGGAGAGAGAGCAGGAATGAAATGACAACTGTATACACTGCAAGGAAATGTATGGACCCTATAAATCAGAAATATCAGAAGGAGAGAGAGCAGGAATGAAATGACAACTGTATACCCTGCAAGGAAATGTATGGACCCTATAAATCAGAAATATCAGAGGGAGAGAGAGCAGGAATGAAATGACAACTGTATACACTGCAAGGAAATGTATGGAACCTATAAATCAGAAATATCAGAGGGAGAGAGAGCAGGAATGAAATAACAACTGTATACACTGCAAGGAAATGTATGGAACCAATAAATCAGAAATATCAGAGGGAGAGAGAGCAGGAATGAAATGACAACTGTATACACTGCAAGGAAATGTATGGAACCTATAAATCAGAAATATCAGAGGGAGAGAGAGCAGGAATGAAATGACAACTGTATACACTGCAAGGAAATGTATGGAACCTATAAATCAGAAATATCAGAGGGAGAGAGAGCAGGAATGAAATGACAACTGTATACACTGCAAGGAAATGTATGGACCCTATAAATCAGAAATATCAGAGGGAGAGAGAGCAGGAATGAAATGACAACTGTATACCCTGCAAGGAAATGTATGGACCCTATAAATCAGAAATATCAGAGGGAGAGAGAGCAGGAATGAAATGACAACTGTATACACTGCAAGGAAATGTATGGACCCTATAAATCAGAAATATCAGAGGGAGAGAGAGCAGGAATGAAATGACAACTGTATACACTGCAAGGAAATGTATGGACCCTATAAATCAGAAATATCAGAGGGAGAGAGAGCAGGAATGAAATGACAACTGTATACACTGCAAGGAAATGTATGGACCCTATAAATCAGAAATATCAGAGGGAGAGAGAGCAGGAATGAAATGACAACTGTATACACTGCAAGGAAATGTATGGACCCTATAAATCAGAAATATCAGAGGGAGAGAGAGCAGGAATGAAATGACAACTGTATACACTGCAAGGAAATGTATGGAACCTATAAATCAGAAATATCAGAGGGAGAGAGAGCAGGAATGAAATGACAACTGTATACACTGCAAGGAAATGTATGGAACCAATAAATCAGAAATATCAGAGGGAGAGAGAGCAGGAATGAAATGACAACTGTATACACTGCAAGGAAATGTATGGAACCTATAAATCAGAAATATCAGAGGGAGAGAGAGCAGGAATGAAATGACAACTGTATACACTGCAAGGAAATGTATGGAACCTATAAATCAGAAATATCAGAGGGAGAGAGAGCAGGAATGAAATGACAACTGTATACACTGCAAGGAAATGTATGGACCCTATAAATCAGAAATATCAGAGGGAGAGAGAGCAGGAATGAAATGACAACTGTATACCCTGCAAGGAAATGTATGGAACCTATAAATCAGAAATATCAGAGGGAGAGAGAGCAGGAATGAAATGACAACTGTATACACTGCAAGGAAATGTATGGACCCTATAAATCAGAAATATCAGAGGGAGAGAGAGCAGGAATGAAATGACAACTGTATACACTGCAAGGAAATGTATGGACCCTATAAATCAGAAATATCAGAGGGAGAGAGAGCAGGAATGAAATGACAACTGTATACACTGCAAGGAAATGTATGGACCCTATAAATCAGAAATATCAGAGGGAGAGAGAGCAGGAATGAAATGACAACTGTATACACTGCAAGGAAATGTATGGACCCTATAAATCAGAAATATCAGAAGGAGAGAGAGCAGGAATGAAATGACAACTGTATACCCTGCAAGGAAATGTATGGACCCTATAAATCAGAAATATCAGAGGGAGAGAGAGCAGGAATGAAATGACAACTGTATACACTGCAAGGAAATGTATGGAACCTATAAATCAGAAATATCAGAGGGAGAGAGAGCAGGAATGAAATAACAACTGTATACACTGCAAGGAAATGTATGGAACCAATAAATCAGAAATATCAGAGGGAGAGAGAGCAGGAATGAAATGACAACTGTATACACTGCAAGGAAATGTATGGAACCTATAAATCAGAAATATCAGAGGGAGAGAGAGCAGGAATGAAATGACAACTGTATACACTGCAAGGAAATGTATGGAACCTATAAATCAGAAATATCAGAGGGAGAGAGAGCAGGAATGAAATGACAACTGTATACACTGCAAGGAAATGTATGGACCCTATAAATCAGAAATATCAGAGGGAGAGAGAGCAGGAATGAAATGACAACTGTATACCCTGCAAGGAAATGTATGGACCCTATAAATCAGAAATATCAGAGGGAGAGAGAGCAGGAATGAAATGACAACTGTATACACTGCAAGGAAATGTATGGACCCTATAAATCAGAAATATCAGAGGGAGAGAGAGCAGGAATGAAATGACAACTGTATACACTGCAAGGAAATGTATGGACCCTATAAATCAGAAATATCAGAGGGAGAGAGAGCAGGAATGAAATGACAACTGTATACACTGCAAGGAAATGTATGGACCCTATAAATCAGAAATATCAGAGGGAGAGAGAGCAGGAATGAAATGACAACTGTATACCCTGCAAGGAAATGTATGGAACCTATAAATCAGAAATATCAGAGGGAGAGAGAGCAGGAATGAAATGACAACTGTATACACTGCAAGGAAATGTATGGACCCTATAAATCAGAAATATCAGAGGGAGAGAGAGCAGGAATGAAATGACAACTGTATACACTGCAAGGAAATGTATGGACCCTATAAATCAGAAATATCAGAGGGAGAGAGAGCAGGAATGAAATGACAACTGTATACACTGCAAGGAAATGTATGGACCCTATAAATCAGAAATATCAGAGGGAGAGAGAGCAGGAATGAAATGACAACTGTATACACTGCAAGGAAATGTATGGACCCTATAAATCAGAAATATCAGAAGGAGAGAGAGCAGGAATGAAATGACAACTGTATACCCTGCAAGGAAATGTATGGACCCTATAAATCAGAAATATCAGAGGGAGAGAGAGCAGGAATGAAATGACAACTGTATACACTGCAAGGAAATGTATGGAACCTATAAATCAGAAATATCAGAGGGAGAGAGAGCAGGAATGAAATGACAACTGTATACACTGCAAGGAAATGTATGGAACCAATAAATCAGAAATATCAGAGGGAGAGAGAGCAGGAATGAAATGACAACTGTATACACTGCAAGGAAATGTATGGAACCTATAAATCAGAAATATCAGAGGGAGAGAGAGCAGGAATGAAATGACAACTGTATACACTGCAAGGAAATGTATGGAACCTATAAATCAGAAATATCAGAGGGAGAGAGAGCAGGAATGAAATGACAACTGTATACACTGCAAGGAAATGTATGGACCCTATAAATCAGAAATATCAGAGGGAGAGAGAGCAGGAATGAAATGACAACTGTATACCCTGCAAGGAAATGTATGGAACCTATAAATCAGAAATATCAGAGGGAGAGAGAGCAGGAATGAAATGACAACTGTATACACTGCAAGGAAATGTATGGACCCTATAAATCAGAAATATCAGAGGGAGAGAGAGCAGGAATGAAATGACAACTGTATACACTGCAAGGAAATGTATGGACCCTATAAATCAGAAATATCAGAGGGAGAGAGAGCAGGAATGAAATGACAACTGTATACACTGCAAGGAAATGTATGGACCCTATAAATCAGAAATATCAGAGGGAGAGAGAGCAGGAATGAAATGACAACTGTATACACTGCAAGGAAATGTATGGACCCTATAAAACAGAAATATCAGAAGGAGAGAGAGCAGGAATGAAATGACAACTGTATACCCTGCAAGGAAATGTATGGACCCTATAAATCAGAAATATCAGAGGGAGAGAGAGCAGGAATGAAATGACAACTGTATACACTGCAAGGAAATGTATGGAACCTATAAATCAGAAATATCAGAGGGAGAGAGAGCAGGAATGAAATAACAACTGTATACACTGCAAGGAAATGTATGGAACCAATAAATCAGAAATATCAGAGGGAGAGAGAGCAGGAATGAAATGACAACTGTATACACTGCAAGGAAATGTATGGAACCTATAAATCAGAAATATCAGAGGGAGAGAGAGCAGGAATGAAATGACAACTGTATACACTGCAAGGAAATGTATGGAACCTATAAATCAGAAATATCAGAGGGAGAGAGAGCAGGAATGAAATGACAACTGTATACACTGCAAGGAAATGTATGGACCCTATAAATCAGAAATATCAGAGGGAGAGAGAGCAGGAATGAAATGACAACTGTATACCCTGCAAGGAAATGTATGGACCCTATAAATCAGAAATATCAGAGGGAGAGAGAGCAGGAATGAAATGACAACTGTATACACTGCAAGGAAATGTATGGACCCTATAAATCAGAAATATCAGAGGGAGAGAGAGCAGGAATGAAATGACAACTGTATACACTGCAAGGAAATGTATGGACCCTATAAATCAGAAATATCAGAGGGAGAGAGAGCAGGAATGAAATGACAACTGTATACACTGCAAGGAAATGTATGGACCCTATAAATCAGAAATATCAGAGGGAGAGAGAGCAGGAATGAAATGACAACTGTATACACTGCAAGGAAATGTATGGACCCTATAAATCAGAAATATCAGAGGGAGAGAGAGCAGGAATGAAATGACAACTGTATACACTGCAAGGAAATGTATGGAACCTATAAATCAGAAATATCAGAGGGAGAGAGAGCAGGAATGAAATGACAACTGTATACACTGCAAGGAAATGTATGGAACCAATAAATCAGAAATATCAGAGGGAGAGAGAGCAGGAATGAAATGACAACTGTATACACTGCAAGGAAATGTATGGAACCTATAAATCAGAAATATCAGAGGGAGAGAGAGCAGGAATGAAATGACAACTGTATACACTGCAAGGAAATGTATGGAACCTATAAATCAGAAATATCAGAGGGAGAGAGAGCAGGAATGAAATGACAACTGTATACACTGCAAGGAAATGTATGGACCCTATAAATCAGAAATATCAGAGGGAGAGAGAGCAGGAATGAAATGACAACTGTATACCCTGCAAGGAAATGTATGGAACCTATAAATCAGAAATATCAGAGGGAGAGAGAGCAGGAATGAAATGACAACTGTATACACTGCAAGGAAATGTATGGACCCTATAAATCAGAAATATCAGAGGGAGAGAGAGCAGGAATGAAATGACAACTGTATACACTGCAAGGAAATGTATGGACCCTATAAATCAGAAATATCAGAGGGAGAGAGAGCAGGAATGAAATGACAACTGTATACACTGCAAGGAAATGTATGGACCCTATAAATCAGAAATATCAGAGGGAGAGAGAGCAGGAATGAAATGACAACTGTATACACTGCAAGGAAATGTATGGACCCTATAAATCAGAAATATCAGAAGGAGAGAGAGCAGGAATGAAATGACAACTGTATACCCTGCAAGGAAATGTATGGACCCTATAAATCAGAAATATCAGAGGGAGAGAGAGCAGGAATGAAATGACAACTGTATACACTGCAAGGAAATGTATGGAACCTATAAATCAGAAATATCAGAGGGAGAGAGAGCAGGAATGAAATAACAACTGTATACACTGCAAGGAAATGTATGGAACCAATAAATCAGAAATATCAGAGGGAGAGAGAGCAGGAATGAAATGACAACTGTATACACTGCAAGGAAATGTATGGAACCTATAAATCAGAAATATCAGAGGGAGAGAGAGCAGGAATGAAATGACAACTGTATACACTGCAAGGAAATGTATGGAACCTATAAATCAGAAATATCAGAGGGAGAGAGAGCAGGAATGAAATGACAACTGTATACACTGCAAGGAAATGTATGGACCCTATAAATCAGAAATATCAGAGGGAGAGAGAGCAGGAATGAAATGACAACTGTATACCCTGCAAGGAAATGTATGGACCCTATAAATCAGAAATATCAGAGGGAGAGAGAGCAGGAATGAAATGACAACTGTATACACTGCAAGGAAATGTATGGACCCTATAAATCAGAAATATCAGAGGGAGAGAGAGCAGGAATGAAATGACAACTGTATACACTGCAAGGAAATGTATGGACCCTATAAATCAGAAATATCAGAGGGAGAGAGAGCAGGAATGAAATGACAACTGTATACACTGCAAGGAAATGTATGGACCCTATAAATCAGAAATATCAGAGGGAGAGAGAGCAGGAATGAAATGACAACTGTATACACTGCAAGGAAATGTATGGACCCTATAAATCAGAAATATCAGAGGGAGAGAGAGCAGGAATGAAATGACAACTGTATACACTGCAAGGAAATGTATGGACCCTATAAATCAGAAATATCAGAGGGAGAGAGAGCAGGAATGAAATGACAACTGTATACCCTGCAAGGAAATGTATGGACCCTATAAATCAGAAATATCAGAGGGAGAGAGAGCAGGAATGAAATGACAACTGTATACACTGCAAGGAAATGTATGGACCCTATAAATCAGAAATATCAGAGGGAGAGAGAGCAGGAATGAAATGACAACTGTATACACTGCAAGGAAATGTATGGAACCTATAAATCAGAAATATCAGAGGGAGAGAGAGCAGGAATGAAATGACAACTGTATACACTGCAAGGAAATGTATGGAACCTATAAATCAGAAATATCAGAGGGAGAGAGAGCAGGAATGAAATGACAACTGTATACACTGCAAGGAAATGTATGGACCCTATAAATCAGAAATATCAGAGGGAGAGAGAGCAGGAATGAAATGACAACTGTATACCCTGCAAGTAAATGTATGGACCCTATAAATCAGAAATATCAGAGGGAGAGAGAGCAGGAATGAAATGACAACTGTATACACTGCAAGGAAATGTATGGACCCTATAAATCAGAAATATCAGAGGGAGAGAGAGCAGGAATGAAATGACAACTGTATACACTGCAAGGAAATGTATGGACCCTATAAATCAGAAATATCAGAGGGAGAGAGAGCAGGAATGAAATGACAACTGTATACACTGCAAGGAAATGTATGGACCCTATAAATCAGAAATATCAGAGGGAGAGAGAGCAGGAATGAAATGACAACTGTATACACTGCAAGGAAATGTATGGACCCTATAAATCAGAAATATCAGAAGGAGAGAGAGCAGGAATGAAATGACAACTGTATACCCTGCAAGGAAATGTATGGACCCTATAAATCAGAAATATCAGAGGGAGAGAGAGCAGGAATGAAATGACAACTGTATACACTGCAAGGAAATGTATGGAACCTATAAATCAGAAATATCAGAGGGAGAGAGAGCAGGAATGAAATGACAACTGTATACACTGCAAGGAAATGTATGGAACCAATAAATCAGAAATATCAGAGGGAGAGAGAGCAGGAATGAAATGACAACTGTATACACTGCAAGGAAATGTATGGAACCTATAAATCAGAAATATCAGAGGGAGAGAGAGCAGGAATGAAATGACAACTGTATACACTGCAAGGAAATGAATGGAACCTATAAATCAGAAATATCAGAGGGAGAGAGAGCAGGAATGAAATGACAACTGTATACACTGCAAGGAAATGTATGGACCCTATAAATCAGAAATATCAGAGGGAGAGAGAGCAGGAATGAAATGACAACTGTATACACTGCAAGGAAATGTATGGACCCTATAAATCAGAAATATCAGAGGGAGAGAGAGCAGGAATGAAATGACAACTGTATACACTGCAAGGAAATGTATGGACCCTATAAATCAGAAATATCAGAGGGAGAGAGAGCAGGAATGAAATGACAACTGTATACACTGCAAGGAAATGTATGGACCCTATAAATCAGAAATATCAGAGGGAGAGAGAGCAGGAGTGAAATGACAACTGTATACCCTGCAAGGAAATGTATGGACCCTATAAATCAGAAATATCAGAGGGAAAGAGAGCAGGAATGAAATGACAACTGTATACACTGCAAGGAAATGTATGGACCCTATAAATCAGAAATATCAGAGGGAAAGAGAGCAGGAATGAAATGACAACTGTATACACTGCAAGGAAATGTATGGACCCTATAAATCAGAAATATCAGAGGGAGAGAGAGTAGGAATGAAATGACAACTGTATACACTGCAAGGAAATGTATGGACCCTATAAATCAGAAATATCAGAGGGAGAGAGAGCAGGAATGAAATGACAACTGTATACACTGCAAGGAAATGTATGGACCCTATAAATCAGAAATATCAGAGGGAGAGAGAGCAGGAATGAAATGACAACTGTATACCCTGCAAGGAAATGTATGGACCCTATAAATCAGAAATATCAGAGGGAAAGAGAGCAGGAATGAAATGACAACTGTATACACTGCAAGGAAATGTATGGACCCTATAAATCAGAAATATCAGAGGGAAAGAGAGCAGGAATGAAATGACAACTGTATACACTGCAAGGAAATGTATGGACCCTATAAATCAGAAATATCAGAGGGAGAGAGAGCAGGAATGAAATGACAACTGTATACACTGCAAGGAAATGTATGGACCCTATAAATCAGAAATATCAGAGGGAGAGAGAGCAGGAATGAAATGACAACTGTATACACTGCAAGGAAATGTATGGACCCTATAAATCAGAAATATCAGAGGGAGAGAGAGCAGGAATGAAATGACAACTGTATACACTGCAAGGAAATGTATGGACCCTATAAATCAGAAATATCAGAGGGAGAGAGAGCAGGAATGAAATGACAACTGTATACACTGCAAGGAAATGTATGGACCCTATAAATCAGAAATATCAGAGGGAGAGAGAGCAGAAATGAAATGACAACTGTATACCCTGCAAGGAAATGTATGGACCCTATAAATCAGAAATATCAGAGGGAGAGAGAGCAGGAATGAAATGACAACTGTATACACTGCAAGGAAATGTATGGACCCTATAAATCAGAAATATCAGAGGGAGAGAGAGCAGGAATGAAATGACAACTGTATACACTGCAAGGAAATGTATGGACCCTATAAATCAGAAATATCAGAGGGAGAGAGAGCAGGAATGAAATGACAACTGTATACACTGCAAGGAAATGTATGGACCCTATAAATCAGAAATATCAGAGGGAGAGAGAGCAGGAATGAAATGACAACTGTATACCCTGCAAGGAAATGTATGGACCCTATAAATCAGAAATATCAGAGGGAGAGAGAGCAGGAATGAAATGACAACTGTATACACTGCAAGGAAATGTATGGAACCTATAAATCAGAAATATCAGAGGGAGAGAGAGCAGGAATGAAATGACAACTGTATACACTGCAAGGAAATGTATGGACCCTATAAATCAGAAATATCAGAGGGAGAGAGAGCAGGAATGAAATGACAACTGTATACACTGCAAGGAAATGTATGGACCCTATAAATCAGAAATATCAGAGGGAGAGAGAGAGCAGGAATGAAATGACAACTGTATACACTGCAAGGAAATGTATGGACCCTATAAATCAGAAATATCAGAGGGAGAGAGAGCAGGAATGAAATGACAACTGTATACACTGCAAGGAAATGTATGGAACCTATAAATCAGAAATATCAGAGGGAGAGAGAGCAGGAATGAAATGACAACTGTATACACTGCAAGGAAATGTATGGACCCTATAAATCAGAAATATCAGAGGGAGAGAGAGCAGGAATGAAATGACAACTGTATACACTGCAAGGAAATGTATGGACCCTATAAATCAGAAATATCAGAGGGAGAGAGAGCAGGAATGAAATGACAACTGTATACACTGCAAGGAAATGTATGGACCCTATAAATCAGAAATATCAGAGGGAGAGAGAGCAGGAATGAAATGACAACTGTATACACTGCAAGGAAATGTATGGACCCTATAAATCAGAAATATCAGAGGGAGAGAGAGCAGGAATGAAATGACAACTGTATACACTGCAAGGAAATGTATGGACCCTATAAATCAGAAATATCAGAGGGAGAGAGAGCAGGAATGAAATGACAACTGTATACACTGCAAGGAAATGTATGGACCCTATAAATCAGAAATATCAGAGGGAGAGAGAGCAGGAATGAAATGACAACTGTATACACTGCAAGGAAATGTATGGACCCTATAAATCAGAAATATCAGAGGGAGAGAGAGCAGGAATGAAATGACAACTGTATACACTGCAAGGAAATGTATGGACCCTATAAATCAGAAATATCAGAGGGAGAGAGAGCAGGAATGAAATGACAACTGTATACACTGCAAGGAAATGTATGGACCCTATAAATCAGAAATATCAGAGGGAGAGAGAGCAGGAATGAAATGACAACTGTATACACTGCAAGGAAATGTATGGACCCTATAAATCAGAAATATCAGAGGGAGAGAGAGCAGGAATGAAATTACAACTGTAATCTACAAAATAATAGGTTTCTTTAAATAAGTTTAAACGCAGAAAACTCTTAATGAAAGAGGTCCCACTCTTCCCGTGGAGTATGCTGGAGACTTCAGATGAGCGCCCCCGCTAGCTACCTGCATCTTGAGCATGTGAGGCGAGTGTTTCGCTCATGCGCGATGCCCTTTTGGACATTGACAGTGGTCCTGGCCTCCATTTTGTATACTGTTGGTGGCCACCACGCATGCCGTGGGGAAGAGTTAACATATATTAACGTTAATAAGAGTTTTTTGTATTGTTGTTTTTGTGAACAGCGTTAAAACCTATTTAAAGAAACCTTTTTTTCTGGTCTACAGTTGCCCTTTCACTAGGTCAGACTCCCAGTCACCGCATCCTCACAGATGGTATATTTTGAACTCTCCCACAGGGGTATCAGATCGCCAAATAGGACTCCAGTAGACCACCACAGATGTCAGCATGGAAAAGATGAATAGCTGCTATTCGGGAACCTCCAGCCACACTTTTCAGCAATAAAATATAGAGTAAAATAAAAGGAGAAGTCCATGGCCCTACGCGTTTCATCCCAACATCCTCAGGGGACCTGTCACAGGCGACTCTTAAACTTGCAATGCCACATACCTCGCTAAAAACCCCTCTCCCTTCCCACTCATCCAATTCCAAATGTCCACAAAAATCACTCTTCCAATTAAGCTGTGGGGTTTCAGGAAAGACCGCTCCTTTGACAGTCTCTGTGAAAGCGGTAGAGTCTGCATTTAAAATGCTACGGATGTGGAAGTATCTGAGTGCCAGTGTTTGTACAACGTTGCAAGACTTTCTCAGAATGGCAAACTCAGAGTCTGTATCTACATTTACTCTATGCCGCTATAAGCTCTTCCTCTTCATCTATTCAAATCTTGATTGTTAACCCTTACCTATCACACACGCCATATTATCTACAGTACTTATACCATATAATTATAATCACAGGGTGCTCAGGCAACAGATTCCATACAATAACCCATTTTATCTTGAGTCCACAAATTGGGGAATATGTCATAGACTCAAGAAAGGGAATAATCCTAGGTTACTAATGATATACACAACCTATCTAGCAGGATTACAGCCATCGACAATATAAAAAAGAAAGTGTTGTGCAGATGAGCAAAAATAAGAGACCCATACCTCCCTAGGGGAATCAATGATTTAATTAATTTAACTTAATAAACCTTACTATATTCCACGATTTTACCACATTTATTCTTCATGGAATAACATCCTGTTATAAAGATAATACATTCCCTAATTTACTGGCCCAATTTAAGGAGTGTCACAATTACCTACTGTGACGGATCCCCTGGTACCCCGACTGGGTACCTCCATCAAAGCTCTGCTTCCTTGCTGCGATAGCCACCTCAAGCCACCAGACAGAACCAGTGTTGTAGATAGCTACTCCAATTCACCAGACAGGACCCTCAGCCATTTACTCCAAGTACCAGACACCAGTATAGGAGTGAACATTTATTTGAAAACAGCACAGATATTAACACAGACAAATACTGAACACAACATAACAGTAGGACATACAACTTCCTAATTAAGGGACATCACTTTACAAAAGGACATTGAATGACTTACATAAAGACAATGGGGTGACATAATGACAAGAATACATTTAAAACATATTAACCAGGAACTGGATATTTAACATATTGCAGCAGTAACATAACATTCCTTAATACCTCCTGAGAGACTGGAGTGTGAAGGACAGGAGACAATCAACCTGGGGAATACAATAGCTTAGCTGACATTCTGAGTGAGCTGGTCCTGGGCACTCTGTGTTAGAACTCCAGCTGTACTGAAGACAGGGTGTGTACCCCTAAAACCTATCATGTACACAGAGAGGGTCCATAGTCTATTGGGAGGAGGCAGGTCATTATTTTTCTCCAAAAACCCCAGTGACAGAGGGTTCAGCCCCACCTACCTACACCTAAGTGGCAGACAATGTATAATTTAGCATACTTACATCATGCCTATATTCCTCCGTCTACAGAGACAAGACACAAGGAACATAGACATTGTAGAGAACATGATTAAAAAAAGGGTTTTGTTTTACTTTAACTCACAGGAAACAGACCATGTCAAAATCCAGATATAGTCAGTTTAGTAACATATAAACTACATGTTTGGATTCACAGGATAACAGAAAAGCCTTCTCCTATATTAAACAACTCTTGGTATCATTGTACAGTTACTACAATTGTAGCACTTTTAGATACCTGGAAATTGTTCATATGGCTTTCTGAAAAATGACTTGGTTCCTAGGGCACAATATTTGCAGCGAAAGTATTATTGGTCCAGATGTTATTAACCTCCCAATCTCTCATTTAAAGATTGGCATAGCTCGGCGCAATCTTGGTGCCCATGGTGGTACCCCTCAACTGAAAAAAAAAAAGATGTAAAATGATGTAAAATAAAACGTATAGATTGCAATAAAAATTCTGACAGCAATAGGTTCAGACAGCAGTCATTCTCCAAATTCCTGATCTGTTCATTCTGTAATCATGCTAAATAGGTTGTATTTATCATTGGTAACCTAGGATTATGTGGGAGTTGCCTTTGAGAGTTCACAACATACCATCTGTGAGGACGTGGTGACTGGGAGCCTGCCTTACTTAAACGCATTTTCAAGAGAGCTGGAGAGTTGGAACAGTAATAAATATTATATATTTCATTATACTTATGACTTCCTGCTCTCCCTCCCTCCGTTATTTTCTCAAGTGCAATGCATTTTCTGAGGTTTTACATCTTTCATACCTGTCCCTCGTTTTTGGAGAGCCTGTTAATTTTTTTGTGTATACATTTCTATTTTGTTAGTCCTAATTTGGGCTTTCAGTGAAGGAGACCTGTAGAATCCTAAACATACAGCTGCACGATGAGAATTGTCCACACCTGATAGAGCTAAACAGAGCAAAGATTCCAAACAACATGTCCGCCCCCTGAGAGAGCTATACAGAGCAAAGATTCTAAACAACATGTCCTCCCCCTGAGAGAGCTATACAGAGCAAATTTTCTAAACAACATGTCTGTCCCTAATAGAGCTATAAAGAGCAAAGATTATAAACGACATGTCCTCCCCCTGATAGAGCTATACAGAGTAAAGATTCTAAACAACATGTCTGCCCCCTGATAGAGCTATACAGAGCAAAGATTCTAAACAACATGTCAGCCCCCTGATAGAGCTATACAGAGCAAAGATTCTAAACAACATGTCCACCCCCTGAAAGAGCTATACAGAGCAAAGATTCTAAACAACATGTCCGCCCCCTGATTGAGCTACACAGAGCAAAGATTCTAAACAACATGTCTGCCCCCTGATAGAGCTATACAGAGCAAAGATTCTAAACAACATGTCTGCCCCTGATAGAGCTATACAGAGCAAAGATTCTAAACAACATGTCTGCCCCTGATAGAGCTATACAGAGCAAAGATTCTAAAAAACATGTCCACCCCTGATAGAGCTACACAGAGCAAAGTTTATAAACAACATGTCCGCCCCCTGATAGAGCTATACAGAGCAAAGATTCTAAACAACATGTCCGCCCCCTGATTGAGCTACACAGAGCAAAGATTCTAAACAACATGTCTGCCCCCTGATAGAGCTATACAGAGCAAAGATTCTAAACAACATGTCTGCCCCTGATAGAGCTATACAGAGCAAAGATTCTAAACAACATGTCTGCCCCTGATAGAGCTATACAGAGCAAAGATTCTAAACAACATGTCCGCCCCTGATAGAGCTACACAGAGCAAAGTTTATAAACAACATGTCCGCCCCCTGATAGAGCTATACAGAGCAAAGATTCTAAACAACATGTCCGTCCCTGATAGAGCTATACAGAGCAAAGATTCTAAACAACATGTCCGTCCCTGATAGAGCTATACAGAGCAAAGATTCTAAACAACATGTCCTCACCCTTATAATTTTGTGCCACCAATTGTCCTTTAAACATAGAATATGATCCCCATAGAGTTACCTGCAGCCAACTCTCAGGAATTTGTGTGCCTGTCCGTCCCGGTAACAAGGGAGGTAAATGAGAGCATCCTGGACTCCCTGGACTGGATTTCTCACCCATCATGTGCAGTGGATCCCTGGCGATCCCAACTCTCCAAATACTCCACCCCAGAGTCTGGATGGTCACATCACTCTTTATTCAGAGGAACTTATATTACAGTCTGGGGCTGTGAACAAGCTTGAAGTGTTATTCTCCTGAATATAATTTGTTCCCCCTACACAAAGCTTGTTATTATATTTATGCCATGCGCCTGTTTGTATAGATAAAAACCATATTTTCCTGCACTTTGCACCAGTTTTCTAATTGTCCCTCTCACATAATGTCATTCACACTGTGTCCAGCATGATGTAAAACACAGAGAGGGAACAATTTAATGAAATGTTTCTGGGAGAATCTGAAAGGATTAAACGCTTCCAAAATGCATTATTTTAATGAATTGTTTCCATTTGATTATTTGATCTCACGACCATTATATTCCAGGGGGAAATCTGGTTAGAAATGAATTTAATCTGCACGGTAAATAAGAGAATCAGTCTGTTGTTGCGACCTCTCTGAGCTCTTCTCGAATTCTAGTAAATTATGGCCTGAAATGCAAATTACACATTTCTCATTGAAAAGCAGTTCATTTGCATATCAAGCCACAGATGATGTCATAAGCAGGAGACAGGTGATGTCATAAGCAGCAGACAGGTGATGTCATAAGCAGCAGACACCACAGACACATCTAAAACATATATTTCTCTTGTTTTTTGCATTTGCTGCAATTCTGCTGACACGATGTACAGACCATTTTCATCCCTATTAACCTTTTCAGCATTTCCAGTATGAGCCATTTTTAGGCTGATGCCGATAAAGTTAGTCGAGGGGACGAGGTTTTCCCACCTAGTTAGGATACAGTCTGTAAATTCCTGCACTCTTAGTATTTCACTGTATTATAATAATAAATGAAAACTTAACATGTTCAATCTTTGAGGACAGCGGGGGGGGGGGGTTCCAGGACATGTGCGGGGGGGTCCCAGGACATGCGCATTTGTGTGCGGTCTGGATGAGGCGAGAGGTGGTTAAATGCGACATTAAAATAAATATTAAAAAACCTTGTCAAACACAGGTCCTGTGGGCTCCCCAAAGGACACCAGGGACCCCTAAAACATAAACACATATGTGAAGACAGGACAAATAGCCCTGCCCCCTATAATTACAACAGTGTCAGAAACTTGCTTATTCAGTCCCACCCCTTAGTATAAAATATAGACACTGTATAATCTATATTATAGTAAATACTAAGGCTGAGAGCCTGTCATATGGCTCCCAATCCTACAAATAAAAATGCAAGGGTGCCTGCTTATTGACTTCCAGCCACCCCTGATAAATATACCAGGGCTGGAATACAGCTTATTGGCTTCCAGCCACCCCTGATAAATATACCAGGGCTGGAATACTGCTTATTGGCTTCCAGCCACCCCTGATAAATATACCAGGCCTGGAATACTGCTTATTGACTTCCAGCCACCCCTGATAAATATACCAGGGCTGGAATACTGCTTATTGGCCTCCAGCCACCCCTGAAAAATATACCAGAGCTGGAATACTGCTTATTGGCTTCCAGCCACCCCTGATAAATATACCAGGCCTGGAATACTGCTTATTGGCTTCCAGCCACCCCTGATAAATATACCAGGGCTGGAATACTGCTTATTGGCCTCCAGCCACCCCTGATAAATATACCAGAGCTGGAATACTGCTTATTGGCTTCCAGCCACCCCTGATAAATATACCAGGGCTGGAATACTGCTTATTGGCTTCCAGCCACCCCTGATAAATATACCAGGGCTGGAATACTGCTTATTGACTTCCAGCCACCCCTGATAAATATACCAGAGCTGGAATACTGCTTATTGACTTCCAGCCACCCCTGATAAATATACCAGGGCTGGAATACTGCTTATTGACTCCCAGCCACCCCTGATAAATATACCAGGGCTGGAATACTGCTTATTGGCTTCCAGCCACCCCTGATAAATATACCAGAGCTGGAATACTGCTTATTGACTTCCAGCCACCCCTGATAAATATACCAGGGCTGGAATACTGCTTATTGACTTCCAGCCACCCCTGATAAATATACCCGAGCTGGAATACTGCTTATTGGCTTCCAGCCACCCCTGATAAATATAACAGGGCTGGAATACTGCTTATTGGCCTCCAGTCACCCCTGATAAATATACCAGAGCTGGAATACTGCTTATTGACTTCCAGCCACCCCTGATAAATATACCAGGCCTGGAATACTGCTTATTGGCCTCCAGTCACCCCTGATAAATATACCAGAGCTGGAATACTGCTTATTGACTTCCAGCCACCCCTGATAAATATACCAGGCCTGGAATACTGCTTATTAACTTCCAGCCACCCCTGATAAATATACCAGGGCTGGAATACTGCTTATTGACTTCCAGCCACCCCTGATAAATATACCAGGCCTGGAATACTGCTTATTGACTTCCAGCCACCCCTGATAAATATACCAGAGCTGGAATACTGCTTAATGGCTTCCAGCCACCCCTGATAAATATACCAGAGCTGGAATACTGCTTATTGGCTTCCAGCCACCCCTGATAAATATACCAGGCCTGGAATACTGCTTATTGGCTTCCAGCCACCCCTGATAAATATACCAGGGCTGGAATACTGCTTATTGGCCTCCAGCCACCCCTGATAAATATACCAGAGCTGGAATACTGCTTATTGGCTTCCAGCCACCCTTGATAAATATACCAGGGCTGGAATACTGCTTATTGGCTTCCAACCACCCCTGATAAATATACCAGGGCTGGAATACTGCTTATTGGCTTCCAGCCACCCCTGATAAATATACCAGAGCTGGAATACTGCTTATTGGCTTCCAGCCACCCCTGATAAATATACCAGGGCTGGAATACTGCTTATTGGCTTCCAACCACCCCTGATAAATATACCAGGGCTGGAATACTGCTTATTGACTTCCAGCCACCCCTGATAAATATACCAGAGCTGGATTACTGCTTATTGACTTCCAGCCACCCCTGATAAATATACCAGGGCTGGAATACTGCTTATTGGCTTCCAGCCACCCCTGATAAATATACCCGAGCTGGAATACTGCTTATTGGCTTCCAGCCACCCCTGATAAATATACCAGGGCTGGAATACTGCTTATTGGCTTCCAGCCACCCCTGATAAATATACCAGGGCTGGAATACTGCTTATTGGCTTCCAGCCACCCCTGATAAATATACCAGGGCTGGAATACTGCTTATTGGCTTCCAGCCACCCCTGATAAATATACCAGAGCTGGAATACTGCTTATTGACTTCCAGCCACCCTGATAAATATACCAGGGCTGAAATACTGCTTATTGGCTTCCAGCCACCCCTGATAAATATACCAGGGCTGGAATACTGCTTATTGACTTCCAGCCACCCCTGATAAATATACCAGGGCTGGAATACTGCTTATTGACTTCCAGCCACCCCTGATAAATATACCAGAGCTGGAATACTGCTTATTGGCTTCCAGCCACCCCTGATAAATATACCAGGGCTGGAATACTGCTTATTGACTTCCAGCCACCCCTGATAAATATACCAGGGCTGGAATACTGCTTATTGACTTCCAGCCACCCCTGATAAATATACCAGGCCTGGAATACTGCTTATTGACTTCCAGCCACCCCTGATAAATATACCAGGGCTGGAATACTGCTTATTGACTTCCAGCCACCCCTGATAAATATACCAGAGCTGGAATACTGCTTAATGGCTTCCAGCCACCCCTGATAAATATACCAGAGCTGGAATACTGCTTATTGGCTTCCAGCCACCCCTGATAAATATACCAGAGCTGGAATACTGCTTATTGGCTTCCAGCCACCCCTGATAAATATACCAGGGCTGGAATACTGCTTATTGGCTTCCAACCACCCCTGATAAATATACCAGGGCTGGAATACTGCTTATTGGCTTCCAGCCACCCCTGATAAATATACCATGGCTGGAATACTGCTTATTGACTTCCAGCCACCCCTGATAAATATACCAGGGCTGGAATACTGCTTATTGACTTCCAGCCACCCTGATAAATATACCAGGGCTGGAATACTGCTTATTGGCTTCCAGCCACCCCTGATAAATATACCAGGGCTGGAATACTGCTTATTGGCTTCCAGCCACCGCTGATAAATATACCCGAGCTGGAATACTGCTTATTGACTTCCAGCCACCCCTGATAAATATACCAGGGCTGGAATACTGCTTATTGGCCTCCAGCCACCCCTGATAAATATACCAGGGCTGGAATACTGCTTATTGACTTCCAGCCACCCCTGATAAATATACCAGAGCTGGAATACTGCTTATTGGCTTCCAGCCACCCCTGATAAATATACCAGGGCTGGAATACTGCTTATTGGCTTCCAGCCACCCCTGATAAATATACCAGGGCTGGAATACTGCTTATTGACTTCCAGCCACCCTGATAAATATACCAGGGCTGGAATACTGCTTATTGGCTTCCAGCCACCCCTGATAAATATACCAGGGCTGGAATACTGCTTATTGACTTCCAGCCACCCCTGATAAATATACCAGAGCTGGAATACTGCTTATTGGCTTCCAGCCACCCCTGATAAATATACCAGGGCTGGAATACTGCTTATTGGCTTCCAGCCACCCCTGATAAATATACCAGGCCTGGAATACTGCTTATTGACTTCCAGCCACCCCTGATAAATATACCAGGGCTGGAATACTGCTTATTGACTTCCAGCCACCCCTGATAAATATACCAGAGCTGGAATACAGCTTATTGGCTTCCAGCCACCCCTGATAAATATACCAGGGCTGGAATACTGCTTATTGGCTTCCAGCCACCCCTGATAAATATACCAGGCCTGGAATACTGCTTATTGACTTCCAGCCACCCCTGATAAATATACCAGGACTGGAATACTGCTTATTGGCCTCCAGCCACCCCTGAAAAATATACCAGAGCTGGAATACTGCTTATTGGCTTCCAGCCACCCCTGATAAATATACCAGGCCTGGAATACTGCTTATTGGCTTCCAGCCACCCCTGATAAATATACCAGGGCTGGAATACTGCTTATTGGCCTCCAGCCACCCCTGATAAATATACCAGAGCTGGAATACTGCTTATTGGCTTCCAGCCACCCCTGATAAATATACCAGGGCTGGAATACTGCTTATTGGCTTCCAGCCACCCCTGATAAATATACCAGGGCTGGAATACTGCTTATTGACTTCCAGCCACCCCTGATAAATATACCAGAGCTGGAATACTGCTTATTGACTTCCAGCCACCCCTGATAAATATACCAGGGCTGGAATACTGCTTATTGACTCCCAGCCACCCCTGATAAATATACCAGGGCTGGAATACTGCTTATTGGCTTCCAGCCACCCCTGATAAATATACCAGAGCTGGAATACTGCTTATTGACTTCCAGCCACCCCTGATAAATATACCAGGGCTGGAATACTGCTTATTGACTTCCAGCCACCCCTGATAAATATACCCGAGCTGGAATACTGCTTATTGGCTTCCAGCCACCCCTGATAAATATAACAGGGCTGGAATACTGCTTATTGGCCTCCAGTCACCCCTGATAAATATACCAGAGCTGGAATACTGCTTATTGACTTCCAGCCACCCCTGATAAATATACCAGGCCTGGAATACTGCTTATTGGCCTCCAGTCACCCCTGATAAATATACCAGAGCTGGAATACTGCTTATTGACTTCCAGCCACCCCTGATAAATATACCAGGCCTGGAATACTGCTTATTGACTTCCAGCCACCCCTGATAAATATACCAGGGCTGGAATACTGCTTATTGACTTCCAGCCACCCCTGATAAATATACCAGGCCTGGAATACTGCTTATTGACTTCCAGCCACCCCTGATAAATATACCAGGGCTGGAATACTGCTTATTGACTTCCAGCCACCCCTGATAAATATACCAGGCCTGGAATACTGCTTATTGACTTCCAGCCACCCCTGATAAATATACCAGAGCTGGAATACTGCTTATTGGCTTCCAGCCACCCCTGATAAATATACCAGGGCTGGAATACTGCTTATTGACTTCCAGCCACCCCTGATAAATATACCAGGGCTGGAATACTGCTTATTGACTTCCAGCCACCCCTGATAAATATACCAGGCCTGGAATACTGCTTATTGACTTCCAGCCACCCCTGATAAATATACCAGGGCTGGAATACTGCTTATTGACTTCCAGCCACCCCTGATAAATATACCAGAGCTGGAATACTGCTTAATGGCTTCCAGCCACCCCTGATAAATATACCAGAGCTGGAATACTGCTTATTGGCTTCCAGCCACCCCTGATAAATATACCAGAGCTGGAATACTGCTTATTGGCTTCCAGCCACCCCTGATAAATATACCAGGGCTGGAATACTGCTTATTGGCTTCCAACCACCCCTGATAAATATACCAGGGCTGGAATACTGCTTATTGGCTTCCAGCCACCCCTGATAAATATACCATGGCTGGAATACTGCTTATTGACTTCCAGCCACCCCTGATAAATATACCAGGGCTGGAATACTGCTTATTGACTTCCAGCCACCCTGATAAATATACCAGGGCTGGAATACTGCTTATTGGCTTCCAGCCACCCCTGATAAATATACCAGGGCTGGAATACTGCTTATTGGCTTCCAGCCACCGCTGATAAATATACCCGAGCTGGAATACTGCTTATTGACTTCCAGCCACCCCTGATAAATATACCAGGGCTGGAATACTGCTTATTGGCCTCCAGCCACCCCTGATAAATATACCAGGGCTGGAATACTGCTTATTGACTTCCAGCCACCCCTGATAAATATACCAGAGCTGGAATACTGCTTATTGGCTTCCAGCCACCCCTGATAAATATACCAGGGCTGGAATACTGCTTATTGGCTTCCAGCCACCCCTGATAAATATACCAGGGCTGGAATACTGCTTATTGACTTCCAGCCACCCTGATAAATATACCAGGGCTGGAATACTGCTTATTGGCTTCCAGCCACCCCTGATAAATATACCAGGGCTGGAATACTGCTTATTGACTTCCAGCCACCCCTGATAAATATACCAGAGCTGGAATACTGCTTATTGGCTTCCAGCCACCCCTGATAAATATACCAGGGCTGGAATACTGCTTATTGGCTTCCAGCCACCCCTGATAAATATACCAGGCCTGGAATACTGCTTATTGACTTCCAGCCACCCCTGATAAATATACCAGGGCTGGAATACTGCTTATTGACTTCCAGCCACCCCTGATAAATATACCAGAGCTGGAATACAGCTTATTGGCTTCCAGCCACCCCTGATAAATATACCAGGGCTGGAATACTGCTTATTGGCTTCCAGCCACCCCTGATAAATATACCAGGCCTGGAATACTGCTTATTGACTTCCAGCCACCCCTGATAAATATACCAGGACTGGAATACTGCTTATTGGCCTCCAGCCACCCCTGAAAAATATACCAGAGCTGGAATACTGCTTATTGGCTTCCAGCCACCCCTGATAAATATACCAGGCCTGGAATACTGCTTATTGGCTTCCAGCCACCCCTGATAAATATACCAGGGCTGGAATACTGCTTATTGGCCTCCAGCCACCCCTGATAAATATACCAGAGCTGGAATACTGCTTATTGGCTTCCAGCCACCCCTGATAAATATACCAGGGCTGGAATACTGCTTATTGGCTTCCAGCCACCCCTGATAAATATACCAGGGCTGGAATACTGCTTATTGACTTCCAGCCACCCCTGATAAATATACCAGAGCTGGAATACTGCTTATTGACTTCCAGCCACCCCTGATAAATATACCAGGGCTGGAATACTGCTTATTGACTCCCAGCCACCCCTGATAAATATACCAGGGCTGGAATACTGCTTATTGGCTTCCAGCCACCCCTGATAAATATACCAGAGCTGGAATACTGCTTATTGACTTCCAGCCACCCCTGATAAATATACCAGGGCTGGAATACTGCTTATTGACTTCCAGCCACCCCTGATAAATATACCCGAGCTGGAATACTGCTTATTGGCTTCCAGCCACCCCTGATAAATATAACAGGGCTGGAATACTGCTTATTGGCCTCCAGTCACCCCTGATAAATATACCAGAGCTGGAATACTGCTTATTGACTTCCAGCCACCCCTGATAAATATACCAGGCCTGGAATACTGCTTATTGGCCTCCAGTCACCCCTGATAAATATACCAGAGCTGGAATACTGCTTATTGACTTCCAGCCACCCCTGATAAATATACCAGGCCTGGAATACTGCTTATTGACTTCCAGCCACCCCTGATAAATATACCAGGGCTGGAATACTGCTTATTGACTTCCAGCCACCCCTGATAAATATACCAGGCCTGGAATACTGCTTATTGACTTCCAGCCACCCCTGATAAATATACCAGGGCTGGAATACTGCTTATTGACTTCCAGCCACCCCTGATAAATATACCAGGGCTGGAATACTGCTTATTGACTTCCAGTCACCCCTGATAAATATACCAGAGCTGGAATACTGCTTATTGGCTTCCAGCCACCCCTGATAAATATACCAGGGCTGGAATACTGCTTATTGACTTCCAGTCACCCCTGATAAATATACCAGAGCTGGAATACTGCTTATTGGCTTCCAGCCACCCCTGATAAATATACCAGAGCTGGAATACTGCTTATTGGCTTCCAGCCACCCTTGATAAATATACCAGGGCTGGAATACTGCTTATTGGCTTCCAACCACCCCTGATAAATATACCAGGGCTGGAATACTGCTTATTGGCTTCCAGCCACCCCTGATAAATATACCAGAGCTGGATTACTGCTTATTGACTTCCAGCCACCCCTGATAAATATACCCGAGCTGGAATACTGCTTATTGGCTTCCAGCCACCCCTGATAAATATACCAGGGCTGGAATACTGCTTATTGGCTTCCAGCCACCCCTGATAAATATACCAGGGCTGGAATACTGCTTATTGGCTTCCAGCCACCCCTGATAAATATACCAGAGCTGGAATACTGCTTATTGGCTTCCAGCCACCCCTGATAAATATACCAGAGCTGGAATACTGCTTATTGACTTCCAGCCACCCTGATAAATATACCAGGGCTGAAATACTGCTTATTGGCTTCCAGCCACCCCTGATAAATATACCAGGGCTGGAATACTGCTTATTGGCTTCCAGCCACCCCTGATAAATATACCAGGCCTGGAATACTGCTTATTGACTTCCAGCCACCCCTGATAAATATACCAGGGCTGGAATACTGCTTATTGGCTTCCAGCCACCCCTGATAACAATACCAGGGCTGGAATACTGCTTATTGGCTTCCAGCCACCCCTGATAAATATACCAGGGCTGGAATACTGCTTATTGACTTCCAGCCACCCCTGATAAATATACCAGGGCTGGAATACTGCTTAATGGCTTCCAGCCACCCCTGATAAATATACCAGAGCTGGAATACTGCTTATTGGCTTCCAGCCACCCCTGATAAATATACCAGAGCTGGAATACTGCTTATTGGCTTCCAGCCACCCTTGATAAATATACCAGGGCTGGAATACTGCTTATTGGCTTCCAACCACCCCTGATAAATATACCAGAGCTGGAATACTGCTTATTGGCTTCCAGCCACCCCTGATAAATATACCAGGGCTGGAATACTGCTTATTGGCTTCCAGCCACCCCTGATAAATATACCAGGGCTGGAATACTGCTTATTGGCTTCCAGTCACCCCTGATAAATATACCATGGCTGGAATACTGCTTATTGACTTCCAGCCACCCCTGATAAATATACCAGGGCTGGAATACTGCTTATTGACTTCCAGCCACCCTGATAAATATACCACGGCTGGAATACTGCTTATTGGCTTCCAGCCACCCCTGATAAATATACCAGGGCTGGAATACTGCTTATTGGCTTCCAGCCACCCCTGATAAATATACCCGAGCTGGAATACTGCTTATTGACTTCCAGCCACCCCTGATAAATATACCAGGGCTGGAATACTGCTTATTGGCCTCCAGCCACCCCTGATAAATATACCAGGGCTGGAATACTGCTTATTGACTTCCAGCCACCCCTGATAAATATACCAGAGCTGGAATACTGCTTATTGGCTTCCAGCCACCCCTGATAAATATACCAGGGCTGGAATACTGCTTATTGGCTTCCAGCCACCCCTGATAAATATACCAGGGCTGGAATACTGCTTATTGACTTCCAGCCACCCTGATAAATATACCAGGGCTGGAATACTGCTTATTGGCTTCCAGCCACCCCTGATAAATATACCAGGGCTGGAATACTGCTTATTGGCTTCCAGCCACCCCTGATAAATATACCAGGGCTGGAATACTGCTTATTGACTTCCAGCCACCCCTGATAAATATACCAGAGCTGGAATACTGCTTGTTGGCTTCCAGCCACCCCTGATAAATATACCAGGGCTGGAATACTGCTTATTGGCTTCCAGCCACCCCTGATAAATATACCCGAGCTGGAATACTGCTTATTATCTTCCAGCCACCCCTGATAAATATACCAGAGCTGGAATACTGCTTATTGGCTTCCAGCCACCCCTGATAAATATACCAGGGCTGGAATACTGCTTATTGACTTCCAGCCACCCCTGATAAATATACCAGAGCTGGAATACTGCTTATTGGCTTCCAGCCACCCCTGATAAATATACCCGAGCTGGAATACTGCTTATTATCTTCCAGCCACCCCTGATAAATATACCAGGGCTGGAATACTGCTTATTGACTTCCAGCCACCCCATATAAATATACCAGGGCTGGAATACTGCTTATTGGCTTCCAGACCCTCCAATACAATTACTGGGATTGAGAGCCTTCTTATCGGCTCCCAGCCCCCAGATATAATAGCCCCTACAATAGCCTCCTTGCCAGCCCTCTCCACAGATACTGTCTACTCCTGATTACTAAGGGAGCTGCCTTGAACCTGACTGGTGGCAATAGCTGGACATGTAGCAGATTTATTTGTGTGCGCGTGCAGTGGAATCACTGAGATGCTGACTATGAGTGTGAAGGGTCATGGATGACATGACGTTACAGCTGAATATTAACATTACAGCCAGTCAGTGAGACAGGGATTTACTGCAACGATTTCCACAGACACCTGTGCAGTCTACAGCTGGAGAGTCAACTCTGGGGCAAGTTCTAAAAGTGATGTAAGCAGCAGGAACATTCTATTGGTTTCCATGGTGATTCTGGGGGTAAAGTTCTAAAAGTGATGTAATCAGCAGGAACATTCCATTGGTTTCCATGGTGATATCAGCAGGAACATTCCATTGGTTTCCATGGTGATTCTGGGGTAAAGTTCTAAAAGTGATGTAATCAGCAGGAACATTCCATTGGTTTCCATGCTGATATCAGCAGGAACATTCCATTGGTCTCCATGGTGATTCTGGGGTAAAGTTCTAAAAGTGATGTAATCAGCAGGAACATTCCATTGGTTTCCATGGTGATATCAGCAGGAACATTCCATTGGTTTCCATGGTGATTCTGGGGTAAAGTTCTAAAAGTGATGTAATCAGCAGGAACATTCCATTGGTTTCCATGGTGATTCTGGGGTAAAGTTCTAAAAGTTATGTAATCAGCAGGAACATTCCATTGGTTTCCTTTGCACCAGAACTGACCATGGATTCACCTATTTACTAAATGGAACTGAGCCTAATTTGTATCCCTTGGCAGAATCAGTAACACCCTTTACATTCGGTGTCACTTCGGAGAATCTGTGGTCATCGTGGACCAGTGATTGACTCCTCTGTCCCCTGGACATCAGAACTCCTGCTTCATATTGAAGACGAAGGTTTCGCTTCTAGTTTTACCGCTGTGTAGAAGCTGCACCTGTCACCTTCCCAATAGTGGGAAGAACAGGGACTTTTCCGATCATTCAAGAAGTGGCGCTAGTTTCTCGATGGATTTTTTTGCTGTAAACAAATGACACTGTGGATTTCTTACACCTACTCACAGCATGTCTGGTGACTCACACATCATTTAATACCAGGAGAACAAAGAGTACTGAGTACAACACACAGATTATTCCTATTTCCAGTGAAAGCTAAGAAACTACAGCCACTAAATAATAAAGTGACGTGAGCTGAAATTATATAAATTATATTTAATATAATCTGGATACTTCAGTATTCCCGAGTATTCCTGAGCTAGATGTACTAAGAGGGATAAATGGGAACACTCTCAATCAACTGTAAGAAAATGGTTATTGTTCCTTTTTTCACTACATTAAGGGTCTGTCACTGTAACACTGGGAAGAGATCCCACCCAAAATAAATATATATTATTACCACGTTTTACTTTAGGATTATTCTAGAACAAACGTGCTACAGAATGATATATTGTGTATCGTTATAAAGTGACACAATCACCAAAATAATGTTATATTGTAAATGTCTCTTTATCAAGCGTCAGCAGAAGAGCCATCACATCCTCTGCTCTGTATTGCTCTATAAACCATGTGTACGCTCCACTCTGTTTACACTGTTAATGTATAGAATAAAACATGATCTATACATTGAGTTACCAAATTGCAGTAAATGTTTCATATATGTCTATGGAGCCTCTTGTCTATGACATCATCTTGTGGCTTGATATGCAAATTACTAATTTCCCTTTGAAACTTCATTCATTTGCATAATGAGCCGCAGGTGATGTCATCTGCAGAAGACATGTTTAGAACATATTTTTATGCCTCCTGACTGTCCCACTTTGTGGGTTTTGGGAGGCTGTCGTACTGTGCCGCCGAGCTCTAACCTGCATATTGGGACAAAGGAAGAGTTCAGTGGAATAACTGGCTTCGGGGTGTCTGGGATTCCAGAGAATGCACACTGGACCTGATGGTTTTTCCAATCTCTATTATAAGACATATCATCGAATCCTCACCCCACTTCCGACAAAAGTTTTTAATTCAATAAAAGATATGGAGTCCATACCCCCTGAAATGCTTGAAGCATTGATTATAACTTTACCAAAACCAGGGAAAACACCCCAGAAAATCTTAGACCCATTTCATTATTGAATACTGACACTAAACTGTACTCCAAATTTCTGGCTGATAGGCTCAAACAAGTTCTCCCAGATTTACTGAATGAGGATCAAGTCGGCTTCACTCCACCAAGACAGGCGTTCGATAGCACCAGGAAATTTATAAATTTGACACACATACTATGCACAAACAAACAAGCTTCTCTGTTGTTATCACTAGACGCGGAAAAAGTCTTCGACCGGCTCAATTGGGCATATATGGAAAGTGCACTCCAAAAGTTTGGTATCCCGAACACATTTTTAAATAACATGGGATTTCTGGCGGATACATTTTCGATTACCAATGGCACACGCCAAGGATGTCCCCTGTCCCTGCTAATTTTTGTACTGGCACTGGAACCACTTGCAACACAAATCAGATCCTCACCTAATATTGCAGGCATCTCACACGGAACTATGACCCATAAAATCGGTCTCTTTGCAGATGACATTTTATTGGCTTTAGGCAATCCGAGAGAATCACTTCCAGCCTTACAAATTGTTCTTGCAGAATACTCGAAAGTGTCATACTACAAAAACAATTCCGGGAAAACCCAAGCACTTCCTATAAACATTGCACAATCATCCTTGTCTATTTTTAAAAAAAAACATAGAGATTTGACTGGCGAGAGGAATCCATACATTTTTTGTATCCAACTGTCAAAAACTATTACACAGGAACCTGTACAGAGCACACATATAATAATACCAGGTGAATGATAACTATACTTGCAATGTGTGCATACATATATTACACAGGAGTCTGTACAGAGCAGACATATAATAATACCAGGTGAATGATAACTATACTTGCAATGTGTGCATACATATATTACACAGGAGTCTGTACAGAGCAGACATATAATAATACCAGGTGAATGATAACTATACTTGCAATGTGTGCATACATATATTACACAGGAGTCTGCAAAAGAGCAGACATATAATAATACCAGGTGAATGATAACTATACTTGCAGTGTGTGCATACATATATTACACAGGAGTCTGTACAGAGCAGACATATAATAATACCAGGTGAATGATAACTATACTTGCAATGTGTGCATACATATATTACACAGGAGTCTGTACAGAGCACACATATAATAATACCAGGTGAATGATAACTATACTTGCAATGTGTGCATACATATATTACACAGGAGTCTGTACAGAGCAGACATATAATAATACCAGGTGAATGATAACTATACTTGCAATGTGTGCATACATATATTACACAGGAGTCTGTACAGAGCAGACATATAATAATAACAGGTGAATGATAGCTATACTTGCAGTGTGTGCATACATATATTACACAGGAGTCTGTACAGAGCAGACATATAATAATACCAGGTGAATGATAACTATACTTGCAGTGTGTGCATACATATATTACACAGGAGTCTGTACAGAGCAGACATATAATAATACCATGTGAATGATAACTATACTTGCAATGTGTGCATACATATATTACACAGGAGTCTGTGCAGAGCAGACATATAATAATACCAGGTGAATGATAGCTATACATGCAGTGTGTGCATACATATATTACACAGGAGTCTGTACAGAGCAGACATGTAATAATACCAGGTGAATGATAGCTATACTTGCAGTGTGTGCATACATATATTACACAGGAGTCTGTACAGAGCAGATCTATGATAATACCAGGTGAATGATAACTATACTTGCAGTGTGTGCATACATATATTACACAGGAGTCTGTACAGAGCAGATATATAATAATACCAGGTAAATAATAACAAAACTTGCAGTGTGTGCATATATATATTACACAGGAGCCTGTACAGAGCAGACATATAATAATACCAGGTGAATGATAACTATACTTGCAGTGTGTGCATACATATATTACACAGGAGTCTGTACAGAGCAGATACCTGCTGGTTTGTCTTTCAGTTGTACAGTTAGGATTGCCAGGTCGGTCAGTGTTTTGCTGGATACGATCCTGTGTGTCCCGAGGAGGCAGTTCATTATTCCAGGTCACGTGTAGTTTTTGTCTGGTGCTTTGCAGTGTGTAGAACTCAATCAATGATCTGATCTGTCACTTTGATTAGTAAATTGATTTCTTTCTGGTCACATATGAATTCTACACATTGAAAGCAGCAAAGGATATATGTGAATGAAGCCGGTTCCCCTATATCTAACCTAAAATAATAACAAATACCCAGAATTTCACAGCAATGGAGAGGACTCAGCTACATCTCCCAGCTATACATAGCTGCCCCCTGGTGGCAGAGATGTGTGATTACTCTGGTATACCCAGAATTCTATTAAATTTATGTGGTTTGATTATATCTTCCAAATCACTGTAGTAATTCTCATCACTCTCAGCCAGTAACACAGTTGACAACATCGGTCATGTTTTCAGGGACACATATTTGTTCCACATGCTGCAGACAGAGCATGCAAAGTGCAGCCCGGCAGTACGTAGGATGGTTACACTTAGTGGCGTCCCGAGAGGGGTGCGGGGGGTGCGGACCGCACAGGGTGACACCGCCAGCGGGTGTCACCCGGCACTTTACAATGCTCTGTCTGCAGCATGTGGAACAAATATGTGTCCGTAGAAACATAGCCGACAAAACCCTTATATAAGTAACATCAGCAGTGACACTGTATCTGTGATATGTGAATGACAGAACCATGATGCTCTCTGTTTTATACACAATTAGACTGATATTTACACCTTTGAGTCACTATTGCTGATTTGCTTTGCATGTAATTTTTCCCTTATATTAATGGAGACAGATATATACAATGATTCATTGAACTACTATTCTCATCATCCCTGGGCAGTCACTTACTGGCTCTCCCTGCTTAGGGCCCTATCACTGCACTGAGGGCTATTTATTAAAAAGGACCTGTCACCTAAACACTGGTTATATTGGGACTGCAGAGATTAAAAAGGATCGATACATTGACATCAAAATTGCAACAAATACATAAATTAAGCAAAACAATGCATTTTAATGTATCTGTGGTGACACAACCTGTGGTGACATCATCTGTGGCTTGATTTGCTAATGAACTAAGTTCCAACAGTGTAATTTGCATATTGAACCTCAAGGTGATGTCATACACAGACACATTGTAACTGATTATACACAATGTTTAGGGTTCCTGTAAAGAGCTGTTAGTTGAGGTTTAGTAAATGTTGTAGTTAAGTTGATCTGCTGCAGCTGCCAAGCTCCCTCCTGGCAGGTGGAAGATGATAATGGGAGTTGGAGTCCAGTAACACAAGCCCCATAAATCTATAACTTATACACCCCAGGTACTGGCTATAATTCTGAAGTCTGACGTGTGTACAGGAAAAGTGACCCGGAGAACCTTTTCCAGTCCTTCTTTTGTAAGATAGATGTTTGTCCTGCTAAACCAAAGGAGATAATGCACTGAGCCTGCTCCTATTATACATGAAGTGCTAAATCTGGATCAGCAGAGGTAATGCATCATTCATCCTGGGTCTAAATCCTGGGACCGATTTGTCTCTGCATGAGAGGCTGAAAGGTTATTATTAAAGTCAAAAGTTCACAGCAAATGGAAAAGCTACTTCAGTCCTGTTACCAAGTAATTAGTGTCTAATAACCAGCGGCTTCCAGTCTCTGAATATCTGGGCCATGAGGTAGAGGGAGGTAGAAAAGGAGCCTGAACTTCCTCATGCAGGGGTATCACGAAACGAAGGAAGATTGGGGGCCATCTCTCCTTCATGAATAATGCCAATAATGCTCTACTAATGTATCAATGATACATTATTTATCAAGAAAAAGAAAACAGAATCTCTATCCATTTGTACAGAAACAAACTGCCTCAGGGCAATAAAGAGCCATTTACAGCAAAATACAGATTTTAGTGATAAAAATCTGTGTCATTAATGGAATTAACCTTGAATTCAAGTTTATAAATCTATATCTTTAGCATAACAATATGATTAGAGTTGAACGGACACCTGGATGTTCGGGTTCGGTGGGTTCAGCCGAACTTCGGAAAAATGTCCGGGTCCGTGCTCGAACTTGACCCCGAACTTGACCCTGAACCCGAACCCCATTGAAGTCAATAGGGACACGAACTTTTGGCCACTAAAATGCCTCTAAAAAAGTCCTGGAAAGGCCTAGAGGGCTGCAAAAGGAATTAAAATGTGGGTGAGAGTAGGACAAGTGCCCTGCAAACAAATGTGGATAGGGAAATAACTTCAAATAACATAAAATACATACAAATTACAAATACAGCTGAGCCATAAAATAGCACTAGATGGAATCTTTGATTTTAGCTTTGGAAGAACATAAATCTAAATCTAAAGCATGGCTGCCAGGAGGATCAGCAGAATTATCCATTTGAGAGAGGGTTGGAGTGCAGGTTATTCTCTTTCAGTTTATACTAAGTGACCCATAGGTTGAGGAGGCGGTGACCGTGGCGGTGTAGGTGGAAGCGGCGCTGGAGGAGGAGGAGGTAGCCAGAATTTTTCAAAGTGCGCTGTAAGCACAGTATTGGACTGCTTTATTTGACTCTCAGATATGAAGTGCACCGCAAGACGCAAATGTACTATTTACCACACAAAACTATTAGAATTTTTCAAAGTGCGCTGTAAGCACAGTATTTGACGGTTCTATTTGACTCTCAGATGTAATACATGTAATGCTATTGCTATTCTATAAACCGAAATAGAGTCCCCATTCATACGAATAGGTCATTTAACCTATTCGTATGAATGGGGACTCTATTTCGGTTTATAGAAAGCCAATAGCATTATATGTATTCCATAAACCAAAAGTCTATGAACCGAAAGACATTCGGTGTATAGACTTTCGGTTTATAGAATACATGTAATGCTATTGCTATTCTATAAACCGAAAGTCTATAAACCGAATGTCGTTCGGTTGATAGACTTTCGGCTTATGGAATACATGTAATGCTATTGGCTTTCTATAAACCGAAATAGAGTCCCCATTCATAAGAAATTCTTATGAATGGGGACTCTATTTCGGTTTATAGAAAGCCAATAGCATTACATACAATGTAATCGCCGAACCCCGAACTCCAACACAGACATACAGTGAAATGTCCGTGTTCGGGTCTGGGGTCCAAAAATCGTAAAGTTCGGTACGAACCTGAACAGTGCGGTTCGGGTTCGCTCAACACTAAATATGATCACAAACTGTTAATGTTTTATTCTGATGTTTTACTATTTTATATTGTAATATGTTCAGTTGCTAGTGTTTTGCACCCAGCCTGACTATCTCACATCTAGCTCCAGATTAAAGTGGCTAGATACTGCTTTACCTGTAATGTGTTTAAGTTCTCTATTGTTTACTCAAGTGTTATCTGATTGCAGTTTGGTGTATATGTGCTGTGTAAATCACAAATAAATGGTCTCTTTCTGTTGTTGAACTGATCGGTGTCCTGAGTGATTCGTTCCTAATCTTCTAGCAGAGGTTGCAGAGTGTATATCTGTTCCAGTGGTTCCAAGCAGAGCATCTTCCCATAACGAGCAGAGGGCCTACTACGTCCGGTAGGCAGCTCGTTACAGCTAGTAAAGCAGTATGTTGGACAAACATGAACATATTTTATTATTAAAGGTGATATTTTTAGACATTTTATATTTGTTTGTTTTCTTTCCATTCTCCCCTCTCTCTCCTATCTATATAATTCTTTCACACTGTAGTGTTTGTAGCTTTGTCTAATGAGCAGGAATTTGGTCTAATTCTGTCATTTGTTTTTGCAGTGATTTCACTTTAAAGAGTATCCCGTCTGTCATTTACTAAACAGAGCGTATTAATAAATCATGGAATATGGCGCCCTCTGGTGTTCAAATGTTGGACCTGGAAATTTGTTTTTTTTCATTGAAAAAGAGCATAGATTTATTCATTTAATGTGATCCAGTGGGTCACCAGGGGAACCAGTGTATTAAAGGGACAGTCCATGCATGAAGTAAAGTTCTTTACACTGCGTTTCCGCCTGTCCCATCTAAGAACTATTTCTTTGCTGCAGATTTCTTTATTCATTTATTTATTTAAATGTTGTGGTTTTGTGACAATTTTGGTATCACTGACTCACTGCTAGTCTTTATCTTTGCATTTTGTGCAGAACAAAATCAAGTCAAGTGTTTTCTGAAAAATACTTCAGGTTAAATAAGTAAAAATGTACTAAAAGATGAGTTGAGGTGAGATGAACATTACCTGTTACTGATGTAAGTAATTTTACATTGTGTAGAGTCAAATCTGGCGAGTTTCTCCTGCTAGAAGAACCCAGCTGACCATGGATAATGCAGAGTTACATGTTTACACACTGTCACTTTATAACAATGCATTATACAGGGCCAACTCTGTTCTTCTAGCAAGAGAAACTCACCAGACCCTGCACAATGTATAGAAGAATATATAGAAGAGCTCAGCTGGCAATGAATAATGCAGAGTTACATCTTTACACACTGTCACTTTATAACAATGCATTATACAGGACCAACTCTGTTCTTCTAGCAGGAGAAACTCACCAGACCCTGCACAGTGTATAGAAGAATATATAGAAGAGCTCAGCTGGCCATGGATAATGCAGAGTTACATCTTTACACACTGTTATTTTATAACAATGCATTATACAGGACCAACTCTGTTCTTCTAGCAGGAGAAACTCACCAGACCCAGCACAATGTATAGAGAATATATAGAAGAGCTCAGCTGGCCATGGATAATGCAGAGTTACATCTTTACACACTGTCACTTTATAACAATGCATTATACAGGGCCAACTCTGTTCTTCTAGCAGGAGAAACTCACCAGACCCTGCACAATGTATAGAAGAATATATAGAAGAGCTAAGCTGGCCATGGATAATGCAGAGTTACATCTTTACACACTGTTATTTTATAACAATGCTTTATACAGGACCAACTCTGTTCTTCTAGCAGGAGAAACTCACCAGGCCCTGCACAATGTATAGAGGAATATATAGAGCTCAGCTGGCCATGGATAATGCAGAGTTACATCTTTACACACTGTCACTTTATAACAATGCATTATACAGGACCAACTCTGTTCTTCTAGCAGGAGAAACTCACCAGACCCTGCACAATGTATAGAAGAATATATAGAAGAGCTAAGCTGGCCATGGATAATGCAGAGTTACATCTTTACACACTGTCACTTTATAACAATACATTATACAGGGCCAACTCTGTTCTTCTAGCTGGAGAAACTCACCAGACCCTGCACAATGTATAGAGGAATATATAGAAGAGCTCACCTGGCCATGGATAATGCAGAGTTACATCTTTACACACTGTCACTTTATAACAATGCATTATACAGGACCAACTCTGTTCTTCTAGCAGGAGAAACTCACCAGACCTTGCACAATGTATAGAAGAATATATAGAAGAGCTCAGCTGGCCATGGATAATGCAGAGTTACATCTTTACATACTGTCCCTTTATAACAATGCATTATACAGGGCCAACTCTGTTCTTCTAGCAAGAGAAACTCACCAGGCCCTGCACAATGTATAGAAGAATATATAGAAGAGCTCAGCTGGCCATGGATAATACAGAGTTACATCTTTACACACTGTCACTATATAACAATGCATTATACAGGGCCAACTCTGTTCTTCTAGCAGGAGAAACTCACCAGGCCCTGCACAATGTATAGAAGAATATATAGAAGAGCTCAGCTGGCCATGGATAATGCATGTGTGCATTCTAGCTGGATCAGTTATAAGCTACCTGATATTGACAGTGATTGAGGACAGTGAGAGCTGGGTGGGATTAGTGAGATTAATTAACAGGTATGTTTGTTGGATGGGTAGTAAGCTTCATTAAAGAGGTGATTTTGAGGGACTTTTTAAAGTTTGAGAAGTAGAGAGCTGGATTCTCTGTTCGAAAGAGAGCGTGTAACTCATGCAAAATCTTGGAGGCGCGAGTGGGGGGAGGTGATGAGGATGAAGGAGAGCTGTGGTCCCATGGAGGAGCGCGGAGGTCATACAGGGAAGTATCGTTAATGAGGGAGGCAATGTAGCGAGGGACCGAGTAGCGAAGGGCTTTGTAGGTTAAAGACAGAATTTTACATTTTATGCTAGAGCCGACGGGGAGCCAGTGGGGGCGTTGCAGAGAGGAGCCGCTGATTCAGGCCGACGAGCTAGAAAGATGAGCCTGGCAGCTATGTTTTGAATAGATTGCAGGGGAGAAGGAAGAACCAGAGTTAGTTCACTCAGGAGTCTGTTCCAGTAGTCAAAGCAAGAGATCACAAGTGAGTGTACTAGGAGTTTGGCGGTCTCTACACTGAGTAATGGCCAAATGTGTGCGATGTTCCCTAGGTGGAGACAACAGGAATCGGCTACAGACAGGACCTACACCATCCAGCACCTACATTGCACCCACACTGAACACCCAGGAAATGTCCCATCACCCACACTGCACACCCAGGAAATGCCCCATCACCCACACTGCACACCCAGGAAATGCCCCATCACCCACACTGCACACCCAGGAAATGCCCCATCACCCACACTGCACACTCAGGAAATGCCCCATCACCCACACTGCACACTCAGGAAATGCCCCATCACCCACACTGCACCCAGGACATTTGTATTTTAATACATTTCACACTATGGGGGACAAAATGGTCTTCTGCTTTGTTACTTAATAACCATAATTCATGTTTTATCTTATTTATATCTAAGTCGTGCATCTATTCATATTGTATTTTGTTGTTACACTAATTTTCTTATCTTTTGATCTTTATTTTATTTTCAATGAATTAATTATTATTTTATTAATAATTGTTGCATTGTATTTACTTTTGTAAAAACATTCTTTATATGGGTATTTTTGGTCAGACCCATATCTATGAATCATCAGTTTTTCATATTTTTTATGATTCATAATTAATAACCCATATTCATATTGCACTGCACACCGAGGACATGTCCCGTCACCCACACTGCACACCGAGGACATGTCCCGTCACCCACACTGCACACCGAGGACATGTCCAGTCACCCACACTGCACACCCAGGACATGTCCCGTCACCTACACTGCACACCCAGGTTCTTAACTCTTTCAGATTGTGCAATGCAGAGAGATTCCTCCAGGGTCCAGAGCAAACAAAACACAAAGAAAAAACTATAACAGTGTAATATTCATGCATAAAATACCTATAGTTACAACGTGAGTATTTTAGACATAATATATATTTTTATTTTATCTATTGTTCGGCCCTTTTTCCTATCCTTTCTACTTTTGTTTTATAGAGGAGGATAGTATTAAAAAAAAACAACCACAACAAGAGGACATAGTCTTGAATTAAATGGGCAATTATTTAAAAGTAATATCAGGAAGTATTACTTTACTGAGAGGGTAGTGGATGAATGGAATAGTCTTCCAGTAGAAGTGGTAGACGTTAATACAGTGAAGGAGTTTAAGCATGCGTGGGAGAGGTATAAGGCTATCCTAGATATAACATAAGGCCAGGGACTAATGAAAGTATTACATTACTGAGAGGGTAGTGGATGCATGGAATAGTATTTCAGTAGAAGTGGTAGAGGTTAATACAGTGAAGGAGTTTAAGCATGCATGGGATAGGTATAAGGCTATCCTAGATATAAGATAAGGTCAGGGACTAATGAAAGTATTACTTTACTGAGAGGGTAGTGGATGCATGGAATAGTCTTCCAGTAGAAGTGGTAGAGGTTAATACAGTGAAGGAGTTTAAGCATGCATGGGATAGGTATAAGGCTATCCTAGATATAAGATAAGGCCAGGGACTAATGAAAGTATTACTTTACTGAGAGGGTAGTGGATGTATGGAATAGTCTGCCAGTAGAAGTGGTAGAGGTTAATACAGTGAAGGAGTTTAAGCATGCATGGGATAGGTATAAGGCTATCCTAGATATAAGATAAGGCCAGGGACTAATGAAAGTATTACATTACTGAGAGGGTAGTGGATGCATGGAATAGTCTTCCAGTAGAAGTGGTAGAGGTTAATACAGTGAAGGAGTTTAAGCATGCATGGGATAGGTATAAGGCTATCCTAGATAAAAGATAAGGCCAGGGACTAATGAAAGTATTACATTACTGAGAGGGTAGTGGATGTATGGAATAGTCTTCCAGTAGAAGTGGTAGAGGTTAATACGGTGAAGGAGTTTAAGCATGCATGGGATAGGTATAAGGCTATCCTAGATATAAGGCCAGGGACTAATGAAAGTATTACTCTACTGAGAGGGTAGTGGATGTATGGAATAGTCTTCCAGTAGAAGTGGTAGAGGTTAATACGGTGAAGGAGTTTAAGCATGCATGGGATAGGTATAAGGCTATCCTAGATATAAGATAAGGCCAGGGACTAATGAAAGTATTACATTACTGAGAGGGTAGTGGATGCATGGAATAGTCTTCCAGTAGAAGTGGTAGAGGTTAATACAGTGAAGGAGTTTAAGCATGCATGGGATAGGTATAAGGCTATCCTAGATATAAGGCCAGGGACTAATGAAAGTATTACTCTACTGAGAGGGTAGTGGATGTATGGAATAGTCTTCCAGTAGAAGTGGTAGAGGTTAATATAGTGAAGGAGTTTAAGCATGCATGGAAAAATTGGCTGTGGCATATTATTGGGCAAACACTGGCTAATTAATTAATCTATCAGTGGCATATTAATGGGCAAACTGGCTGTGGAATAGTAATGGGCAAACTAACAGTGGATTATTTGAATGGGCACCTGGCTGGGAAATATTTTTAGTGGGCAAACTGTGGCATATTTTAATTCCAAAACTGGCTGTTGCATATGTTAATGGCAAAATGATGCTGTAGAATATTCTGTGGGGCAAAATAGCATGTACTATGGGGGAAAGTGACAATGACTGTTCTACTGGGCAGTTCTGTGGGGCAAAGTAAGACTGTGGCTGCAAATCATGCAGGTGCCATATGAGTGCAAACCTTTTTTGCATGCGACCAGCAGATACGACCTGGTTAATTTCACGGTCAGATCGGTGCTGACTGGCTGCTTCTGCCAAGACTAGAAGTGAATAGGTCGTGAATGTTGCAGGACTGGAGGCTTCAGTTCTTTCGCTGATCTCCCTGTGGTTGAAATGAACTATTTATACGTCCAGTTCAAACAATCACCTGTCAATATCCCAGTAACATCATTGTTTTTACACGCGATCACTAAGATGGAGTCCAATAAACTATGGGCCTTCGTCATGAACAGCAGGAAAGTGAGAAGGGAATTTGAAGCTTGAAATTGAGCCGACCCTGTAATAGAGAGAAGTCCACTGAACTTTACTGCAGAAAGTGGAAAAGGGCCACAGCCTATCATATAATCCTGATCATCTCGGGCAGCTGATGTGCATGCTTCGCACGTCAGCGGGGTTTACTCAGGATTGGAACTTTGTCACCCCACCAGTGCCCCCAGAGGATCTGTCTGGCATCTCCCCCTCATCAAAAGCAGAATAGCAAGTCTGGGGATACATTGGCAAGTCTGGAGGTCAATTGGAAAGTATGTGGCATATTTAATAGGCTCCTGTGTGTGGCATATTGAATAGGCTCCTGTGTGTGCTATATTGAATAGGCTCCTGTGTGTGGCATATTGAATAGGCTCCTGTGTGTGCTATATTGAATAGGCTCCTGTGTGTGGCATATTGAATAGGCTCCTGTGTGTGCTATATTGAATAGGCTCCAGTGTGTGGCATATTGAATAGGCTCCTGTGTGTGGCATATTGAATAGGCTCCTGTGTGTGGCATATTGAATAGGCTCCTGTGTGTGGCATATTGAATAGGCTCCTGTATGTGGCATATTTAATAGGCTCCTGTGTGTGGCATATTGAATAGGCTCCTGTGTGTGGCAACTTGAATAGGCTCCTGTGTGTGGCATATTGAATAGGCTCCTGTGTGTGGCGTATTGAATAGGCTCCTGTGTGTGGCATATTTAATAGGCTCCTGTGTGTGGCATATTTAATAGGCTCCTGTGTGTGGCATATTTAATAGGCTCCTGTGTGTGGCATATTTAATAGGCTCCTGTGTGTGCTATATTTAATAGGCTCCTGTGTGTGGCATATTTAATAGGCTCCTGTGTGTGGCATATTGAATAGGCTCCTGTGTGTGGCATATTTAATAGGCTCCTGTGTGTGGCATATTTAATAGGCTCCTGTGTGTGCTATATTTAATAGGCTCCTGTGTGTGGCATATTGAATAGGCTCCTGTGTGTGGCATATTGAATAGGCTCCTGTGTGTGGCATATTGAATAGGCTCCTGTGTGTGGCGTGTATATAAATACTTCCTCTGAATGTGAAACCCCGTGATTATATTTAATTGGAGTACTATGATTGTATGAAATATATGGTTCTAGAAGCTGCTTTTCCTTTATGTAATTACTGTTTCCCCCACCCATACATGGACTATGAGTTTGTTAAATGGACTCAACCTCCACATACAGCGTATACTGGCAGTGTAGAGAATAATAGAAAATATACATTGTGTTGGCAGAACTGCAGCAAATGCATAAGAAAAAGAACTATATGTGTCTGCGGCTTGTGTGTTTATTTCACATATTACTCTTAGAAGGACTCACTTTATCAGCTAATAACTTCCACGTCTGCAAAGCTAGCGATCTGTTAGGAACGTTATTATGCAAAATACGACAGTTACTAATGTTTAATTCAATAATAACCTGGATAATGTAAGGAACGTCCGCTGACTCTTTACGTTTTGTCATTGTCTAACGTCCAGTAAACACAAGAGAATGGTGTAAAGGATTTTCAGATTTTTACTGTTCATTGTGGATTTAATGAACAAGTTAAAATCCGATTATTCTATTTGAAGCCCAGAAGCTGCATGAAGTCTATGAATCACGGTTGATTTTGTTCACGTCTGAGCTGAACATGTTGTGCAGAGATTTCCCTGTGGGAGACGGGGGGGGGGGGGGTCGGTAAAGTTGCTGCACATCCAGCCGCAGTTTCTTAGCAGCAGACTGCCAGGCAGAGTCTCTCACCAAGACTCAGACCACAGTGCTAAAGCCTTGCGATGCACCACCATTGTATTTTGATACTGATACATTTGGGGGGACTTCCTTCATAGCTCCAAGTGTTAGGTGAAGGAAGCCCCTGCCATAGACAGGAAGAGTTTGATCTAAATATTGTGGTTTCAGAATGAAGTGGATAATATCTACGAGGGGGAAGACAGACCACGATTAGCAGACGTGACCAAACACTATAAAATCTTATGTGAAACATAGAATGTGTCAGCGGATAAGATCCATTCAGCCCATTTAGTCTACCATTATTTTTATTCACGGGCGATCAGAAAGTGGGGAGACAGGGCACTTGCTAAATAGCCTTCAAACTACATTTTTGTTGTCTTATAATGTTTCGCTGATTTGGAAAAACTTTAAAATCCAAGTGACCAGAGTCCGAGGAGGATGGTCTGCGTACTTCTAGTAGCTGCACAGACTCTCCCTGACCTGGCACTCCTGGGCTTCCAACCCACAGGGCCGGCGCCAACAGAAGGCAGCCTAGGCAGCAGCCTTAGGGTGCCCTGCTGGGGGGCGCCAGCGGAGAGAGCAGCCTTATTTTTAAAATCTGCCATGAGGGAGCTCTGATTTATGATACCAAGCACTCCCCTTGCGGCGTCTATCATCCAGGATGCGACCTGTGAGTGGCATCTGACATCAGGCGCATCTCTACTGCGCACCGCCACGGGCCATGCCTCACAAACACCAAGAACAAGGCGTGAGGGAGCGGAGGAGAGCTTGCGTTTGAGCAGTGAGAGAAATGTTTCAGGGGAAAGAAGTGCTTCAGATGAGAGAGGAAAACCTGAGCAGAGCTGTGCTGAACACTACCCAGCTGAGCAATTCAATAGTATTCACTGGTAAGAGGCAAGATTTGGCAACTGAATGTAGATATCGCACATCTTTAATATAGATATATTTAATGTGAATGTATTAAATATGGGGCCTATAATATGAATGTATTAAATATGGGGCCTATAATATGAAGGTATTAAATACGGGGCCTATAGTATAAATGTATTAAATACGGGGCCTATAATATGAAGGTATTAAATACGGGGCCTATAGTATGAAGGTATTAAATACGGGGCCTATAGTATGAATGTATTAAATATAAGGCCTATAGTATGAATGTATTAAATACGGGGCCTATAATATGAAGGTATTAAATACGGGGCCTATAGTATAAATGTATTAAATACGGGGCCTATAATATGAAGGTATTAAATACGGGGCCTATAGTATGAAGGTATTAAATACGGGGCCTATAATATGAATGTATTAAATATGGGTCCTATAGTATGAATGTATTAAATACGGGGCCTATAATATGAAGGTATTAAATACGGGGCCTATAGTATAAATGTATTAAATACGGGGCCTATAATATGAAGGTATTAAATATGGGGCCTATAATATGAAGGTATTAAATACGGGGCCTATAGTATAAATGTATTAAATACGGGGCCTATAATATGAAGGTATTAAATATGGGGCCTATAATATGAAGGTATTAAATACGGGGCCTATAGTATAAATGTATTAAATACGGGGCCTATAATATGAAGGTATTAAATATGGGGCCTATAGTATGAATGTATTAAATACGGGGCCTATAGTATGAATGTATTAAATACGGGGCCTATAGTATGAATGTATTAAATACGGGGCCTATAGTATGAATGTATTAAATACGGGGCCTATAGTATGAATGTATTAAATACGGGGCCTATAGTATGAATGTATTAAATACGGGGCCTATAATATGAATGTATTAAATATGGGTCCTATAGTATGAATGTATTAAATACGGGGCCTATAATATGAATGTATTAAATACGGGGCCTATAATATGAATGTATTAAATACGGGGCCTATAGTATGAATGTATTAAATACGGGGCCTATAATATGAAGGTATTAAATATGGGGCCTATAATATGAAGGTATTAAATACGGGGCCTATAGTATAAATGTATTAAATACGGGGCCTATAATATGAAGGTATTAAATATGGGGCCTATAGTATGAATGTATTAAATACGGGGCCTATAGTATGAATGTATTAAATACGGGGCCTATAGTATGAATGTATTAAATACGGGGCCTATAGTATGAATGTATTAAATACGGGGCCTATAGTATGAATGTATTAAATACGGGGCCTATAATATGAATGTATTAAATATGGGTCCTATAGTATGAATGTATTAAATACGGGGCCTATAGTATGAATGTATTAAATACGGGGCCTATAATATGAATGTATTAAATATGGGGCCTATAATATGAAGGTATTAAATACGGGGCCTATAGTATGAAGGTATTAAATACGGGGCCTATAGTATGAATGTATTAAATACGGGGCCTATAATATGAATGTATTAAATACGGGGCCTATAGTATGAATGTATTAAATACGGGGCCTATAATATGAATGTATTAAATACGGGGCCTATAGTATGAATGTATTAAATACGGGGCCTATAGTATGAAGGTATTAAATACGGGGCCTATAGTATGAATGTATTAAATACGGGGCCTATAGTATGAATGTATTAAATACGGGGCCTATAGTATGAAGGTATTAAATACGGGGCCTATAGTATGAATGTATTAAATACGGGGCCTATAGTATGAATGTATTAAATACGGGGCCTATAATATGAATGTATTAAATACGGGGCCTATAGTATGAAGGTATTAAATACGGGCCTATAGTATGAATGTATTAAATACGGGGCCTATAGTATGAATGTATTAAATACGGGGCCTATAATATGAATGTATTAAATACGGGCCTATAGTATGAAGGTATTAAATACGGGGCCTATAGTATGAATGTATTAAATACGGGGCCTATAATATGAATGTATTAAATACGGGGCCTATAGTATGAATGTATTAAATATGGGGCCTATAGTATGAAGGTATTAAATATGGGGCCTATAGTATGAAGGTATTAAATATGGGGCCTATAGTATGAAGGTATTAAATATGGGGCCTATAGTATGAATGTATTAAATACGGGGCCTATAGTATGAATGTATTAAATACGGGGCCTATAGTATGAATGTATTAAATATGGGGCCTATAGTATGAAGGTATTAAATATGGGGCCTATAGTATGAATGTATTAAATACGGGGCCTATAGTATGAAGGTATTAAATACGGGGCCTATAGTATGAATGTATTAAATACGGGGCCTATAATATGAATGTATTAAATATGGGGCCTATAGTATGAAGGTATTAAATACGGGGCCTATAGTATGAATGTATTAAATATAAGGCCTATAGTATGAATGTATTAAATACGGGGCCTATAATATGAAGGTATTAAATACGGGGCCTATAATATGAAGGTATTAAATATGGGGCCTATAATATGAAGGTATTAAATACGGGGCCTATAGTATGAATGTATTAAATATAAGGCCTATAGTATGAATGTATTAAATATGGGGCCTATAATATGAAGGTATTAAATACGGGGCCTATAGTATGAATGTATTAAATACGGGGCCTATAGTATAAATGTATTAAATACGGGGCCTATAATATGAAGGTATTAAATACGGGGCCTATAGTATAAATGTATTAAATATGGGTCCTATAGTATGAATGTATTAAATACGGGGCCTATAGTATGAATGTATTAAATACGGGGCCTATAGTATGAATGTATTAAATACGGGGCCTGTAGTTTGAATGTATTAAATATGGGGCCTATAGTATGAATGTATTAAATATGGGGCCTATAGTATGAAGGTATTAAATATGGGGCCTATAGTATGAAGGTATTAAATACGGGGCCTATAGTATGAATGTATTAAATATAAGGCCTATAGTATGAATGTATTAAATACGGGGCCTATAATATGAAGGTATTAAATACGGGGCCTATGGTATAAATGTATTAAATATGGGTCCTATAGTATGAATGTATTAAATACGGGGCCTATAGTATGAATGTATTAAATACGGGGCCTATAGTATGAAGGTATTAAATACGGGGCCTGTAGTTTGAATGTATTAAATACGGGCCTATAGTATGAAGGTATTAAATACGGGGCCTATAGTATGAAGGTATTAAATATGGGGCCTATAGTATGAATGTATTAAATATGGGGCCTACAGTATGAAGGTATTAAATACGGGGCCTATAGTATGAATGTATTAAATATAGGGCCTATAGTATGAAGGTATTAAATACGGGGCCTATAGTATGAAGGTATTAAATACGGGGCCTGTAGTTTGAATGTATTAAATACGGGCCTATAGTATGAAGGTATTAAATACGGGGCCTATAGTATGAAGGTATTAAATATGGGGCCTATAGTATGAATGTATTAAATATGGGGCCTACAGTATGAAGGTATTAAATACGGGGCCTATAGTATGAATGTATTAAATATAGGGCCTATAGTATGAAGGTATTAAATACGGGCCTATAGTATGAAGGTATTAAATACGGGGCCTATAGTATGAATGTATTAAATACGGGGCCTATAGTATGAAGGTATTAAATATGGGGCCTATAGTATGAAGGTATTAAATATGGGGCCGATAGTATGAAGGTATTAAATAGGGGGCCTATAGTATGAAGGTATTAAATATAAGGCCTATAGTATGAAGGTATTAAATATAAGGCCTATAGTATGAAGGTATTAAATACGGGGCCTATAGTATGAAAGTATTAAATATAAGGCCTATAGTATGAAGGTATTAAATATGGAGCCTATAGTATGAAAGTATTAAATATAAGGCCTATAGTATGAAGGTATTAAATATGGGGCCTATAATATGAAAGTATTAAATATAAGGCCTATAGTATGAAGGTATTAAATATGGAGCCTATAGTATGAAGGTATTAAATATGGGGCCTATAGTATGAAGGTATTAAATATGGGGCCTATAGTATGAAGGTATTAAATACGGGGGCCTATAGTATGAAAGTATTAAATATAAGGCCTATAGTATGAAGGTATTAAATATGGAGCCTATAGTATGAAAGTATTAAATATAAGGCCTATAGTATGAAGGTATTAAATATGGGGCCTATAATATGAAAGTATTAAATATAAGGCCTATAGTATGAAGGTATTAAATATGGAGCCTATAGTATGAAGGTATTAAATACGGGGCCTATAGTATGAAGGTATTAAATATGGGGCCTATAGTATGAAGGTATTAAATATAAGGCCTATAGTATGAAGGTATTAAATATGGAGCCTATAGTATGAAGGTATTAAATACGGGGCCTATAGTATGAAGGTATTAAATATAAGGCCTATAGTATGAAGGTATTAAATATGGGGCCTATAGTATGAAAGTATAACATGCACCTTCTCCTGTGTAGAAAAAAATCCTTCCACCGGCCCTGCCAACCCTAACACTTGGTTGCGGTACATACAGGTGTGCGGATCCATCTGGAGAAAGCAGGAGGATTCTGTGCCTGAGCAAAAAGCACAAGCTGCTCACACCCCACACTGGACCACCAGGGACATCCCTCTCCTCGGAGGTTGGCATTTGACTCATGTGACAAGTTGTTTTTTTTACCAAACAGCCTCCACTTCAAGTCTACTAATCTTGGCTCTCCAAACACAAGTCAACTGATTTGTGCAGCTCCTTCTACCAAATTGCAATTCTCTACCTATCCCTGATTAGTACATCAGCCGACCATGAGCCAGTGTCCCGGGGGTTCCACGCGATATAGCAGATTAATTCTCTTCTCCATCTTCTCTGTAGAGTCTTTCATATCACGCCAGTCGATGGATCTACACATTCAGTCATACAAGAGATTTTAGTTCAGCCAAAAAAAAAAAAAAATCTTTTCTTTTTAGAATAATATCTTCAAGTCGTCAGAAGAAGAAAAAAAACCTGGCACATGGATATATTTTTTGTTGTTATTGCAGTTATTCAAATGTGAAAACAGGAATAGATTATCTTACTTAAGCAGGAAACAATATGCTCAAGAAAAAGATGTAAACACTTCAAATCGTGTAAGCACCTGATAAATGAACAAGAAGACTAAAACAATCTTAAAATACATAAATATTATTAGTGATAGAGATAATAATAATATCAGTAATAAGCATGTATTAATTGTGGGCCATTGGGGACCATTGGGGACCATTCTTCATCAAACAGAAAAAAAAACCACTAGCAAGACATATTTAAACAACACAGGTTTACAAAAAATATTAACATTAATATTGAGATTAATATTTTAATAAGTAAACAAACTAAAACCCATGTAACAATTCATTATTTGTTTCCAGTTCTTTTCGGGTTATTTCTTTTCAAGATACATTAATATTGTTTGCTACAATTACATTAAACTAAAAGATTAAAAAATAAGGGGAAAAAAGAAAGTAGAAAAATGAATTTTAAAAAAAACATGGAAAACAGCTCGTGAGACTCCTCTTCTTCATTTAAGCAGATGGTAATTAGTGTGGAGGTTTATACGTCTCCCTGTAGACTTGCATTTAGGACTTTAAAAGTTTTGTGGGGGGGGGGGGGGTTTCCCCGACCCTATTCGACTGAGAGTTAAAAGCCAGGATGGGTGCTGAGGTTCCTATATGCAAGCGATTAGGCCAAAACCATATCCTGAGGATAGAGAGGGGGAGACGTATATTGCAAACTGGGATATGTTAATTGAAATCATTCTTACAATTTCTTCATAGTATAATGTCTGCTTGTATGACATGATGTGAATACAACACAGCTAATTTAATAGTGTAGGACCCACCAATATTGCAGTACCTTTACACAGGGCTGAGCATGATAGCTAGGATCGGTGCTTTTAAAGTAGCTTTAAGATTGTGCATGGACATACCTATGTATTATGTAATTAAACATTCCTTTTAGATTCCCACTGGACTACTTCATGTATCACTCCACAACTGATCTTAATATATACATATAATAACATAGTACATAACACTCATTGTGGCTAAGGAGGTTCCTGACATGAGCCCGTTTTTAGAAAGTTACTACCTATCTGAGCTCTAACTATTCCTAATTCGAGTATAAAAAGACACAAAAGGAATAAACAAAAACTTAGAATTTGCCCCATTTTCCCCACATGGATCAAACTCAGCTTTATATAGACCATATAGGCTCAGTGGCAACAAATATACAGTTATACTCTCAATGCTTTCTGGTGGGGCCTGGCACTGTCAAGAAGTCATTTATATTGATATATAAAAATATCTGCAGGAAAGAGCAAAAGAAATACAAACGGAGAGAGAAAGGAGACAAAACCCACTATACTTGTAATAAAAGAAACGAATCTCTGAAGTGTGTACTTTGCAGTAGAGTATAACCTTTTATCTAACAAAACAGCAGGTAATCATCAGTCTATTCAACAGTAATAAGAATATCCAGCCATCTTTAAACAGTTAGAATAATAACACCTCCAAAAGGCTGGCAGTGCGATGTGCAATGGTACACACATCTGTTCCACATACTACGCAAATAATAATCCTACAAGGAGCTGATCGTCTCAGTGATGGGGCTGATCGTCTCAGTGATGGGGCTGATCGTCTCAGTGATGGGGCTGATCGTCTCAGTGATGGGGCTGATCGTCTCAGTGATGGGGCTGATCGTCTCAGTGATGGGGCTGATCGTCTCAGTGATGGGGCTGATCGTCTCAGTGATGGGGCTGATCGTCTCAGTGATGGGGCTGATCGTCTCAGTGATGGGGCTGATCGTCTCAGTGATGGGGCTGATCGTCTCAGTGATGGGGCTGATCGTCTCAGTGATGGGGCTGATCATCTCAGTGATGGGGCTGAATGTCTAACGCAAACGGACATTGACGGTTATTTTCTTTCGTTCTGGATTTGATTCCACTTTTCATGGTTATTAATAAAACCGTTTGTGAAGTCAGATTTATATATGACAGTAAGACGAGGTTTGCAAAATACAGACATAGACAGAAGAGTAACATTAACCTCTTACACGTCACATATATATATATATATATACGTCATGAATGGAAACAAGGGCTGTTTAAGGCATCAAAACAATATGCAGCCTGTACCAGTCACCTAAAGAGAGAAATTACAGTTAAACCTCATCCTTAAGGGGTTAATGAGATCATCACCTCCTGGGTGAAGCCAATTTACAATAAAGTTGGGGATTAGTCACTATGGAAACCAATGGAATGCTCCGCAGTCACCATGGAAACCAATGGAATGCTCCACAGTCACCATGGAAACCAATGGAATGCTCCACAGTCACCATGGAAACCAATGGAATGCTCCGCAGTCACCATGGAAACCAATGGAATGCTCCACAGTCACCATGGAAACCAATGGAATGCTCCACAGTCACCATGGAAACCAATGGAATGCTCCGCAGTCACCATGGAAAATAATGAAATGTTCCGCAGTCACCATAGAAACCAATGGAATGTTTTGAGGTCACCATGGAAACCAATGGAATGCTCCGCAGTCACCATGGAAACCAATGGAATGTTTTTGCTGATGACATCACTTTTAGAACTTTACCCCAGCGCTGACCTTTATACAGAGCCCTAGCTGCTCTGAACACAGTTCTGAGTTGGTCCATTGGCAGCAGACCAGCCCATGTATATAAAAACAGGTCACACAAAGTGTTGGCATTTAGATCTGGTACTATGATCATTACCACATGGACACTACCCATCCATCAAATGCAGCCTCATTACATCCATTACTCACTGAATCTATTACTGAGCCATCCAAAAACCTGAGCAGACAGAGCATACCAATAAAGAGATTCCTAGCTGGGATCATGTGAACCAATAATATAATCTGTAAATTAGGTGAAGTGCTTGGGGTGGATGGTGATTATTCTGAGACTTACATGGTCTTGCATGTCGCTCTCTATATGTATGTGGCAGTTTATTTAACTACAATGATTGTCTGTTTTGTGTAAATGGGGGATGAATGTTTAAGGATAGTTATTGGTCATTTCAGCAGCACCCCTTATAATAAATGCCTGTTTAGGGGAGTGCTTCCCTCCCTCTAGCTTGATCTTTGGCTTCTGGGTTTAGCATCCCTCCCCATCCTAGGGGGTGTCCAGACTTTAAACTGCAGGGGTTTCTCATTGTATGTGAGGTAGAGGTCTGGTCTGCTTTGGAAGAAATTTAGGGGTTTAAATCATTTAATTAGAATCCTTTAATGCAGTGGTCGGCCAAGCATGATAGGCCAGAGAACTTGACCCATGAATAGGCCCCTGGGCTATAATATCCTGCAGGGAGGGGAAGGTTTGTAGAGATATGAAGATGGGGGGTTTTCGGGGGGACCTATTTGTACAGTTATACTGTGTTGTTTTCTCCTTTTGATATAATGCAATATATGCAATAAATACATTTATTGTTTCATCTCAGGTGACTGATGTGATAATAGATGTAGTCTGTGTTGTGTTAATGTCGATGCTGCTGGTATAGTTGTGAAGGTGCTCGATATTATACACCGTGTCACACACTCACACACAGTGTCACACAACCACACACAGCATCACACACTGAACACACACTGTAACACACAGCACACCCTGAGCACACATTGTCACACAAACACACTCACACACAGTGTCACACAACCACACACAGCAGCACACACTGTTGCACACATTGAGCACACATTGTCCCACAAACACACTAACACTCAGTGTCACACAACCACACACATACCACACTCACACACAGTGTCACACAACCACACTCACACACAGTGTCACACAACCACACACAGCAGCACACACTTTTGCACACATTGAGCACACATTGTCCCACAAACACACTAACACTCAGTGTCACACAACCACACACATACCACACTCACACACAGTGTCACAAGCCCACACACATACACAGTGTCACACGACCACACACAGCAGCACACACTGAGCACACACTGTCACACACAGCACACCCTGAGCACACATTGTCACACAAACACACTAACACTCAGTGTCACACAACCACACACATACCACACACACACAGTGTCACACAACCACACTAACACACAGTGTCACACAACCACACACTGTCGCACACACTGAGCACACACTGAGCACACACTGAGCACACACTGAGCACACACTTTTGCACACATTGAGCACACATTGTCCCACAAACACACTAACACTCAGTGTCACACAACCACACACATACCACACTCACACACAGTGTCACAAGCCCACACACATACACAGTGTCACACGACCACACACAGCAGCACACACTGAGCACACACTGTCACACACAGCACACCCTGAGCACACATTGTCACACAAACACACTAACACTCAGTGTCACACAACCACACACATACCACACACACACAGTGTCACACAACCACACTAACACACAGTGTCACACAACCACACTAACACACAGTGTCACACAACCACACACTGTCGCACACACTGAGCACACACTGTCGCACACACTGAGCACACACTGAGCACACACTGAGCACACACTGTCGCACACACTGAGCACACACTGAGCACACACTGAGCACACACTGAGCACACACTGAGCACACACTGTCGCACACACTGTCGCACACACTGAGCACACACTGAGCACACACTGTCGCACACACTGAGCACACACTGAGCACACACTGAGCACACACTGAGCACACACTGAGCACACACTGAGCACACACTGTCGCACACACTGAGCACACACTGAGCACACACTGAGCACACACTGTCGCACACACTGAGCACACACTGTCGCACACACTGAGCACACACTGAGCACACACTGAGCACACACTGTCGCACACACTGAGCACACACTGTCGCACACACTGAGCACACACTGTCGCACACACTGAGCACACACTGAGCACACACTGAGCACACACTGTCGCACACACTGAGCACACACTGAGCACACACTGAGCACACACTGAGCACACACTGAGCACACACTGAGCACACACTGAGCACACACTGTCGCACACACTGAGCACACACTGAGCACACACTGAGCACACACTGTCGCACACACTGAGCACACACTGAGCACACACTGAGCACACACTGAGCACACACTGAGCACACACTGAGCACACACTGTCGCACACACTGAGCACACACTGTCGCACACACTGAGCACACACTGAGCACACACTGAGCACACACTGAGCACACACTGACCACTAATAAAGACAGAGCTGGAGATTAAAGTTGTCTCTCTTCATATTTGAGGCAATTGAAGGATAAACACCACTTGCTGTAATAATAACATATTTTACATTAGATAAAAAGCTAATACTACTTTCAGTGTGAATGCACAGAATCTGCTGATTGATCCACTTTTACACTAGAATCTCTGTTCATGTATAGTAATCCCCAATATGTCTGGTACTTGAGGATTAGAACTATTTTGGTGTAGATTATTTATTTCTTTTTAGAACATTTACCAATAAATGTGAAAAGATAGGATCAACCTACAGACAACAAATGGTTAAACTATAAGCCCCATAACAGCAAGTTAAATGTTCAGGAAAAACCGATTTAAAAGAAACTGATTAGCATATTACCAACTATTTATTGATATCATTATATTGGAATTCTATTTACAGATATTGGAATGAGATTTGTAATCATTGCAAACAAGATTAATAAAAACTAAAACAAACTAATGATAATATAATTGAATGTATTAAGTTCATCTCTGGTCGGTTCTGTCTTCATTTCTTAGTAAAATAATTGAATCCACAGAAATTGGAACAGAAGATAAACATTATCCTTTTAGATCTCCATCCAAGGTGGTCCCCGACACATGACCCATGCACACACACAACAATACACCAAGTGCACAATATGTGTGGACACACAGTAAGATCCGCAGCTTCTCAGCCAGGGAATATAAAAATACGATTCACTGGATATGTGTTCAATGTGTTTGTGGCATTCATTCTGAAAAGGTTACATGTCAATAGACATGTATGCTACAGGTTATTTCGATAATTAGCGGATATTTTAATATGAAATGTGTCAGTTATTTACATTTGCAGATGAAAACTGCGTCTCTGCCGCTTTCTGCTCTCTATTCCTGCGATTATTGCGCAATGTGAGGCGCAAAATGCGCGAGTCTTCTACAAATGGAAGATTATGGGGAAATAAATTTAGGAAACAGTGGGAACATTGGTAATATATGTTATACATATATAATATATGGAATCTAATGATATAATCCCGGTCTATATGTGAAGCGGTTATATAGATAATACATTGAATTATACATTAAATAAACCCTGGTAAGTAGCTTCTCCATAACTAAATGTATTGATCTGAGTATTCCTGATCCCCATCTGACCCTTTATAATCATTAGTATTAGGTCCATCTGAGTCATAAAACGAAATATCAGGAATTTAGCGTCAAATCCTCCTACATATATATTATTTCCTCCACTGATCAGAATCATAATTAATTCACTTAATTCATTTAATAGAATGAAACGGAAAAAATAATCAACAATTCCTATTCTATCCCTCACGAAACATATAACCGGCGTCAAATACATGATTATTACATAATGGGATAAACTCAATGAAAACATTAACATGATTAAATAATAGATCTTCATTATGTTATTATTATTACGATTATTTCTGACGATGGGAATAATAATAATAAGATATTATTGTAGCGTTCGGAGAATATCTCATTATATTATCTGTGTCACTAATTATCAGTAGTAATAAGTACAATGTATTATATTCTTAGTAATATTCGTAACTGGAGTAACCTCGACCATAAATATCATCCAACTGATCCCTACAGATAAAACTATTCATATATTATTTGTATAATAATTCTCTTCGCTGGAACCTGACACATTGTGACAAAGAGACCGAATCCCAGATAGATAATGACATTTAATACTAAAGCCGGTGACTGTGTAACACGATCTGCACCAAATAAGATGGAGCGAAATGTATTTTTTTTTTTAAATACAACAAATACTGTTAATGTTGGTGACATATTTATAGCTAAACAAACATTTCACTGCTAAAAAGTCGAATTTTAAATAGAATTGAACTAAATTATAGTAATAGAGATTATGTACTATCCAATTATTAAAACATTATCGATATACAAAGGGGGGTTTTATTTATTTTGTTCAGGATTTAGTAATTATAAGATTATTTTGATAATTTACAAAGTGTTTCATTAAATGCGTCACAGAGATATTAAATACACTTTACATATTAAAGCGTTAAGAGCCATCCTTCAGCACTAAGGCTCGTGTCCCCATCATCCTCAGCCACAACATCTGGCATGTAGGAAATGATCCAGCTTGATAATCATCACATACAATGAAAACAAATGGTTTTATAATTGTTTATAACGAGCAATACTATTTACTATTACTGCAGAGATAAGCTGCCCAAAATGCGGTGTAACAAACAAACAAACATACACACACAACAAATACACATACACACATAACAAACACACACACATAAACACACATAACAAACACAAACACACACACACACACACACATAAACACACACACAACAAAACAGACACAACACACATAACAAACACACACACACACACCCCACACATAACACACACAGCATACAGCACACACACACACACACACACAAACAAACAAACACATTCAGCCAATAATTTTATGTAGGCGAATCTGGGCTGGTAACATTATTTTTTACATATAATCTACAGTAACATTTACTAATAACAAGGGGAAGAAAGATTGGACAATTTATGTTAAAATAAAGGAATATCTCGAGTTGGTGGATAAATATTGTGGCAATAAAAATAAATGAATAAATAAATACGTATGTAAATAATAAAAATAAAAAGTAAAATAAGAATAGACAGACATGCCATTGTATGAAGCATTTAACATGTGTCCTGGTTTATTTCTGTCATAATACAGACAATACATACAAACACGTATCTAGAAATCACAGAATCCTCCAGGTTTTTCATCTCACAGAGAATATTTACAAATTCCGAATTTAAAAACGAAATAAAAAACAAAAAAAAACCAAAGTGAATATTTCCAAATTATGTACAAATCTGTGAACAGAAACCTCTTGTCATTGATTTTTATTTGTTGGATATAATATTATTTGATAATGATAGAAAATAATCAAACTGTGAATGTTATTTATATAAATACAGTGATTATGTTTGTTCAACAAGACTCACAGTAAATAGAAAATCAATGGTATAATCCGCTATACTAGGCATTAACCCCCCAGATATTAACCTAATAATAAAATCTCAAATGGAATAATACAAATCACAAATCATTGTCACTGGACTAAACACTAACTAACCAGCAGCAGCTCACAAACTCAGATGGTTTGCCATGATTAGAATCATTTACAATTAATTAAGCAGACAGGGTGGGTTTATTATATTATTAAAGGGTTTTTGTGTGTTTGGCAATGTCCTGAATTTGGCACAATAAACAAGAAATTAAATCATCTACCCTATAATGTGTGTGATGGTATGGACCTCAAGGATAACTATATGTTTATAGATATATGTATTGTATGACACCATTATCGTGGGAATTAAACCTTCAAACTTGCGTTTACCATACTTAGTTAATTTAAAACAAAAATATTTTTATCACAATGTTATTGTGCTTGGATTTAGAAATTAAAATGTCATTTCAAAAAATAATAATAATAATAACATACACATGTATAGCTCACATGTTTTCGTTGAGGAGCCAGCAGTTAATTGCAAGAAAGTTACTGATCTTATCAGGCGATAAAATTATTACAAATAAATGAGATATAGTTCATACTAAGAGTGAACTTCACAAAGGTAACAAAATAAACGAGTACAGTGTAAACTCACAGCTTCAATGCAACTCAGCATTCCTATCATGAAATGGTTCTGGGAAGCTCTGCAGGGGCGGGGTTATGGGAGCAAATGAAGGATCTGCGGATAAAGACAAGTGCTACAAGAGGCGTCTAGTCTGGGAAAGACCAGGAGGAGCTGTCCATGGTGCTGCTATCCATGGTGCTGCTATCCATGGTGCTGATGTCCATGGTGCTGGGCTCAAAGTGTGCTTTGCTGTCAACGGTGCTGGTGGATACAGTGGTCACAATCCTTGTTGCATAACTGTAGCCAACATGATCTCTGTGGTGCTGAATTTTCAGGGTGATCCTGTAGGGGTGGCGAGGGGGTGGAAGGGGAATTGAAAAGCGCAACATTTCAAAGCTGAAGTGCAGTTATCAGTGCTGTGAATCCAGGTCTACAAGGAGTTCACCAGTGTAAGTGGCTGGAACTTGCAGATGGCTCTAAGATGCCCTCAGCCTTAGAAGAGATCATGTAGACAGCAGGAGAAGGTCAGTGCTGTGAGTTTGCTCAGTCAGGGAAGGTCATGTTGGGAAGTTTAGGTGTGAGTGTAGAAGCCATAGTAGCCCAGGTCCTTGGCACAATTCTTCTCACAGTCCCTAGAGGGCAGGGCTTCACTCTTTAGGGGTGAGGAGCTGCCAGACACTGCAGGGTTTGAGGGAGAGAGCCTCCTCCTCTTGGCCTGTTCATAGATCCCAGAGTCAGAGGAGTCCATGGACTTGATGGAAGGAGGGGTTTCAATCCAACTAGAGTCTGATAAGTCCTTGGGTTTTGTGTCCTCACCCAGTGGTGATCTATCTGCCGTCAAACTGTCTGCTTCTTCGCTCCCTGCCAGGTAAGGGTTACCAGCTCCCACCCTCCCCCCTGGGGCCCAGCAGGAGAGCACAGAAGCAGTTTTGGGGCAGTATTGAGGGGGGCTCCTCGCTCCCCAGCCAGCAGTGTCGCTGTAGTATCCGAGGGGGCGGGCTGCGCAGCCAGCACTAGGCAGGGGCAGGGCTTTCACCCCAGCTGCAGCGTAAGATAGCAAGGTGGCCGCGTTACCTGCGAAGTCTGTCGCTGAATCATAGGCTGAGGCGGTAGTGAAGTCCAGCCGGTTATTTGTAGGGGTGACAAACCATCGCTGTGGAGAGGGGGCCCCGGGGTCTTCTCCTTGCTGGGGGGATAGGAGTCCATTGGTGTGAGGGACACTGCGGTCAGTTCCTGGCCCAGGAACTGCCCCAGGTGGGTGGAAACGGGACTTGGCATAGTTACTAACAAACTGGTCCTGCAGGAAGGAGCTGGCCATGGAGTAACGGGCCCCGGGCACTATTTGGGATCGGGGGGAGTCATTGGGAGAAGGGGTGAGGCGATCCAGGTCACAACCAGTGTAAATCCTGAAACAGGAAGACACTACGTGTAAAAATCCATTCAAATAAATGCAAAACTATTAAATACATTGTAACAGTAATTACATAAATATTATAACAACATTCTCAGTGCAATAATATGTGATACATACAGATATACAGTATATATATACATACAGATAAACAGTATATATATACACATACAGATATACAGTATATATATACATACAGATAAACAGTATATATATATACATACAGATATACAGTATATATATATACACACAGATATACAGTATATATATATATATATACATACAGATATACAGTATATATATACATACAGATAAACAGTATATATATACATACAGATATACAGTATATATATACACACAGATATACAGTATATATATATATATATATACATACAGATATACAGTATATATATACATACAGATATACAGTATATATATACATACAGATAAACAGTATATATATACACACAGATATACAGTATATATATACACACAGATATACAGTATATATATACATACAGATATACAGTATATATATATATATACATACAGATATACAGTATATATATATACATACAGATATACAGTATATATATATACACAGATATACAGTATATATATACAGTATATATATACAGTATATATATATACACATACAGATATACAGTATATATATATACATACAGATATACAGTATATATATATACATACAGATATACAGTATATATATATATACATACAGATATACAGTATATATACAGTATATATATATATATATATACACAGATATACAGTATATATACACAGTATATATATACACACAGATATACAGTATATATATACATACAGATATACAGTATATATATATATATACATACAGATATACAGTATATATATATACATACAGATATACAGTATATATATATACACAGATATACAGTATATATATACAGTATATATATACAGTATATATATATACACATACAGATATACAGTATATATATATACATACAGATATACAGTATATATATATACATACAGATATACAGTATATATATATACATACAGATATACAGTATATATATATATACATACAGATATACAGTATATATACAGTATATATATATATATATATACACAGATATACAGTATATATACACAGTATATATATACACACAGATATACAGTATATATATATATATATATATATACATACAGATATACAGTATATTTATATACATACAGATATACAGTATATATATATACATACAGATATACAGTATATATATACACATACAGATATACAGTATATATATATATATATACATACAGATTTACAGTATATTTATATACATACAGATATACAGTATATATATACATACAGATATACAGTATATATACATACAGATATACAGTATATATATATACATACAGATATACAGTATATATATATACATACAGATATACAGTATATATATATACATACAGATATACAGTATATATATATATATACATACAGATATACATATATATACATACAGATATACAATATATATATATATATATATATATATAATATAAACCGAAAAGTATGTATCTGACATGACTGTGGGTCTAATACTATGTATCAGCATTGCATATGCTACTACTCCCATGATGCTAAGCCAGACACACACGGAACGTTTGGAAAGGTTTAAAATACATTGCAGCCTCCAGCTCAGTGTCAAAACGTTGTGTATATCGTATCATTGTGTATATCATATCATTGTGTACAGCACTGTGTATATCATATCATTGTGTACAGCACTGTATATATCATATCATTGTGTATATCATATCATTGTGTACTGCACTGTGTATATCATTGTGTACAGCACTGTGTATAGAATATCATTGTATACAGCACTGTGTATAGTATATCATATCATTGTGTACAGCACTGTGTATATCATTGTGTACAGCACTGTGTATATCATATCATTGTGTACAGCACTGCGTATATCATTGTGTACAGCACTGTGTATATCATTTCATTGTGTACAGCACTGCGTATATCATTGTGTACAGCACTGTGTATATCATATCATTGTGTATATCATATCATTGTGTATATCATTGTGTACAGCACTGTGTATATCATATCATTGTGTACAGCACTGTGTATATCATATCATTGTGTACAGCACTGTGTACTTGTGAAAGTTGTAGTATTTGTGAACAGTTTTGTTTTATATTTTTCTGGTGTCAGGTTCAATCAGACACTGATGTTATAACGAATTATTTATTATTATTAAAGGAGGCAAAACAGAACTTAAATAGGAGCGGTTTACATGATGTCATTGATTTAATTTAAATATATATACTGAAATAAACAGTCTGTCCTCTTCAATGCAAACACACAGACATATATACACATGCACACACACACACACACACACACACACAGCCTTGACCAACATGTAATCCTGTACAAACACACACACACAGCCCTGACCAACATGTAATCCCGTACAAACA